>JAGFNQ010002604.1:378503-480521 GCA_024364735.1 Boesenbergia rotunda | reverse complement strand
CGGTAACTGTTAGTTGGTTCCTCGAAGAAAGGTTCTAAGAGGAAGGCCAAAGAACAGAATAAGGGAAAGAAGAAAAAGGCCAAAAAGACACCAAAAGGCACTTGTCATCATTGCGGCAAGGAGGGACAATGGCGAAGAAACTGCAAGGTTTATCTTGAGACCTTGAAGAAGAAGGCATCCGATGCCCCATCCTCTTCAGGTATCTTTATTATTGAATGTCACTCTATTTCCTCAAATACCTGGGTACTTGATACTGGGTGTAGCTCACATATATGTAATGACATACAGGGGCCAAGGAATAGAAGAAGACTCGTCAAGGGAGAAGCAAATTGCGAGTTGGAAATGGAGCAAAGATTGCTGCTGTTGCCATTGGAACATATTTGCTAAAGCTCCCTACTGGACGTGTCTTAGAATTGGATAATTGTTATTTTATTCCTTCATTAATAAAGAACATTGTATCTATTTCATGTTTGAATGAAAAGGGTCATCATTTAACTTTTAGTAACAATTGTTGTTACATAACTTTAAATGGCGTTCTTTATGGGACTGGAACTTTGTACAATGGTATCTACACGTTAGATTTATCTGGTGACGTTTTCAATATCGAAGTTAGCAACAAACGTGCTCGAATAGATAATCGAATAGACTCCTATACGTGGCATTGTCGTCTTGGCCATGTAAGTAAGAAACGCATGACCAAATTACACCGATGTGGAATTCTGGAATCATTTGAACCCGGTTCATTTGATACATGCGAATCATGCTTAAAAGGCAAGATGGCCAAATTACCCTTTTCCGGAAAAGGTAATCCAGTGGGAGAATTGCTTGGTCTAATACATACTGATGTATGTGGACCAATGTCAACTCTTGCACAAGGAGGCTATAGCTACTTCATTACCTTTATCGATGATCACTCACGATTCGGGTATGTGTTCTTGATGAAACACAAATCTGAAGCTTTTGAGAAATTCAAAGAGTTCAGAAATGAAGTAGAGAAACAGCTTGGCAAAAGTATTAAGATACTTCGATCCGATCGGGGTGGTGAATACTTAAGTCAAGAGTTTCAAGATTATCTTAGGAACAATGGGATATTGTCTCAATGGACTCCGCCATATACACCACAGCATAATGGTGTATCTGAGAGGCGTAACCGAACCTTGATGGACATGGTTAGATCCATGATGAATCATGCAACTCTTCCAAAATCCTTTTGGGGCTATGCGCTCAAGACAGCTGTTTACTTGCTAAACAGAGTCCCGACCAAGGTAGTCTCTACTACTCCATATGAGACGTGGAATAGTAAGAAACCTCACTTAACTCACCTTAAGTTATGGGGTTGTCCTGCTTATGTGAAGCGGACTGTATCAGACAAATTGGATGCTAAGTCTGATAAATGTCTATTTATTGGATACCCTAAGGAAACAAAGGGTTACCAATTCTATCATCCCTTGGAACAAAAGGTGTTTGTTTCAAGGCATGCTGTATTTCTGGAAAAAGAATTCTTTTACAAGAAAACAGTGGGAGTGGCATTGAACTTGATGAAGTTCAAGAAACTCCAATAGACATTACAGAGACACCTAGTATAGACCCACAACTAATACCTCATAAGGATGAGCTATCAGTTAAACCTAAAACAACACCACCTCTTCGTAGGTCTAATAGGACACGCAATATTCCAGAGAGATACGGATTTCTCATAAGTGAATCGAACGACGTGTTACTCATAAGCGATGACGAACCTATCAGTTATGAAGATGTTATGAAAAGTTCAGAAAGGGACAAATGGCTTGAAGCCATGAAGTCGGAAATGGATTCCATGTACGAAAATCAAGTATGGGACTTGGTTAACCCACCTGAAGGGATTAAGCCCATAGGGTGCAAGTGGGGTTTCAAAAAGGAAACAGACATGGAAGGTAATTTTGTTACCTTTAAGGCTAGATTAGTGGCAAAGGGGATATCGTCAGAAACAAGGAATTGATTATGACGAAACCTATTCGCCAGGAGCTATGCTTAAATCCATTCGGATGCTCCTGGCCATAGCAGCTCATTATGATTATGAGATATGGCAAATGGATGTGAAACAGCTTTCCTTAATGGAAACCTGCTTGAGGATGTATACATGATACAACCTGACGGTTTCACATCGGTTGACAAAACCAAAATATGCAAGCTTCGACGATCCATATATGGACTGAAGCAAGCATCCAGGAGCTGGAACATCCGTTTTGATGAGACAATCAAAGAGTTTGATTTCTCACAAAATCCTGACGAACCTTGTGTGTACAAGAAGGTTAGTGGGAGTGCAGTCGTATTCCTAGTGTTATATGTCGATGACATATTGCTTATAGGAAACGATATATCAGTCTTACAGTCGGTTAAAATTTGGTTGTCCAAAACTTTCTCCATGAAAGACCTGGGAGAAGCAACCTATATCCTTGGGATTAGAATCTATAGAGATAGATCAAAATGGTTGCTTGGTCTTTCGCAGTCTACATATATAGACCGAGTGCTAAAAAGGTTTAGCATGTCGGAATCCAAGAAAGGTTACCTTCCCATCAGGCATGGGATCAACCTTTCAAAGTCTATGTGTCCGTGCATAGAAGACGAGAGGATTTGCATGAATAAGATTCCTTATGCATCCGCGATAGGATCTATCATGTATGCTATGTTATGTACTAGGCCCGATGTATCATATGCTCTGAGCGTCATGAGCAGATACCAGTCTGATCCAGGAATGGATCATTGGGAGGTTGTCAAGATAATCCTTAAGTACTTAAGAAGAACTAAGGATGTGTTCCTAATATATGGAGAAGGAGATATGGTAATACGTGGGTATACAGATGCCAGTTTCCAGACAGATAAGGATGACTCCAAATCTCAGTCTGGATACGTATTTACTTTGAATGGAGGCGCAATAAGTTGGAAGAGTTCCAAGCAAGACACTGTAGTAGATTCTACCACGGAAGCGGAATATATTGCGGCTTCGGAAGCAGCAAAAGAAGCAGTCTGGATCAAGAAGTTTGTCTCGGAACTTGGTGTGGTTCCAACCATTGATGAAGCAATACCGGTTTACTGCGACAACAATAGAGCTATTGCACAAGCAAAGGAACCAAGGTCTCATCAGCGATCCAAACACGTGCTTCGCCGCTATCATCTGATCAGAGAGATTATAAGTAGGAATGATATACAAATTGAGAAAATTCCACTGAAAGGAATTTAACGGATCCTTTAACTAAGGCCTTGCCTCAAAGCAAGTTTGAGGGTCATGTTAGAGCCTATGGTATTGGATACCGTAGCGATTGGCATTAGGCCAAGTGGGAGTTTGTTAGTGATATGAGAGAAGTGTCCTAAGGCAATCGCCTTATGATTGTAATCATTTACTTTAATAAATGAATATTCACTATTTGAGTATACATGTTCGTGTATTTGATTGAGATCTTAAACTCATTTACTGAATGTCCGCAATACAATTCACAGCATGAGAGAATTTGTGATGAATTCACAACTAGTGATTATCTCTACATGTGCAATTGTGAAGTATTGAAATTGTCCCTAGTCGATGAATTGATAAACACGGACACTATCAATTCTGTTGAGACTAGCATGGGTTATTCTCTAATCAGCTGATTCTCACTGGCTGGTGACATTGGGATGTCCGGAGATAAACATGAATGCTAGTTAAGGGAACTAGTTCATTGGAGTGACTAGCTGTAAAACTTCATATGGTTAGATATGTCAATGAAGTTCTTACTGCAGCTTAAGTGCGATGTTCTTTTGACTTGCGGTGTTCAAGTCATCTTGGTCATAAAGACTTACACTTTGACATCTTAAGCAAGCATCTCCAAGGAGGTGTGGACCCAGGATGATTGGGTATAAGCCGAAGTGCCCGAAGATGTTTGAACAACCTACAAAGGATTCACCACCCCTTGCGAGGAGATATATACCCAAGGCCTATCGTCGGATTGTTACTCGAAGCCTCTGGCCAGAGCATCACATGTTCCGAGTATGAATCTCTCAGAAACATGAGAGTAACTAGAATCCGTTGGACGAGAAAGACATTACTTGGGCTAGGTGTGACGTAGTCAGCCTAGTGGGGACTGACACACATAGACCGTGTCCTGAACCAAGTGGGTATAAGATTGTGAAGGGAATGAGGCACGACTCATTATAGCTGCTGAAGTGTTTCAGAATTATTTCTAAGGTCAACCGTTGATCTTTCGATTAATTGGGAGTCATGATGTACTACTAGGTGCCACTCATGATCGTTCTATAATTGGTTGATTATAGACGACCAACATAAATCGAAAGCCTATTTAGTCACACGCACTACGAGTAATCCAAGGGATTTAAAACGAGTTGAAAATTGAATTTTTCGATCAAGAGAGATAAGTCGAATCTGAATTTATCAGAGACGCATCGGAAGCTTAAAATGGCTAAGTCTTTTGAAGGCTTATTGGATGAATTAAATGAGTTTAATTCGTAAGGTGACGGCTTGGATTTGGCCGGCCAAAGAGGGTCCCCACCCTCTTTGGTTTTGCCGGCCACAATAAAAAGGGAAACCAAATTGTTTGGTTTAAATTATAAAATAAATCGAGCGTGATTTGTTTTATAAAATTATGGATAAAGAAATTTATATAAAGAAATTTATAGAAATTTATTCTTTTTATGGAAATTAAAATGAACCATGGATTGGTTTATTTTATTTTATAAAATCAATTATGAATTGATTTTTCCATGATATGAAAAATTTATATAATAAATTTCTTGTAAAATTTTATTCCATAATAAAAGGGGGGACATGGTTGTTTTTATTATAGATTAAGTTATAATAAAAACTTGGCATAACGGAATAATTCATAGAAAAATTTATAAGATAAATTTCTTATGAAAAATTTATTCCGTTAAAAGGAGACTTGGCGATAAAGAGGCTACTATATAAAGGTGCAAAGGCAAGGCTTGGAAATCAATTCAAGAGATCAAGGATTCTTGCCTAGCCTCTCTTCCTCTCCTTCTCTCCCTCTCCCTCCTCTAGTAGGCGCCGGCCCTAGAGGGCTCCCCTAGGGTTGCCGTGAGCCACCTCCACCAAGAAGGTGCCGAAGAAGAAGAAGAAGCGGGTCGCGACTCCTTCCTTCCTCCCGGAATCTTGATTCCATTTTTCGTTTGGTGGTTAGTTTTCCATCTCTCTCTCTTGATATTCTAGTCGTGCCTTTGGAGAATCTAGTAGTTCTTGTCGGCACGAAACTCGTGGCTTTGCGAAGTCATCCCGAAGAGAACTCGGCGTGGACGCAAATAGAGGTGGAGTTTCCAAGGGACGCTACGATTGGATCTCGTCCCTTTCTACGAGTTACGCGAGGTATTAAGTAAATTAGTTTACTTTCTGCAAAATTTTAAATGTATGATCATGTCTCCATAACATAAGGTTGCATGCTAGATTCGTGGTTAAAATAATTTGAGAAATTATTTATGCTAAATCTTCCGCTGCACGTAATTAAATTTTAAAATTACAAACCCGTATCCATGTCAACATGCACCCGATCCTAACATCGGGATGGTTGTAGAATTTGGATTGGTTTATCTTGACCATAAAATTACACTAGTGTACTTTGTGTGTATTGAGAAGGACCGACATAAAGGTGATTCAATTTATACTGACTTAATTATTGAATCAGACCTCAGTTATTATGGAGTACATGCTCCTAAACCCGATATAATAACGGGTACATGTACTTAATATTTATTTCTTTGATTTACCAATGGGAAAGATTTATTGATTAAATTGATAGCCCGGTAAGTTGGGAAATAATATTATTTACATGGTGTGTCGTTGATTATAGAAGGAAACCGTGTCTTGGTGAGTCGGGTTGATGATGTCCCCTTGAGGAGCTCATAAAGTTCATCATGTTAAATCCTGCAGGTGGAATTGGTCCGACATGATGATAAGGTTGGGTAGTACTACTCATGGAGTTAGATGTTAATTAATTAAATTGTCAGTAACTTAATTAATTAACGAACATTCGATATTTTAAACATGGGGAGATACTTGTACTCATAATAGGTGGAGCCCATATTTAAATATGGGGTTGGTGAGGTAGTTCAATGAGGATCCTTTAGTGGAATGGATTTTCATTAATGGATCGGGACTTGATTCATTAGGTGGCCAAGACCCAACTCCTCCTCATGGTCCCTATTGTAGCCCTATATATACCCCATGTAGACATGATACTAAGGCATCCAACACAAGAGACCAAGCAACCCTAAGCCTCTCTTATTCTCTCTCTCTCTCTCTCTGACATTTTGGTTGAGGTGCGTGATAATTACCATTTTGTTGATAAATTTAGGCGCTCAAATCCATGTTTTGATCCACTTTTATATGCTTAAGTTTGCATTTACATTAGGTTTCATGAATTCTTTCTATTTTGGCTTTTGATTCAAATCTTTGTATATTTGAGATATTTTAGCACTAAAATGTGAATCTAATTTTGTAGGCTTCAAATTGGGTCAAACTTAACCTAGATCAGATTGGGTCAAACTTGAGTCAGAATTGGATCTGAATCAAGGTGATCAAGCATCGGATTAATATGAGCCGTCCGATCAAGAGAATGGTTAGATCTGAGCCATCTATGAGTTTCTGATCAATCCGAGTTCAGGATAGGGCTAATCATGACGCCAGATCAAGATCTGAATGTTTGAACCCAATCGGAGCACATCTGACCGTCAGATCAAGCATAAAGGAGTTTCAACCATCCAAGCAAGAGATGGGAAGATCTGAGCCATCCATCGCAGATCTGAGTGATCCGAGCTAAGGACAAGTAGATCAGAGCCACAGATCAAGATCTAGGAAGTTTGGTTCAGATCTGAAGAGATTCGACCATTGGATGAAGCCAAAATGATCTCAGCCGTCCAAATTTAAATGAGATGTATAAATTGGGAATTCCCTCTTCTTTTCTGGGTCGTCACGAGGTCACTGAGAGCAGAGTTCTTCAGATCGTAGAGTAGATTTCTTCCCAGTTCATCGTTTCTTTCCTCGTTTTCTTGGTAGATCACACGCGGCCACATCAAACTCGTTTCGTCTTCAAGATTTCAATTCGCAGAGGTAACTTTGTAGGACCGGTGCCGTCGATAGAGGGGGGGGGTGAATATCGATTGTTCAAATATTTCGGAAACTTCGTAAGACTTTCGATTGTCGTTCTGGACTCAGAGCGTTAGTGCAGCGAAAAAGTAAAGCAGAACGAAAATAAACAGACACAGGGACACAGCGGGATTTTTACTTGGTTCCCGACCCCCCAGGGTCAGTACATCCAAGGCCTATGCACAGGAATGCCCGTCCGCTATTGCTCTCCTTCTCGGACTTTCCGGAGGTGGAAAAACCTGACTTACAGTGCAAGTTTACAATCAAAAGATAAATAAATTTAAGTGCGGAATAAAATAAAAGCAAACCAACAAGACAAAGTCTGAAACTCGGCCGATCTGGACCTTCGAAGTGCCGCGCACTTCCTCCTGGAGCCTCCCGGTCGTAGAGCCTCGTCTCTAGCGCGTTGTCATCGGTAAAAATGATCAAAATGGTACTTGGCAGTTCTTTTTGAAGCAGAGGGGTCGAAGCCCTTTATATAGGCCTCCTGGGGGCACCCTGGACGCTGGGGGCGCCCCGATAAACCCGGTCAAACCTTATCCCTGCGCCAACCTCGCCGCAGCTGATAAAACCTTTGACCAGGGCCCCCCGGACCTCCCAGGTGCCCTCATGAGGGCTTATCTGAGTTTCGGACTCGAAACTGCAAAAACATCTTTGAACCCGGGCGCCCCGCTTGAAGCATATTCTTCCTAACACCAAACTGCACTTTTTAGGTTTGTCTGGGGGCGCCCCCACTGTTGGCGGCGCCCTGGATGCATGGGGGCGCCCCCACTGTTGGGGGTGCCCTGCTTCAAGGCTGGCAGCACACTTTTTGCCTGGTTACCTGCTTTGTCTCTGGATCTTGTTACCTGCAAGATACACAAACACAAAGCAAATGTACATACAATATTAGCCTTAAGGACTTGGTTCGGATTTCGGATTTCCATGAAACCCTAGGTCGAACCGACGCAAGTTCCCACCCCTGAGAACGCGCCTTTCACCTACTCCTTTCAGGAGATGGTTGCCACCCAGTCCTTCGGGTGGACTTTTGCTTAGCTTCCGATACTTCCGGACCTCGAGACGCCCAAACCCTGACCCGTCTCTACTCCTGTCCTTAGTCATCGCTCAGCTAAGTTGCTCAGTCCCTTAGACCAAGACTTCATTCCCTAGTAGTCCTTCGTCAGGTGCCTAGCTGTCCTTCGCCAGGTCTCCATTCCCTAGCAGCCCTTCGCTAGGTACCTAGCAGCCCATCGCTAGGTCTTCTATGCCTAGCAGCCCTTCGCTAAGTGCCTAGCAGCCCTTCGCCAGGTCTTTATTCCCTAGCAGCCCTTCGCTAGGTGCCTAGCAGCCCTTCGCTAGGTCTTCTATACCTAGCAGCCCTTCGCTAGGTCTTCTATGCCTAGCAGCCCTTCGCTAGGTGCCTAGCAGCCCTTCGCTAGGTCTTAGGGTTTCGATACCTAGCTTAACTAGGACATTTCTTCAACTTAGGTTACTTCTCCTTTGCTCCCCTTTGTCTGTTTATTGTATCACTGACTTAAGTGTATTGTCAAACATTAAAACACTTAAAGGAGAACATCATTGATGCAACTTGCACCAACAATCTCCCCCTTTTTGATGTTTGACAATAACTTAAGTTAGATTGGTTTAAGAGGCTAACTTACTGTCCTTGAGAAAAAAAAATGAAAAGATGATATAAGTTTCGAAACTACATGTTTGATTTTTGGGAGAAAATTTTTCTAACTTAAACACACACCTTTCCCCCTTTGTCATACATAAAAAAAACACGAAATTACTTGCACCAACAATGAAGACCTTTGATTCTTTTAGAAAATACTTAGTACAAAGTTTTTGAAAGCATTGTATTTTGAATGGTATATTGCATTTTTTGAAACATGCATATTTAAAAAGATGCTATGCGCTTTGAAGAGCACAAGTACTTAAAAAAATGCAAGTACTTTTGAATGATTATATAATTTTTGAAAAATATAAGTACCTTTGAAAAATGTATTGAATTCTTGAACAATTGAGTACTTTTTGGAAAATGCATAATTTTTGAAAAAGAATGCTATTTTGGAAAATATAAATATTATGCATATTTTACAGGTACTAACCTTTTTTTTTTTGAAAAAGATGAAACTTTGAAAAATCTAAGTAATTTTTGAAACATAGTATTTTACTTGACTAGGTTTCTTTTCCAGTCTGACACAATCCTAGGAAACCTTGTTAACTGCAAGGATATTTTCCTAAGTATCCTAGAAATTCTTCAAACTCAAGTAAATATTAACAAAATTTTACAAAAAAAAATGATAATACTTTTGAAAATATATGCTAGTGGATTTTGAAAAATGTGTGAACTTTTAAAGACCCAATATTTTACTTGACTTGGTTTATCTTCCACTCTGACACCATCCTGGGAAACCTTGTTGACTACAAGGATATTTCCTAAGTATCCTGGAAATTCTCCAACCCAAGTAAACATTATTTCAAAAATAATTTCATAAGTCACACAAATTCTAACAAATAGAATAATAGTATTTTGAAAGACTTAGATTCTTAGCAAGATTTTAAAGATATGAAAGCATGTTATTAAGTAATTCTTTTAATTTGACCTCCCCCTAAACTTAATTCAGTCCTAGGAAGCTTGTTGACCACAAGTACTCTTCCTATGAGTCTTAAGGTTTGATTCAGATTAAAAAGAAATATTTAAAAAAATGAATAATTACCAAAAAAAACTTTTATGAAATTCTTCTTTTGACTCTGACTCCCCCTAAATTTGACACATCCTAGGAGTCCTTGAAGATCATGAAGTGGACCTTTCCTCTGTGTCTTTAGGGTTTATCAAAGTCAAAGAAACAGGTAAACTTTTTGAACTTATAATTTTTACAACATATACCCTTTTTGAAAACACAAGTAATAATGATTTAAAGCACAGTTTTCGAAAAGTATTTTTCAAATGATAGTAATGTTTAAAATGCAATTTTTGAAAACCATTTAAAAAAAAATAAAAAGTACTCCCCCTGTACCCGATACCGTTTGACTCTATCTAAGTGCCTTAAGGAACTTTAGTGTTGTCCTAAGAGGCTTGTGTCTAATTGAGTGAGTCAAACAATTTTTTTTTGAAAAGATATATTTTTGGAAAATGTATAATATGTATAATCAATCAGACAAGCATGAATTCCATAAAAATATTATTATGTTGAAGCACTATTTTGAAAATATATTTTTATGAAAATATTCTAACAATTTTGAAAAATAATTTTGAAAAATATTTTTCAATTCATTAGTCCTTAACATCTCACCCATTTTAGATGTATCAATATAACAAGCATGGTTGCCTTATAGGTGTATTGTGAGATGCTTGAATCATTTTTCTTAATTTATTATTAACTCTAAGATTTAATTGAAGCTTGTGTTAGATTTGAATTTGACAAGAAGTAACTTGAATTTGAATTTCAAAAATTGGCTTCCAGGTCTTGGCGAGGCACTAGGCCTTCTTTGGCCGTAGTCTTATTGGATCATCAACCCTTTCCTTGACAAAGCCTTTTAATGAAATTCCATTTTCAAAATTACTTTTTGAAAAATTCTGGTCTAACTAGTTTGGGTCTTGGATCGATAGCTTCAACTAGTTTCACCAGTCTAAAGAGACCAAGTATACTTGACCTTATTAGAATTGGCTTCCCTAACGTACTATCATCTCACCGCCACCCAATACTAGGTTGATTAAGATTCAATTATTCATTTTCCTATAGCCGTTCTAATATATGCATAAAATTTAAATATGAATGACATGTCATGTATTTAAAGGAAGTAGCAAATGCATGGCATGACAATTATGCATGAGTCAAACAATTCAAATCATTTTAATTACGTTTCTAAAGATGTATCAAATTCCCGATTTGATACATGTCGTATGAACCGGCGAATATGTCAATCCACATTGACATATTTAATTTTACTAAATTAGTTGTTGCGGTTTGGGTAATACTTTAGTTTAGTTCAAGTTTAAGTTATTTTGTATTCAAGTTAATTAATTTGAAAATGAATTAATTAAGAGTGAGTTGAATCAATTAAAGTTGAATTTATTTGAAATAAATTGAATTAACTAACTTTATTTGAATTTAATTGATTTAATTAAGATTTAATTAAATTTAATTGATTTAATTAAGATTAATTGAATTTAATTGATTTAATTATGATTTAATTGAATTTAATTGATTTAATTAGGATTTAATTGAATTTAATTGATTTAATTACGATTTAATTGAATTTTAATTTAATTTAATTTAATTTGAATTTAATTTAATTTGAAATTAACTTAATTTGTATTTAATTTGAATTTAATTTAATTTGAATTTAATTTAATTTAATTTAATTTAATTTATTTTGAATTTAATTTAATTTGAATTTAAATTGAAATTAATTAAGATTTAAGTTGAAATTAATTAAGATTTAATTTGAAATTAATTAAGATTTAATTTGAAATTAATTAAGATTTAATTTGAAATTATAAGGTTATAATGATTAATTAATAGTTCCGGATTTAAATTCATCATTTTCATTATTTCGAAAATTTCTTCTTCATCTTTATCTATCTTTTCAAATATTTCTAATAATTCAGATTTATTTGAACCTTTGTAATTTTTATTGACTATGGCCCTAATCTTAGATAGTTCCATATCCTCCTCATCCTCAAAATTATATCTTTTATTATCCTCAAAATAGGAGGAGTAATTTGGGCCACTAGTTAAGGTTTTGTAATAGTTTTCAAGATTATCTATGATTAGGTTATTATCTAGGAGTATTTTATCTTCAATATTATCTTCAAAATTTTCCTCAGATACATCTTCAATATTTTTAAGAAATTCAAAATTAGTCTCTAGATTATCCTTAAGATTTTCAGAATTAATTTCTGGATTATCCTTAAGATTTACAGAATTAATTTCTGGATTATCCTTAAGATTTTCAGAATTAATTTATGGATTATCCTTAATATTTTCAGAATTAATTTCTGGATTATCCTTAAGATTTTCAGAATTAATTTCTAAATTATCCTTAAGATTTTTAATAATTTCAGGGTTATCTTTAGAGTTATCTTTAAGGTTTTCAAATTTGAATTCGGAATTATCCGTAGGATTTTCGAATTTGAATTCAAATTTATCCTTAGTTGTAATTTTATCTGAATTAAGATTTTCAGAATTAATTTTATCAGAATTAAAATTTTTAGAATTGATTTTATCAGAATAAGAATTATCAGAATTAATTTTATCAGAATTAAAATTTTCAGAATTAATTTTATCAGAATTAAAATTATCAGAATTAATTTTAGAAATTTCTGAATTGATATTCTGAATTAAACAATTAATTTCTAATATTTTAGTTATATTCACATTTTGTAATTTATCATGCAAAATATTAATTTTACTATGCAGTAAATCTAATTTATCAGAAAAATTAACTACTTTATCATAAGGCAGTGCAGGAAATTTAAAAATTTTTGGAACATAAATCTTGCGTACCTTCGCCGGACACTTGTTTTTGTAATGTCCGTATTTCTCGTATTTGAAGCATCATACGTGACTTTTGTCCCTTCGACTTCCTGGCGCTGGTGCCTCCTTTGCCACCGGTAGTGAAGATCGAGTCTTACGAGTAGGGCACTGATTTTTATAGTGCCCTCTCTCCCTGCATGTGAAACAAATAATATGCAATTTAAAATTAGACATTAAAAAATATACCTGATTCACCCCTGGGCTCCCCCTCAACTCCTGGCGTCGTTGCTCCGTTGGCGGATAGTCCGGTGAAGAGCGGCTAGGCTCTGATACCACTTGTAGGACCGGTGCCGTCGATAGAGGGGGGTGAATATTGATTGTTCAAATATTTCGGAAACTTCGTAAGACTTTCGATTGTCGTTCTGGACTCAGAGCGTTACTGCAGCAGAAAAGTAAAGAAGAACGAAAATAAACAGACACAGGGGCACAGCGGGATTTTTACTTGGTTCCCGACCCCCCAGGGTCAATACATCCAAGGCCTATGCACGGGAACGCCCGTCCACTATTGGTCTCCTTCCCGGACTTTCCGGAGGCGGAGAAACCCGACTTACAGTGCAAGTTTACAATCAAAAGATAAATAAATTTAAGTGCGGAATAAAATAAAAGCAAACCAACAAGACAAAGTCTGAAGCTCGGCCAATCTGGACCTTCGAAGTGCAGCGCACTTCCTCCTGGAGCCTCCCGGTCATAGAGCCTCGTCTCTAGCGCGTTGTCGTCGATCAGAATGATCAGAATGGTACTTGGCAGTTCTTGTTGAAGCAGAGGGGTCGAAGCCCCTTATATAGGCCTCCTAGGGGTGCCCTGGACGCTGGGGGCGCCCTGGACGCTGGGGGCGCCCCGATAAACCCGGTCAAACCTTATCCCTGCGCCGACCTCACCACAGCTGATAAAACCTTTGACCAGGGCACCTCGGACCTCCCGGGCACCCTCATGAGGGCTTATCTGAGTTTCGGACTCGAAACTGCAAAAATAACTTTGAACCCAGGCGCCCCGGACGTTCCGGGCGCCCCGCTTGAAGCCTATTCTGCCTAACACACCAAACTGCACTATTTAGCTTTGCCTGGGGGCACCCCCACTGTTGGGGGCACCCTGGATGCATGGGGGCGCACCCATGATAGATACCATTTTGTTGATTATTTTAATTGCTAAAATCCATGTTTGACCCATGTTTTATTGCTTAATTGTGAAATTATCCTAGGTTTTGGAACTTTCTCTTATTTTAGACTTAATTGCAAATTTACATATATTTGGATCAATTGGCCACTAAATTTTTGATCTATTTTTTTGGCATGAAAGGTTCATGGACCTAGGGCATACTGGGTCAAACTTGAGTCGGAAGTGGAACCGGATCGAATTCTCAAGCTTACAATTAATCCGGGCCGTCCGATTCAAAAGCGGCTAGATCTGAGTCATCCGGGACCATCTGAAGCAATCTGAACTAGGGTTAGGGTTGATAAAGCACTCTGATCAAGATCTGAAGGTTTCATCCAAATCAGAGCTCAATCAACCGTTGGATCAAGCTCGGAGGGCTCTAGATCGTCCATTCAAAGATTAGGTTGATCTGGACCATCCGTTGCACATCTGGAGGATCTGAGCTACCACGAGGCAGATCATAATCCCAGATCATCATCATCAAAGTTTGGCTCAAATCAGAGCAAGATCAGCCGTTGGATTTTCTCAATTAAATCTGAGCCGTCCATTCTTATGTATTTAATCAGAAATTCCCTGCCTTCAGCCGTGGTCGCGTCTCCGCCGCAGCTTCTTCCTTCTTCGTGTTCTTAGTTTTCTTCAGCAGTTTTCTTCAATCCAAGGGGTGCGACCCCTCAATTCTTCTACTAGATCAATTGCTAGGCTATTGGGAAGGTTCTCGATGGCCATAACAGAGTTCTTGTGAGGTCTCCGCAGCTCTGTCATTTATTGCTTCAATCTCGGTTTTTCTCCATCCTTCATCCACCCGAGCAGTTCAGAGGGGTTCCATGGAGTGCTTGGTTCATCCCCACACCATCCGCACAATTGGACAATGCCAGATTGAGGAAATCGATTTGGAATTCAGATTAGTTCAGAGTGTGAGGTGGATTTGAATTGCTGAGCTGTTTTTCAATTGTTTGCTGAGCTTGCGGGTTCGAGGCCAGCTCTTGCTTGACGACCAAGAAGATTTTGAGCTAGGGAGGATTGAGGCCAGCTCATTAACCAAGTTCCTTTAAATCTAATGTGGGATGCAGGAATGGAGAAGCCAAAGACAAAAGAAAGAAGATTAGATGCTTCACATGTGGGGAGCTAGGGCACTATCACACTAAGTGTCCTAGAAAAGGAGAACAAAAGAAAATGGAGCATCTAAGAAGATGGGAGAAGGAGGAAAGAAAGAAAAGAACCCCATATCATGGAGGAACTACAAGGGTAAGGGAGGTAATCCCTAAACTTAAATTTAAATGTAATTCGATTTTGAGTTCCTCTGTGCATGATAAAAATATTGTTAATTATCCCCCCATGCATGCTAGGATACATGAAAAATGTTTGATGGCACACAAATTTGGATTTAGATACGATGATAGGACTAAGGATAACAAGGTAGATCATAACCTTAAGAAAAGCATGCATCATCATAGACCTAAGACCCTTGTACCTTAGGATCAAGGCACTAAGCCCAAGAAGGGAAGGAAGGTGCCTAGAGAGGAGGGTAGGTCTAAGAATGTCCAAAATAGACATATGGACTCAAAAGTTAAAACCTTTGAAAAGGAAAATCAAGCCTTGAGGGCATTGCTTGATAAATTAGAAAAAACCCTAGAAAGATTCACGGTTGGATCAAAGGGTCTAGACATGGTGTTGGGTAGTATAAAATCTAACTATGATAGATCGGGATTTGGTTACTGATCTAAGACCTCCAAGGCCAACAAAAAGAAATATGCTGGGAAGGCATATGATCATGGCAAGATGGAGAAGTCCAAGAATGGCAAGGGGGTGCCATTCAAAGGGAAAGATAAGGACCTAACCAAGGATAAGGTGTCCAAGGTTAGATTTGTAGGCTAAGAAACACCGGGGCATACCAATGTGGTCTAGTGTAGGTTCAGTCACCTAGGGAGGTGGCTAGGGCTAAGAGCTCAAGGGGGAGCTCTAGGAGCCTTTGGGATCTATGGTAAATGGATCTCAAGAGTTTCTCTTCTAGGAAATTAGGTGAAATGTGCCAAAAAGGGTTGGAAGACATGGGTAAGTCTTAATCCTAGATTTTGGCACATTAAAAGGGAATTTAGGGAGAAGAATGTGAAATTCGAGTATATTTGAGGAAAATTGGTTTTAAAGTGTAAATACCATATAAGTTGGTGCTAGGAATGTAATGTGATTGAGTATAGGAAGAGGCATCAAAGTGAAATCAAAATTAGAACTTTTGGAGAAGGTTAAATGATACACTTTAGGAGAAATTTGAGTTTCATGCCAATCTTGGGATTTGGAGTGCATTTATTTGGAAACATAATTTTCCCAAGTAGATATTGGCTCCACAAATCTCCCTGTAAAATTTTAGATTTTTCAGAGATTTGTAGAATTATTTAGGCATTACTGAAACTGGGTTGAAAAACCTAAAATTCAGGTATCAGTCGACTGCCCTGGGGGCAGTCGACTGGTCTCAAGCCGAGAAACATTCTGTGAGTTTTGGGAGGGGCAGTTGACTGGTCAGTAGGTTTAAGGATAAAAGCCATTTTGGATCTTGAGAATGCAAATTTGGATTATGGGATATGATTTTGGATGAAAATTAATGTTTATGATTTCATATTCCTTGAATGAGGTGTTATCTCATGATTTGATAAGGCTTGGTTAATGAGTTTCCCTAGGTATCTAGGATTTAGAGGTAAAAATGGAAAATTGAGGGCAATTCCATGTGTCGAATTATGATGGTTAGCTTTGACAAACACATGGAATTAGAGATATATTTGAAGGTTAATACAAATGTCAAATCTTTAAGGAAATTAGATTATACCAAAAGTCAAGCGCATTTGATAAACTTAATCAAATCATATTTTTCTAGGATAGGGTAAATCTTAGCAAATGTGCTTGTAAATCTTTTTAGACTTTTCTAAGTGTTGTTGAGTTCTTTTTGGCCCTAGGGATAATGTTGCTTGGGGGTAATTCTTTAATGATGCCCAAGGAAGAAGAACTTGGTTGTTAGGTTGGGTAGAACCTAAGTTGAGTCTATGGTGTTAAGTTGGGTAGAACTTCACCTAGGTAAAGTGAAAATTCGGAGAAGGCATAGGTTAAGGGGGAGGTTGCCTCCTTGTTTGCCTTAATTTTCTTAGGAAACGTTTGGGTTTTGTGTCAAACTTGGGAACCGTGATAGATACATGGTGAAATGTATTTTTCCCGAGTAGGTTGGGTACCACAAAGTTCTCCACAAAATTTAGGAATTTTTGAAGAATTGTGGAATTTCTAGTGCAATTCTGAAATTGGCCAAAAAACTGATAAAATCAGAGTATCAGTCGACTGCCCTGGGGGCAGTCGACTGGTCAGGACTGGTATAGATATCCTGCAGCTGACTTGGGTCTAAATGGTGTGAAACAAGTGTATGAGGATTTAATACACTATGATTAGGACCATTAGGGATTAAAAGAATCGATAATTGGGATATTATTGGGGTCTTTTTGATGTATGGCAAAGGGGGAGAAGTTTGGGTTTAAGTTGGGAAACCAAACTTACCTTTGCTAGAAATCCTAGGTTTAGGGGGAGCTAAGATAAAGGGAGAGCATGGTTGCTCCATCTATGGTGTAGATAATGGGGGAGCATGGTTGCTCCGTCTATGGCGTAAGGGGAACCTTGGAGAGGTTCTTAAAAAACCTTTGTAAGTCCAATGTAGGGGGAGCTTGGGAGAAGCTTTAAAAAGCCCGTCTTGTGGAAATCCCTAACTTTGGGGAGTTAGGTGTGGAAAATCCTAACTTGAAGGGTTAGGTGGTGAAAATCCTAACTTGGAGGGTTAGGTGGTGAAAATTCCTAACTTTGAAGAGTTAGGTGTAGAAAATTCTTAACTTGGAGGGTTAGGTGTAGGATGCCTTGGGATAGGATCCATTTGTGCATTTACATATGCATTTGTTTAACATGGTTTTTGCTATTGACTAATATCTTATTTTCCTAACTTAAACGTATTGCCAAACATCAAAAAGGTGGAGATTGTTGAAGCAATCTGTGGTCCGGAGTGACCAAGTCTTTTGATGTTTGGGAAAATGGTTTAAGTTAGGTTTACCCTTGTTAACTCATATGTATATGTTGAGTGTGCAGGTTGTACAGGTTACACATATGGACTTGACTGGATGGCCTCGGTACGGTAAAGGATGGCATCGAGACAAGTCGCGGGCTTGTGTACGCACCTGAGGGACCTTAGAGAGTAGGGACGATGAGCTAATGGGCACGGACTTCGAGGCATGCGTGAAGGATGGCATGGAGGCAAGCTGGAGGCTTGCGTGCATCCGAGGGACGGGAGCCGAAGATGAAGAGGGCGTGAAGGTAATAGTCGAGGCTGCGGATGAGGAGTCAGTCGAGTCATGAGGGTACGAGTGCTATGTGATTGTACTCGGGAAGGGTTCAGTTGGGGACCAGTCGACTGCTCTGGGGGCAGTCGACTGGTAGGTGGTTGGTGAGTTGTCTGAGAATTCGAACGTTGGGATGCAACAGTCGAATTTCAGTGGCACCAGTCGACTGCATGGGGGCAGTCGACTGGTGGCGAGAGTTTCAGCCCGAGTCCTATTTAAAGAGGACTTCATAGTGGCTGAGATTCTTGACGAGTTTGGTCTTGGTTAAGGGCCAAACAGTAGTCTTTGTGCTCAGAGGTTCTCAAGGTGTTGTGGTGAGGTTTCTCCACCCACATGGAGCGACGAGGGCTAGCCGGAGGTTATCCGGGGATTGATCCACCGACGGATTCTTGGATTAGTCACCCATCCGGGGTGGATACCAAGTAAATTCTCTTTGTTTGCGTTGTTTGTTCTTCTTATTATTGTTTCCACTGTGCAACTAACAACGCAGGTACAAGAAAGATCCGAGATTCGCTATTCACCCCCCCTCTAGCGAACACAAACGATCCTACACTTTGTTCACTACTTGATAACTTGGTTCAATGGAACTTTTTAACTTATTTTCTATCCATAACTTGAACTTTTAAGGATGTATTTCCACTCTCTAACTTTTTTTTCTTTGCTCTTCAAATCACAACTCACGTTCCTTTTCCTGCAACTGAGTTGATAGATGTGTTCGCAACTCACTCTTGATACACCACTCCCATTTCATCAATTGATCTCTATTCCACTTAACACTTCCTTTATTCTTCTTCCTAACAGATTTTCTTTTTTTTCTTCATATGTGCAGCTTCAATGCTTCAAACTCTTACTAATGTTACTGAGCTCTACTTGATACCACTTGAAATCCATTCTTGCATTTCTATTTCAAAATTCAGCCCCACAGAATCAATTTTTAGAAATCTGGAAATTTCAAGTGATTGAGTCTTGAAAGTCTCTGATTTCTTTATAGCATCTTGAATCACAAAAACCTTTCATCAAATGGTAGTAAGTGCTTCACTTGGAAACTTATTGACCAGAAATTGCAATCGACATTGACATCTAAAAACAAGCTTCAATATGCATCATTTCTTATCAAAAATTTCAAAACACTTGCCACCTCCCCCACACTTAGCTTTTTGACCATCTCGGGCAAAGTAACATCAAAAAACAATTAAAGCATCCAAGTCCATGGAGAATATGGTTATGAATAGAAAAATAGTGGAAGGAAAATAGAATATAGAGTAGATCAATAAGCAATATTGCAAAAATTGATATGAAAAAGGAAACAAAGTAATTCACCGCTATAAATGTAGTCCAATCATAGAAATATAGCTTTGAAAGAACCTAAGCAAGTTCTAGAGTACAATCATATGTGTGTATCTCAAAAATAAGGTTAAATCCTCCCAAGGTAAAAAGAATCCATCTCAATTCATCAATCTAGAGTCTATAACTAAGTAGTACTCAAGTATCCAAGAATTTTCATCTATTGGCTCAATTCTAAGTTTTAACAACCAAATTTAATTCACTTTCAAAAGACTCTAAAATGATATAAAGAAAATCTAGAAGGATACATTTATTCCAAATCATGCAAGAGACAAGATGCCAAAAAGGATAAAATGGTATCTACAATGACTCTTTATTCACTCTACACTACCTAAGTATTTATTAACAAAAACTCATTATAAAAGAAAAATTTACTGTATAGAAAACATAAAAATGGTATATACAATGAAATAAAAGTGTAAGGAAAAATCAAACTCCCCTTTAAGTTGGGTAGATAGCATCCTTGATGTCCAATCCATCCATATCTAGCTCCTTCACCTCTTCAAAATATTTCTTGAGCCGGTGGCCATTAACTCTCCAAATAAAATCATTAACCTCATCCTTAATCTAAATGACACCATAAGGAAAAACATTAGTAACAAGAAATGAACCTTCCCATCTAGACCTCAACTTACCTTTAATCAATTTGAGCCTTGATTTGTACAAAAAAACTTTGTCGCCAATTTGAAACCCCTTCTTCACTATATGTTTATCATGAAAGTTCTTAGTCTTCTCTTTGTAAATCCTTGAGTTTTCATATGCTTCTAGTCTTATCTCCTCAAGTTCTTGAAGTTCTAGCTTCCTTTCTTCTCCAACTTTATTAACATCAAAATTGCAAGCTTTCACCGCCCAATAAGCTCTATGCTCTATCTCCACGGGTAAGTGACAAGCTTTCCCATAAACTAGCCGGTAGGGAGACATTCCAATAGGTGTCTTATATGTCGTCCGATAGGCCCATAATGCATCATCAAGTCTTTTGCTCCAATCTTTCCTATTAGGCCCCACGGTCTTTTCCAAGATTGTCTTGATCTCTCTATTTGATATTTCAGGTTGTCCATTAGTTTGGGGGTGGTAGGAAGTAGACACTTTGTGTGCAACCCCATATTTGTTAAGTAAAGCCTTTATGTGCTTATTGCAAAAATATGAACCTTGATCACTTATGATAGCTCTTGGAATTTCAAACCTACAATAAATGTGTGACCTAACAAAACTAATAACAACACCAGAATCGTCAGTCCTAGAGGGAATGACCTCCACCCATTTAGAAACATAATCAACAGCAAGTAATATATACATAAATCCACAAGATACAGGAAAAAGTCACAGAAAGTCTATCCCCCATACATCAAAAATTTCACAAAAAAATATAGTTTGTTGGGGCATTTCATTTCTAGCTCCTATGTTCCCTATTCTCTGACATCTATCACAGTTTTTATAAAATAAATAAGCATCATGGATTAAAGTAGGCCAATATAATTCACACTCTAAAACTTTCCTAGCAGTTCTTTCTGGTCCAAAATGTCCTCCACGAGTTGATGAATAGCAAAATATAAGAACTGAATGAAACTCATGATCTGGTATGCATCTTCAATTTATTTGATCACTACAAAATTTTCATAAGTAAGGATCATCCCACACATAAAATTTAGCATCACTTTTGAATTTATCTTTCTGAGCCTTAGTAAATTGTGCAGGAAAAACATTAGCTACTAAATAGTTAACTAGATCTGCATACCATGGCGACACACCATATATCACTAAAAGGTACTCATCTCTGAAATCATCATCAATGGTGGTAAGGTGCCCATCTCCCTCTAACCTGCTCAAATGATCTGCCACCAAGTTCTCCTTGCCACTCTTATCTCTAATCTCAAACTCAAACTCTTGATGTAGAAGCATCCATCTAATCAATCTGGACTTTGCATCTGGCTTCTTCAGAAGATACTTCAAGGCTGCATGATCAGAAAATACAATAACATGAGAACATAGCAAATATGATTTAAATCTATCCAAAGCAAAAACAATAGAATGGAGCTCTTTTTCTGTGGTGGTATAGTTAGCCTGAGCAGCATCTAAAGTCTTAGAAGCATAGCAAATGATATGTGGCGCTCCATCCACCCTCTGTGCTAGAACAACTCCTACAGCAAAATTTGAAGTGTCACACATTAGCTCAAAATGTAAAGTCCAACTAGGAGGTCTAATAATAGGAGCTGAAATAAGAGCCTCCCTTAATTTCTCAAAAGCTTCCTTGTATTTATCGTCAAAACAAAAATCCACATCCTTCTGCAAAAGTCTAGTCAAAGGGTGAGCAATCTCACTGAAGTCTCTAATAAATCTCCTATAAAATCCTGCATGGCCAAGGAAAGCTCGAGCATCCCGTACGCATACGGGGTAAGATAAAGAAGATATAACACTAACTTTAGCAGGATCTACTTCAATGCCTTTCCTAGAGACTATATGTCCTAAAACAATCTCATGCTATACCATAAAATGACATTTTTCAAAATTAAGAACAAGATTAGTTTCAATGCATCTATGGAGTACCCTAGACAAATTATCCAAACAAGTATCAAATGATGTGCCAAATACAGAAAATCATCCATGAATATTTCCATGTAGTGTTCTAATAACTCACCAAAAATACTCACCATACACCGCTGGAAAAGTCCTTGGGCCGTTGCAAAGTCTGAATGGCATATGTCTATAAGCAAATGTACCGAAAGGACAAGTGAAAGTGGTCTTCTCCTGATCCTCCGGGTCTATACAAATCTGAAAATAACCTGAATATCCATCTAGGAAGCAATAGTGAAACTTTCCCGCCAACCTCTCTAGCATCTGATCAATAAAAGGCAAGGGATAGTGATCTTTCCTCATTACTTGGTTCAGCTTCTTATAATCAATACGAACTCTCCATGAATTCTGTTGGTGCAGACAACACCCAAGTCGAACCTGTGTTTTGATCAATGGCAAAGGGTTCAAAAGTTAAGATGTTTTGTTTGTCTAACATGCTACTTAAGTGTGCAGATTGAAAGTCCTAGCGAAGGACTACTAGGCACCAGGCAAAGGGCTGCCTGGAACCAAAGACCCAGCGAAGGGCTGCTGGGCACCTAGCGAAGGGCTGCTAGGAAGTCGAAGACCTAGCGAAGAAATGCTAGGCACCAAGCGAAAGACTGCTTGGTACTGAAGACCTGGCGAAGGACAGCTAGGCACCTGGCGAAAGACTGCTGGGCAAAATCCCAACCGAAGGGTAGGCGAGGACGCGTTCCCCATTGAGGGAATAGTAGGCGTCGGTTCGACTTAGGGCTCCATTTTGGAGACCCAAAGTCAGAACCAAGACAGCTAAGGCTTTAAAACTCACTAATATATTTGCTCCATCATGTTTCGTACTAACCCTGAATGCAGGACCGAAGGAACGAGTGTCTGCAGCTCAGAAAGCCTCAAAGGAGTGAGGTAGCAGCTGGGTTGGGCGCCCGGAAGGACCCGGGAGCCCTAAGTACAAGCCAAAGATGAGTTTAGCAAAAGCAAGCTTCGAAAGCTCACTGGGCGGGGCGCCCCTGTGCTCCCGGGCACCCCCGTGCTCCCGGGTGCCCTGGATGCCCAGGGCGCCCCGCACTCAAGCCAACGAAGTAGATAAAGTTTATCCAGCCGAGAAGCCCGCTGAAAGGGTCAACCAGGGCACCCCAAGCGTCCCGGGCGCCCCCACAGTCAACCCTCAGCCCTACTCGAGTGGGATACGGGCTAACCGAGAGTTGCTCGGATCGGGTGACACGTGGGGGGGGGGGGCGCCCCCAACATTCAGGGTGCCCCGGGAGGCTATAAAAAGCCCCTCAACCCCAAGGCTTCGAAGAACAACGCTTTCAATGCCAACACGCTCTTCTACTCAAGCGCTCTGCTCCGGAAACCCTTCATCTTGAGATTCTAGTACAACGATGACCCTACGCACCGAAGAACGACCTACATCGGGCGTCGGTAACGAAGAGCCAATTTTTAATTGTATTCTTACTGCACTTATTACTGTACAACTGTTTGTAAGATTTTGCGCGATTATAGTATTGCCCGGAGTAAACGGTCACTGACCGTGGGACTTGGAGTAGGAGCCGACCGCGACTCCGAACCAAGTAAAATCTTGGTGTTTGCGTCTGCTTTTAGTTTTAATTTTTCCGCTGCGTATTCTCTTTCTGAATCCGAAACGACTAACGATATTCACCCCCCCTATCATTTTCTCTCGATCCAACAAGTGGTAACAGAGCGGTGAAGCTCAAAATTGGTGCAACCACCAATTTGAGAATTTTTCGGATTTTTACGAAATCTTTTAAATTTTTTTTCGCTCGAATTCTTTTCGTTAATCGAAGTTGGTGCAACACCCCTCGATAAATATGTTTTTTCGCACTACTAATCCAAGACCATGTCTTGGGACAGAGTTTTTTTCTTTCTTTTCTCCCTTTTTTAGATAAAATCCTTAACGGCCATGCAAGAAGGCTTCAGCACCGCAAGGCCACCACTCTTTAGTGGGGAGGACTTCTCCTACTGGAAGAGCAGAATGGAGGTCCACCTAAAAACTCAGGTGGACATGTGGATAATCATCCAGTCCGGATTGGAAATACCAAGAAATGCTGATGGATTACAACAACCTTACACTAAATGGGATGCTGCACTCAAAAAGAAAATTGATGCTGATGCCAAAGTGACCCAAACACTACAATGCGGCCTAACAAAAGAGGAGCTGAACCGGGTGGGTCCATTTAACAGTGCCAAAGAACTCTGGAGTAAGCTGATCGAACTACACGAAGGAACCTCCGACACCCGAATCAGGAAGAGGGACCTTCTGCTAAACAAACTATACACCATCAAGATGAACGAAGGCGAATCAGCAACTCAGCTCCACGCCAGAATCCAGGAGCTGATGAACGGTCTACACACCATTGGTCACAAGGTAGAAAACCGTGACCTAATAAGGTATGCCCTAAACGCTTTCCCAAGAAACACCTTGTGGGCATCTATGGTAGATGCTTACAAAGTTTCTAGGGATCTTTCCAAAATCAAGTTAGATGAACATTTTTCTGAACTCGAATTACATGAACAGACTAACTGTAATATGGCCGAGAAAGGCATTGCTTTTGTTGCAGGTAAAGCTAGAAAGACATCCAAGAAGAAAACTCAACCTGCACCCGAGTCTGATTCAGACTCAGACTCAGAAGGCGATGAAGGAGACCAACCTAAGTTGGTCCGACTGGCCCGAAACTACTACAAGGAATTGAAGAATCAATCCCACAGAAGGAAAGCAAGCCGAAGAAAGGAAGAACCAGCTGAACCCTCCAATGACAAGAACAAACCAAACGTGACCTGCTACGAGTGCAAGAAGAAGGGTCACTACAAGACGGAGTGTCCTACCCTGAAGGAGACCAAGAAGACTAGAAAGAAGAAAGCACTCCAAGCAACGTGGGACGAGTCCTCCTCCAAAGAAGAAGAAGAGGTCCCATAGTCGAACCTGCTCGCACTAACCGCCTCAGAAGAAATCGAGACCGAGTCAGAGTCGGAGCCGGACGACGACAAACTTACATTCTCAGAGGACGGCGAAATAACTGTAAGTGGTTTTTCAAGAAGTCAGTTAAGTGAGTTAATTTCTTATCTTTCTCGAGATTTGGTTAAAGCTAAACTCCGAGTCGAATCTCTCCGACAGGAAGTAAAATTTCTGAAAGAGAGAGCTGACTCTAGATCCTTAACTGAGAAGGTTCAAGAAGGAACCTCTACTCAAGTTGAAAAACTTGAGAAAGAGAACTCCTCCTTGAAAACTCAAGTTAAGGACCTTAGATCAGCCTTAGAACGATTCACTTCTGGTTCTAAGGGTCTTGACATGATTCTTGGAAAACAGAAGTCGGTTCTAAATCGATCCGGACTAGTCTATAGAACCAAATCTAGACAAAGATCCTACTATGTTGTGCTGAACCAGTCTAGATCCAAAGTTCAGGCATGGGTACTCAAACTGTGCCTGAACAAACAAACTGGATCAAATTAGTATTACATCCCCAAGGACAAGATTCACATCTTGCCTAACCATTATCGTGGCTTTAGTCCAGGGGGAGCCAAATTAAAAATAATATTTATTGTTAAATAAAATTCAATTTTTGGTTGCAAACTACATGATTGATTGTCTATTTAATTCCTGCAATTTACCATGCTTAGAATTAGAACTGGTTAGTTTAAGGACTGAACCAACTTAACTGAAATTTGAACAACATAGTATTGGGTGGAGGTGAGATATAGTACGTTAGGGAAGCCAATTCTAATAAGGTCAAGTATACTCTACTTGGACTCTTTAGACTGGTGAAACTAGCCGAAGCTACCGATCCAAGACCGAAACTAGTTAGACCAGAATTTTTCACGAAATAATTTTGAAAATGAAATTTCATTAAAAGGCTTTGTCAAGGAAAGGGTTGATGATCCAATAAGGCTACGGCCAAAGAAGGCCTAGTGCCTCGCCAAGACCTGGAAGCCAATTTTTGAAATTCAAATTCAAATTATTCTTTGTCAAATTCGAATCTAACATAAATTTTTAGTTACGTATAGATTCAAACTTTTTTTTATCTCAAAATCAATTGTTTTCAAAATTAATTCAACTGTTTTAAAATAAATCATGTTTTATAAAATAAAAATAATAATAATATCTAACCTGTCTCTCAAAAATTACAAGGCTAACGTGATTGATAACCCTAGATAGGGTGAGACGGTAAAATCTACTTTAATCGAAATCCGTTAAATACCTGCATTGCAAAAATTTAGTTTAGAAACGATATTGAACTAATACTAGTCAAACCATGGTCAAACTAGTCAAACCATGGTCAATGTAGTCAAACCATGGTCAAAGCAGTCAAACCATGGTCAAAGTAGTCATACCATGATCAAAAGAATTAAACCATGGTCAAAAGGTCAACAAGACAACAAAGTTGCCAAATCACACCTAACCCGGGCGCCCGTGACTCCTCGGGCGCCCCGCACAGCACCTTCACATCTCTCAAAGCAGGAATCTGCTTTTATCAGGGCGCCCCGGCCCTTGCGGGCGCCTCCAGTCCCAGTCAAAAAGCAGCAAAGCTGTCATCCAAGCCTGACCGGGGTGCCCGGTCCATCCCGGGCACCCCCGAACAGCATTAGGACACTGCCAATGGCAGGTGCCCTGTCCCGGGCGCCCGGAAGCTCCCGGGCGCCCTAGCTAAAATTCCTATAAAAGGCACCCGAATCCCCTCATCTTGCCACACCCAAAATCATTCTCCTCTCCAACTCCCTTCCCTTCAAGTGACCTTGCAACCTTCTCAAGCTCTCATCTTCGACAATGCCTCCCCGAGCTGCCACCCGGTATAACCTTTTTTTTGCATTTAAATTAATTTTAATTTTCTTTAATACAATTCTTTCATAATGTTAGAAAACGCCGAGCAAACCAAGCAAACCCCGGTACTGAACCTAGTCCCGATCCTAGGTTCCCAACCTTAGAACTTTGCAATAGATTTGCCCGAACAACATATAAGCCTATTAAGACAAGTTACCTAAATAGGTAATTCTTTACTCAATCTTGTCCATTAGCCATGAATGTCATCAACTTTTACCAACTAGACAACCTAGTATTCTGCACTCATCCTATAACAACATAGTAAGACAAGACAATCTAATGTTTTCCACCACCGTTCAAGGAATGCCCTTGACGATCACCCCCTCATTGCTTAATCGATTCCTTGGACTACGACTCTCACAGTCCACATTTTGCTGTTACCCTCCTAGGGAGCCTCCCTTTGATGCTCCCTACACTCACATTACCCTAGATACTCTACACTCCTACTTCTATAGGGACGCTAGGAACCCCTTGGCCAGACGATTTCAGTCTGTTGACCTCCAGGTCTAGGACTATGCTCTTTATAGAGTCATAGTCCACTGCATTCTGCCCTTATCTACTAGAGACATAGCTACCATGCGACCTTTCCACACTTTCCTCCTATATGCATTGATTCATCATCTTGACATCGACATTGGACTCCATATGTTTCACACGATCTTACATGCGTCCAATGTTACCACGCAGGGGCGGTTACGCACTCCCTATTGCCACATCATCACATCTATTCTACATTATCACGGCCGTAACATCACTGAGGGTGAGATGGCCACTATGACTGACTTCGATGAGATAGGCTTTAGGAACTTTTCCCTAGCTGGTATAGAGATCTCAGGTACCGAGGTTCTATCGTGGAGGCGACAGAGAGCGGGACCCCAGATCGACTCTAACGAGGAGGTCGAGGTCGACATTGCAGATCTGGCAGCCGAGGTCCGAGAGCACATAGACGAGCCCCCACCACCGACACTCTACGAGAAAGTGACACGGCTCGAGACACAGGTCCAGAGCCTCCGAGAGGAAATGGAGGCAAACCATGCTGAAGAAATGGAGACAAATTTGGGCTATTACACTGAGTACATGAATGCCCTCAGAGCCGATAGGGAGACCAACGACGCACGATATCAGGAGATGATGGCGCTATTTCGATCCTGGCAGCCAGGCTCTTCTGAACATCCCGATCCCTCCTCCTAGATTTGATTAGCATTGTACTCTTGACTGGTTGACTGTCCATACTCAGTAGGGTTGACTTGTGTCTGTTTATGGTGTGACTATCCTGGTCCTCTCCTGTAACCAGCTGACTTATGGAATTGACTACTTGCCTTTTTCATGATTATCTGATCTTTATTGGGATTATGCTTGGTAGAATAGGTTTAGTTTACCTTTGATTTTCTTACTGCTTTACTTACTTTAAAATCAGTTTGAAAATAGTTTTAAAATTTGCTTTACTTAATTTTCAAAATCTTTTTATAATAGATTTTTTTTTCTTAGTTTTATTTTCAAAAACTACCCCCTTCAAAACTATGGCTTTTTCGCAAATGGACTTAGCCTAGGCCCTAACCCTAGAAATGCATGCACCTATAGATCTAGAAGCCAGCATCTCACAAGCACCTTAGGGTACTTTTGAGTGATAACCTAGAATGGGTTGAGATGCTTAGGTCTTTGCCTTAATTCAAGATGCTTTAAGTCAGTGTATCTGCAGTAATTGGGGCACTAAATACAACTTAAACAGTAATCAAGTTAAGTGTCAAGTTTAGAAAATCTAACTTGAACAGAACACTAAACTCGACTAACCCTAGCGAAAACTACTGTTTATAACAGTTAGTAAGTAGCTAACTAGGTTAGACAGGACCCGATAACTTAAATTGGTTTGATTCAGTTCATCTTGCATTGGTTCAGTACAGCACATTATGCAATTTACTTATCCTTTTTCTGCTATACTGCTTTGTTTTTGATATATGGCAAAGGGGGAGAGATACGAAAGGAGAGAAGCTTTAAAATTTTTTCAAAATTCAAAATTTTAAAATTTAAAATTTTAAAACCTTTTCCTTTCTTCAAAAAGTACTTAATCTACTTGTTTTCAAAAGTACTAAGTTTTTCTTCAAACTTAAACTACTTTCAAAAACTTTTTGCTAAGTACTTAAACTTAAACTACTTTCAAAAACTTTTTAGTTATGTAGTTAAACATAAACTACTTTCAAAAACTTTTTGTTAAGTACTTAAACTTAAACTACTTTCAAAAACTTTTTGTTAAGTACTTAAACTTAAACTACTTTCAAAAATTTTTTGTTAAGTACTTAAACTTAAGTTGTTTTCAAAAACTTTTTAAGTACTTAAACTTAAGCTGTTTTCAAAAACTTTTTAAGTACTTAAAACTTAAGCTGTTGTAAATTTTGCTTAAACTTAAGCTATGATTCTAAAAACATAAAATGTCTTTTCTACTGACTTGAAATCATTTTAAAGTGTAAACCTTCAAAAGAGCACAACCAACTTTTTGAAAAATGTGTTTATAAAGTTTCTTTTGATAATGGTTCTAAGTGTTTGAAAAATTCCATCTTTAGACTTAGAAATTTTTTTAACCCTATGAACTTTTGAAAAACCTAGGGGGAGATTCCTTCCAGGGGGAGGAAACTAAACTTTTATCATATGTTTTGATTAACTTAACTTTTTGAACCGGGTTTCCATAAATCAAAAAGGGGGAGATTGTTGGTGCAGACAACACCCAAGTCGAACCTGTGTTTTGATCAATGGCAAAGGGTTCAAAAGTTAAGATGTATTGTTTGTCTAACATGCTACTTAAGTGTGCAGATTGAAAGTCCTAGCGAAGGACTGCTAGGCACCAGGCGAAGGACTGCCTGGAACCAAAGACCCAGTGAAGGGCTGTTGGGCACCTAGCGAAGGGCTGCTAGGAAGTCGAAGACCTAGCGAAGGAATGCTAAGCACCAAGCGAAGGACTGCTTGGTACTAAAGACCTGGCGAATGACAGCTAGGCACCTGGCGAAGGACTGCTAGGAAAAAGTCCAACTGGAGGAGCCGGTTGGCATCAGGTAAATTCTCATGAGAGGAGTAGGTGAGGACGCGCTCCCCGTTGAGGGAACAGTAGGCGTCGGTTCGACCTACGGCTCCATTTTGGAGACCCAAAATTAGAACCAAGATAGCTAAGGCTATAAAACTCACTAATATATTTGCTCCATCTTGTTTCGCACTAACCCTGGATGCAGGACCGAAGGAACAAGTGTCTGCAGCTCAGAAAGCCTCAATGGAGTGAGGTAGCATCTGGGTTGTGCGCCCGGAAGGATCCGGGCGCCCTAAGTACAAGGCAAAGATGAGTTTAGCAAAAGCAAGCTTTGGAAGCTCACTGGGCGGGGTGCCCCCATGCTCCCGGGCGCCCCCGTGCTCCTGGGCGCCCCGGATGCCTAGGGCGCCCCACACTCAAGCCAACGAAGTAGATAAAGTTTATCCAGCCGAGAAGCCCGCTGAAAGGGTCAACCAGGGCGCCCCCAGCGTCCCGGGTACCCCCACAGTCAACCCTCAGCCCTACTCGAGTGGGATAAGGGCTGACCGAGATTTGCTCGGATTGAGTGACACGTGGGGGCGCCCTGGGAGGCTATAAAAAGCCCCTCGACCCCAAGGCTTCGAAGAACAACGCTTTCAACGCCAACACGCTCTTCTACTCAAGCGCTCTGCTCCGGAAACCCTTCATCTTGAGATTCTAGCGTAACGACGACCCTACGCACCGAAGAACAACCTACACCGGGCATCGGTAACAAAGAGCTAATTTTTAATTGTATTCTTACTGCACTTATTACTGTACATCTGTTTGTAAGATTTTGCACGATTATAGTATTGCCCGCAGTAAACGGTCACTGACCATGGGCCTTGGAGTAGGAGCCGACCGCGACTCCGAACCACATAAAATCTTGGTGTTTGTGTCTGCTTTTAGTTTTAATTTTTCCTCTGCGTATTCTCTTTCTGAATCCGAAATGACTAACGATATTCACCCCTCCCCCTCTATCATTTTCTCTCGATCCAACAAATTCTTCACCCTGGTAGGTACTAACTGTTGGATCGGGTTGGACCGGCTAGAGGGGGTGAATAGACGGAAGAAAAAATATGCAAGTGGAGGCGCTCGTCTTTAAAAAAAGAAACTTGGTCGCAACTGAGAACGTTGCTTCCAAGACAGTGGACGCTCAATAAAAATCTCCTTGTGGCGGAGAAGCCTTACAAAAATAGCACGCTAGACTTTTAGAGAGTTTACAAGAATGAATTAATTGAATAATTGAAAAGGTTGAAACTCTAAGTCTATTTATAGCCTAAGAGAATAAATCTGGATTGTTGATTGTTGAGGAATTTTCTATTGGTCATTGATCCATGGATGTAATCTGAACGGTTGATCTTAGATGGGATTAAACTGCATCCATTGGATCTGATTAAAGGATAAAGTTTTATATTTTAAGACTTTTTCTTCTGCTCTAGACTTCGCTGTTGTAATCTTCAAGTAGTAACATCGACAATTACATGTTGTCATTACCAGTTATCCCAAGTGGTAACCATGGCAACATTTCTTAGGTGAGGTCTTGGGATTGAGTCTTCTTAGTAACTAATAAATTCTTATTTTTTCGAGCGCCTTGATTGACATGGTCAAACTGACCAGTCTTTTGGTTCTTCGTCTTCTGGGTGATTTTCGGCCAACCGGAGTTAGGCTCACCCGAACCTGGCTCTGGCCTTTCACCCCTCGAGCGTCCTTCCTCCCAGCTTCTCGTCCCTCGGACATCGCGCACGTCCTTCTTGCTCCACCAGCATACTCTTCCGTAGCTTTCACGTCCCTCGGATTGTACCGAGCCCGTTGGCTCACTTTCCCGCACAATCCTTCTCGTCCGCTACGTCTTACGCTCGACTTTCTCCCTACCTAAGCTCTTGCACACTTAGCAGAGGGATTAAATACTACCAGGACCTAACATAAATCGGTTGATCATATCAAAACAAACCAGGGGTACTTACAATCTTCCCCTTTTTGATGTGCATCAATCCGAGTTAAGTTAGGGTAAATAAAATAAAAAAAAATGTATAATAATGTAAACAGTTTAAGTTCAAAATTTTAAATTTCGAGTAAATTAAAATTCTACTCCTTAACTTAATAATATTCCTCCCCCTTTGATCATATCAAAAAATGGGGAAATATAATTAGGGAAGAAGAAAAATTTTGAGAGCGATAAAAAAATATTCATAGTGAAAAAAAATGCATTGTCACAAATTTTTCAAATTTAAAATGACATATTTTTTCGAAGTTAATTCCATTTTATTTATATAAAAAAATAGATTTCAATAAATGATTCATAAAAAATCGAACATCTATGAAAAAAATCTGAATATTTTTGTCAAAGTCGAAGATGAAGATATGAGTTTAGACAAAAATTTTGAGCTTTAAATTGTTTGATCAAGGGCAAAAATAAATAAAAAAGCAACAGTTAAGTGTTTTTGAGAAATAACTTTTAAAAAATTCGAAAAATGCTTGAAAAGAAGAATAAAAAATTAGAATGAGTTCTTTCCACTATATCTGAATCATGAAAAATTGGATCTATGAAAATAAATTTCAAATTTTGAGCAGAAAATCATAAAAAAAATATTCAAAATTTTTTGAAAAATTCTCAATGGATGGATAACATAATTTTGCACAAAAAACATAATTTTTTTTAAAAAAATCTACAAATAAATAATAAAAAAACTTATTAGTTTAAAGCAAATTTCGGAACCCAAAATAAGTTTCTGTTTAATGTTGATGCAGTCTGACCCTGATTATTATTTTGGTGTTGACACCGATTTAAGTTATGATTTGTGTAACGACCCGAAAAATTCTCTCAATATTTTTTTTAAAATATTGATCATGTCTAGATAATTTTCCGAGGGACCTAGAGATATTAGTACGAACCTTAGCCTAGAAATCCATAATTTTTCTCATTTAAATTGAGAAACTAAGTACTAATGGGCCTTATATGGGCTTTTCTAGTACCATGATTATTAGTGGATTTTAGGTAGAATTTAATATAAATATAAATGGATTTTAATTAGGAATATTGGTATGATTATGGGTGAGTTTTAGCATGGTTTCCTATTTAAATTGAGAAGTTAAGTACTAATGGCCCTTATATGGGCTCCAAAAATAGGTTTTAATTAGGTAGAATTTAATATAAATATAAAAGAATTTTAAATGAGAAATATTAACATAATTATGGGGGAATTTTTAGAGGATTTTCGGAATTTTGGGGAAAATAATAGGAAATAAAAGGAAAAATAAAATAAAAATAAGGTGCATGGACCAAGGATTGAACCTTGGACCTCTTGTACCACCATGCATGCTCTAACCAACTCACCTAGCAAGGGAATGTTATGAGGGAATGAAATGGAGTTTAGTTAAGGCTTAAGGGAAGAGGAAGAGACTCCATGACTCTTCACTTACCCTCCTTAATGTGTTATAAAGAAGGGGGTTTAGGAGTTACCTTCTTCCTTCCATCAATTGCATTTTCTCTCCTCCTCCCTCCTCATTCTAGCCGAACACCACAAGGGAGGTTCTCCCTTGGAAGAACTCCACAAGAAGGTCTCATCACCAAGATCTAAAGGTTTTCCAAGGATACAAGGGCAAGGGGGTTCAAGTGTCCAAAGGATTTACAATTTCCTTCTCTTTTAAGGTTTAAAAATCAAGATCAACCAAGGTAAGACTCCCTCACCTGTGGTATAATAGTTCCTTATGTTTTTTGCATGATATATTGGTTGGTTTTTGGGACTTGATGTTGAAAGAAAAAAAACCAAGGACTCTAGTCCTATAGGTTTCGGCCACTAGGATTTTTGGGTCCATGATGATGCTAAAAATCTTCATAATGTTGTCTAATGTGCTCTCATGATGTTTAGAGATTAAATATAATTTTTGAGAATTTTTGGGGTACCCTAGGATCCCCTAGGGTTTCGGCCAACTTTAAGAACCCATGGGTAGGGTTGGGTCTAAAACTTCAAGTATGTGTTTTATGTATTATCATGATATAAGGGAGATGGAGGATGATTTATGTGAATTTTCACATGGCCTAGAGACCCTATAAGTTTCGGCCAAGATTTGCTAATAGGGTAGAAAGTTAGGACTTATATCAAGTAAGGGCCCCAATGGCCCTATGGTAAGGTATGGTTGGTGTTTAATGATTGATTGGGGATTTTAATGGAATTTTTCCATGCCCCCATGGCCTTCTAGGTTTCAGCCAGCCCTAGGAAGGAGGGCTAAAGGTTAGGGTTAACCCTAATCATGAGCCCCAATGGCTTCCTATGGTCTCATAGATGATGTGTGGTTGTTCCTTTACCTTATGCTATCTTACATGTTTATGGAATTGATGGAACTCCTCCCTATAGGTTTCGGCCAAGCCATGTGTCTAGGATTTGGCGTGGAGTTAGGGTTCAAAGAAGGATGGTTTATACTTATCATGAAGTATATATATATATATATATATATATATATATATATATATATATATATATATATATATATATATAGGTCCAAGCATGTGGTAGAAATCATGTTACCTATAACCCTAACCTTAAGCACCATGTTTTATGTTGTATGTTATGATTGGATGCCATGCTTAATAGGGTTTACTATGAATGTCTTATGTTTTATGCCATGTATTTGAATGGTAGGTAGAACGTTATGGGAATCCTACCTATGCATGCTTGAGATAGATACCATGCTTAGGCAAGAAATGCAATGTTTATCTTATGTATCATGATTATATAAGCTCTATGTATTAGGATAAATATCTATGAAAAACATGTCATGTTCGATGCAATGCTTACCTTCTATGTTATGATCATGCAAGTACTAGGAATAGGAATGATGTTTAGGTATACATGCCATGTTTTATGTAGGAAGATGAATGCCATGTTGTATGAATAATGATGCATGTCATGTTGTATGGATAATGATGTATGCCATGTTAAATGAATAAAGACCCATGCCATGTTTATGAAAGAAGAAGCATACCATGTTTATGAATGAAGTTAATGCTCATGCCTTCCAGGCATCATGATGCTAAGCAATATGTATGAACAATGAAAGGACAAGCATGTGTTAAGTCATGCTTTATGTAACATGGTTATGCTATGAATGTCTTATGAATGATGAAACATGAAAAGTATTTTACTATATGAATGAGCTTGTACCGGACTGAAGTATGGGTCCAAGGGATGGGCACCTTAAGAACGCCCCGGTTATGGACTACCGACTATGCTGTCCACGGTTCTGGCACTACCGGAGCTGTGCAACAGGGATGGGCTCCTTAAGAATGCCTCGGTTCGGGGACTATCGACTATGATGTCCTTACCCTAGTAGGTCGGGGCTCGCTACCTCGGATTTGCTAGGGATGCGCGCTTATGATGTATGTATGTGGTACAAGCCGGGGACCCTAATGATATGATGATTATGTTTAAACATTTAAAAGTATGTTTTTAAAAGATAAGCATCCTTATGTATATGTATTCCACTCATGCATTCATTCATGTTATGCATTATGCTATGTTAATAAGATTTTATGCTTACGGTTTATGTTAAGAAAGATGCATGTGGGTAATTGATCTATGTCATGATTATGTTAAGAAGATGCTCGTATGCTAAGATAGGAAGTATGCCTATGTTTATGCCATACAGGTTGGCTTACACCTTATAGACATGTTTATACCATGTATTATGTCATGCTAAGAATGTTTATTATGTTATGTTTATACCATGTATTATGCCATGCTAAGAATGTTTATTATGTTATGTTTAAACCATGTATTATGCCATGTTAAGAATGTTTATGGTGTTTATGTTTATGCCATGTAGCATGCCATGCTTAGATTGTTTACTATGTTTACGTTTATGCCATGTTTCATGCCATGCTAGGAATGTTCACTTATGTTTATGTTCATGCCATGTCACGTATATGATAAGTGATTCAAGTTGTTATGTACTAAGTAGAGCAACAAGTATGTTAATGTTTCATGTGCTCATTATGAGATGATGAATGGTTTTTGTGAGTAGGAAAGAGTCTTACTAAGCCTGTGTGCTTATAGTCTTATTTTCCTTATACCGTAGATCATTCAAGGGGACAACGAGGAAGCAGCAGGAGGGCAAGAACGCATGTGTGTGATAGTGACTTGGCCAGGAAACCATATGTTTACCGTTTACGCTAGAACTTTACTTTGGTTACTTATATGCTTGAATAATGACTTATCGAACTCTATGATGTGATGTTAAGTATGACATGATATGACGCTTAAGTATGAAGTCAATATGCCAAGTTCCCATGTCATTATGTTAGGAATGGTAGTAGGGCAAGTATGTGTAAGTTTTAAAGTTATTCCGCTGCCTTATGATGTCTACATGCCCTAAGTATGTTAACGTAACGCCGCCTTAGAAAAGAAAAAAAAAACGGGCGTTACAGGTTGGTGCGGTTTCCATCTCACTACACACACATCAAGTCCTCTTCTTGCCGCTTCCAAGTAAGTACCTTTCTGCATATTTTATGATAGTAAGCACTTGTAGGATACTTTATGATTTTAGAATATGCAAGTATGAACGATGTTTTATGATGAAAAGTACTTTAGGATATGTAACTATGAATAATACTTTACTTTAATTTTTTTTGTATGAAACCAAATACTTTCGAGATTGATATATGGGTAGGAATAGCAATCACTTATAGTAGCCTTACTTGTATTTTATATGTGAGTGATAGAGAGCGAGGGTGATCCGTAGAGATTTAACTTAAGTAGCTACAGTCAGGTGGAATAAATATAGTAAATGATTGAGTGGTGGCAAAACGGAGTAAATCGGAAAAGAAGAGCAAGTAGATGTGCGAGGAGGAATGTGTAAAGTAATGACGACATTATCTGTATGAGTGTCATGACTGTTTGGAATTAAGAAAAGTGGTGGACCAAAGCAAGTTTGTACTGCTGATAAAAGGTGTATGTTAATATTTAGTGGTGAGCATGGAAGTAAAGGAAGGATGGTGCTTTATTAAGGGAGACTTATTAACTGTAGTATTAAGGGAGTAGAGTATTGGTATAGGTATTCTAAGAGATTGTAGTGGTTATGAAATGAAGACTTAGTGATGTATATCTATTAGGAATAGATTAATGTGTTAAGTTATTTGAATTTTCAAGCAGATATATATATAGTAGTAGCCATAGGGTAATATTCTTGATACAGGAAAGAAAGAGAATAAGAACTAGATATGCAAAAGAAGGCGTGATAGAGATCAGCGAATAGGACCTTAGCTATAACTCTGTATGAAGGAACTAGAGGTTAGTGTTATCAAAGGCAAGAATATAGTAAGAGCTTCTTTTCAAGCAAACTTACTAGGTGAAACGATCTAATAAGGTCTAGATTTTGGAAAGGATCGATATAGGAATATTTTATAAATTCTTGATAGAGAAGTAAGATACAGAGATTATAAGAATGTGATTTTTGCGATTAGAGTGGAGAAAGCATGGCTGATAAATGAGAAAAGGTATTTTGATACGTGAAAGAAGACTATGGAAAGATAGAACAGAAAGTTAGAAGTTTAGTATAATATGTAGTTCAAGTAAGATAGTAACAGTTCATGCGAACAGTAAAGAATGGACAGTAAAGTAATTTGGATTGAGCGAAAACAATGAAATGAATACTCCAAATCATCTTTCTTACAAGTGTAAGTGGTATTTTCTTTTAGATTATGAGGGGTAGAGTTAGGCAATGAATATTTAATATAATTTATTAGTAAGTAAAATATAATCGGAATTCTTGTCGTGTCCTAATAAAAGATAGTATATACAATAGTTGTAGTTTGTTAGTAGAAACTTTGAGATAAATAAATAACCATTATAGAAGTAGGTTAAGTTAAAAGCAATGTCAATGTGTTATTTCAGTGAAAGGTAAGTTGGAAGCTTCGATGAGACTTTGCCATTAATTTTGCAAGATGAATAACGCAAATTCACTATGACGAATAGGCATTATAGCTAAGATAATAAGCTAATTTTATGAATTTAATTGAGAAATTTTAGTATAATTAACAGAGACTGTATGCATTATAGGTTAGGTAGTTAAAACAGAGTAAGTAGCTCAAATAACTAGAATAGGAAGTAATAGGATAAGCGATACATGAGTTTATGTACTATGAGAAGTTATGTTACATAGAAACAAATATACTATTAGAATAGACAATAATAAAGTAAGAGTAATTCTCGGAAAAAGGGGAAGGAGATTCGAGTGGAAATGACAAAGAGTTGTACTTATATAAAGCGGTAATTATGTTGTTGAGGAGTAGACTTGAAGTATGATACTGAATGTAATAAGAGAGAATCATATAATAATAATTGTAATTTTCGTTTACTTTAATACAGATAAAAGACGTATGTGAGGAACAGAGACACTGAAACCAGTACTAATTGAGAGGAGCTTCGGAGTGATGAGTTGGTGCATAGATGATAAACTTGTGCATAATAAGTGAAAGATAGATTCTAGTTTGAAGTAGCGAATGCAATTAACCAGGAATAAGTTAAATTATATTCTTTCGTGAATAGCTTAATAATAGGCAAAACTAGAGCAAGAAGGTACCCTTAGTCAAGGTCCTATGGCAAAGTCAACGGTTCGAGGAAGCTACCTGGGAACGCGAGGACGAGATGAGACGCAAGTACCCGGAGCTATTCTAAGTTCGAGGACGAACTTTCACGAGGTATGGGGGATTGTAACGACCCGAAAAATTCTCTCAATATTTTCTTTAAAATATTGATCATGTCTAGATAATTTTCCGAGGGACCTAGAGATATTAGTACGAACCTTAGCCTAGAAATCCATGATTTTCTCATTTAAATTGAGAAACTAAGTACTAATGGGCCTTATATGGGCTTTTCTAGTACCATGATTATTAGTGAATTTTAGGTAGAATTTAATATAAATATAAATGGATTTTAATTAGGAATATTAGTATGATTATGGGTGAGTTTTAGCATGGTTTCCTATTTAAATTGAGAAGTTAAGTACTAATGGGCCTTATATAGGCTCCAAAAATAGGTTTTAATTAGGTAGAATTTAATATAAATATAAAAGAATTTTAATGAGAAATATTAACATAATTATGGGGGAATTTTTAGAGGATTTTCGGAATTTTGGGGAAAATAATAGGAAATAAAAGGAAAAATAAAATAAAAATAAGGTGCATGGACCAAGGATTGAACCTTGGACCTCTTGTACCACCATGCATGCTCTAACCAACTCACCTAGCAAGGGAATGTTATGAGGGAATGAAATGGCGTTTGATTAAGGCTTAAGGGAAGAGGAAGAGACTCCATGACTCTTCACTTACCCTCCTTAATGTGTTATAAAGAAGGGGGTTTGGGAGTTACCTTCTTCCTTCCATCAATTGCATTTTCTCTCCTCCTCCCTCCTCATTCTAGCCGAACACCACAAGGGAGGTTCTCCCTTGGAAAAACTCCACAAGAAGGTCTCATCACCAAGATCTAAAGGTTTTCCAAGGATACAAGGGCAAGGCGGTTCAAGTGTCCAAAGGATTTACAATTTCCTTATATTTTAAGGTTTAAAAATCAAGATCAACCAAGGTAAGACTCCCTCACCTGTGGTATAATAGTTCCTTATGTTTTTAGCATGATATATTGGTTGGTTTTTGGGACTTGATGTTGAAAGAAAAAAAACCAAGGACCCTAGTCCTATGGGTTTCGGCCACTAGGATTTTTGGGTCCATGATGATGCTAAAAATCTTCATAATGTTGTCCAATGTGCTCTCATGATGTTTAGAGATTAAATATAATTTTTGAGAATTTTTGGGGTACCCTAGGATCCCCTAGGGTTTCGGCCAACTTCAAGAACCCATGGGTAGGGTTGGGTCTAAAACTTTCAGTATGTGTTTTATGTATTATCATGATATAAGAGAGATGGAGGATGATTTATGTGAATTTTCACATGGCCTAGAGACCCTATAAGTTTTGGCCATGATTTGCTAATAGGGTAGAAAGTTAGGACTTATATCAAGTAAGGGCCCCAATGGCCCTATGGTAAGGTATGGTTGGTGTTTAATGATTGATTGGGGATTTTAATGGAATTTTTCCATGCCCCCATGGCCTTCTAGGTTTCGGCCAGCCCTAGGAAGGAGGGCTAAAGGTTAGGGTTAACCCAAATCATGAGCCCCAATGGCTTCTTATGGTCTCATAGATGATGTGTGGTTGTTCCTTTACCTTATGCTATCTTATATGTTTATGGAATTGATGGAACTCCTCCCTATAGGTTTCGGCCAAGCCATGTGTCTAGGGTTTGGGGTGGAGTTAGGGTTCAAAGAAGGATGGTTTATGCTTATCATGAAGTATATATATATATATATATATATATATATATATATATATAGGTCCAAGCATGTGGTAGAAATCATGTTACCTATAACCCTAACCTTAAGCACCATGTTTTATGTTGTATGTGATGATTGGATGCCATGCTTAATAGGGTTTACTATGAATGTCTTATGTTTTATGCTTATGATGTATGTATATGGTACAAGCCGGGGACCCCAATGATATGATGATTATGTTTAAACATTTAAAAGTATGTTTTTAAAAGATAAGCATCCTTATGTATATGCATTCCACTCATGCATTCATTCATGTTATGCATTATGCTATGTTAATAAGATTTTATGCTTACGCTTTATGTTAAAAAAGATGCATGAGGGTAATTGATCTATGTCATGATTATGTTAAGAAGATGCTCGTATGCTAAGATAGGAAGTATGCCTTTGTTTATGCCATACAAGTTGGCTTACACCTTATAGACATGTTTATACCATGTATTATGTTATGCTAAGAATGTTTATTATGTTATGTTTATACCATGTATTATGCCATGCTAAGAATGTTTATTATGTTATGTTTAAACCATGTATTATGCCATGTTAAGAATGTTTATGGTGTTTATGTTTATGCCATGTAGCATGCCATGCTTAGATGTTTTCTATGTTTACGTTTATGCCATGTTTCATGCCATACTAGGAATGTTCACTTATGTTTATGTTCATGCCATGTCACGTATATGATAAGTGATTCAAGTTGTTATGTACTAAGTAGAGCAACAAGTATGTTAATGTTTCATGTGCTCATTATGTGATGATGAATAGTTTTTGTGAGTAGGAAAGAGTCTTACTAAGCATGTGTGCTTATAGTCTTATTTTCCTTATACCGCAGATCATTCAAGGGGACAATGAGGAAGCAACAGGAGGGCAAGAACGCATGTGTATGATAGTGACTTGGCTAGGAAACCATATGTTTACCGTTTACGCTAGAACTTTACTTTGGTTACTTATATACTTGAATAATGACTTATGGAACTCTATGATGTGATGTTAAGTATGACATGATATGACGCTTAAGTATGAAGTCAATATGCCAAGTTCCCATGTCATTATGTTAGGAATGGTAGTAGGGCAAGTATGTGTAAGTTTTAAAGTTATTCCGCTGCCTTATGATGTCTACATGCCCTAAGTACGTTAACGTAACGCCGCCTTATGAAAAGAAAAAAAAACAGCGGGCGTTACAATTTGAGTTTGATTTAAGTTTTGTTGCGAGAATTCGGATTAAGTCTAGGTGGATCGGGAGATCGCACGCTTGCATGGAAAAGTCCTAACTTGGAGGATTAGGTGTGGAAAAGTCCTAACTTGGAGGGTTAGGTTGGATGAAACCCTGGCTTCGAGGGCTAGGTCCTAGCTTGGGAAGCTAGGTGATGGAAATCTCGGTGAGTGAAGTCGGTCCTGGTGAGTGATGCTAGGTTGAAATCCTAGCGAGTGAAGCTAAGTTGAAATCCCGGTGAGTGAAGTCGGGTCCTGGTGAGTGAAGCCAGGTGATTGAAATCCTAGTAAGTGAAGCTAGGTTGAAATCTCGATGAGTGAAGTCGGGTCCTGGTGAGTGAAGCCAGGTGATTGAAATCCTAGTAAGTGAAGCTAGGTTGAAATCCCGGTGAGTGAAGCCGGGTCCTGGTGAGTGAAGCCAGGTGATTAAAACCCTAGTGAGTGAAGCTAGGTTGAAATCCCGGTGAGTGAAGCCGGGTCTCGGTGAGTGAAGCCGGGTGACCGAAACCCTGGTAAGTGAAGCCAGGTCCTAGTGAGTGAAGCTAGGTTGAAATCCCGGTGAGTGAAGCCGGGTCTCGGTGAGTGAAGCCGGGTGACCGAAACCCTGGTAAGTGAAGCCAGGTCCTAGTGAGTGATGCTTGGTTGAATAAAGTCCCGGTGAGTGAAACTGAGCACGGTGTGTTAGTGATATGAGAGAAGTGTCCTAAGGCAATCGCCTTATGATGTAAACATTTATATTAATAAATGATAATTCACTATTTGAGTATACATGTTTTGTGTATTTGATTGGGATCTTAAACTCATCTACTGAATGTCCGCAATACAACTCACAGCATAAGAGAATTTGTGATGGGATCACAACTAGTGATTATCTCTAATGTGCAAATATGAAGTATTGAAAATATCCCTAGTCGATGAATTGATGAATATGGACACTGTCAATTCTGTTGAGACTAGCATGGGTTATTCTCTAATCAGCTGATTCTCACTAGCTGGTGACATTGGGATGTCCGGAGATAAACATGGATGCTAGTTAAGGGAACTAGTTCATTGGAGTGACTAGCTGTAAGACTTCATATGGTTATCTATATAGATATGTCAATGAAGTTCTTACTGCAGCTTAAGTGCGATGTTCCTTTGACTTGCTGTGTTCAAGTCATCTTGGTCATGGAGACTTATACTTTAACATCTTAAGCAAGCATCTCCAAGGAGGTGTGGACCCAGGATGATTGGGTATAAGCCGAAGTGCCCGAAGATGTTTGAACAGCCTACAAAGGATTCACCACTCCTTGCGAGGAGATGTATACCCAGGCCTATCGTCGGATTGTTACTCAAAACCTCTGGCCAGAGTATATCATGTTAAGAGTGCGAGTCTCTTAAATACATGAGAGTAATTAGAAATCCAAAGGACGAGAAAGAAACTACTTGGGCTAGGTGTGACGTAGTCAGTCTAGTGGGGACTGACACAAACAGACCATGTCCTGAACCAAGTGGGTATAAGATGGTGAAGGGAATGGGGCACGATTCATTAGAGCTGCTGAAGGGTTTCAGAATTACTTCTGAGGTCAACCGTTGATCTTTCGATTAATTGGGGGTCATGATGTACTACTAGGTGCCACTCATGATCGTTCTATAATTAGTTGATTATAGACGGCCAACATAAATCGAAAGCCTATTTAGTCACACGCACTACGAGTAATCCGAGGGATTTAAAACGAGTTGAAAATTAGACTTTCCGATCAAGAGAAATAAGTCGAATCTGAATTTATCAGAGGCGCAATGGAAGCTAAAATTGGCTAAGTCTTTTGAAGGCTTTTTGGGCGAATTAAATGAGTTTAATTCCCGGCGGTTCGGCTCGGTTTTGGCCGACCAAAGAGGGTGCCAAACCCCTTGGGTTGGCCGGCCACATCAAGCGGATAAAACCAATTTATTTGGTTTAATTAATAAAATAAATCTAGCGCGATTTATTTTCTAAATTATGGATAAATAAATTTGTATAAAGAAATTTATATAAATAAATTTATAGAAATTTATTCTTTTATGGAAGTTAAAATAATCCACGAATTGGTTTATTTTAATTTTATAAAATCAATTATGAATTGATTTTTCCATAATAAGAAAGTTTATAAATTTCTTATAAAATTTGTTCCATAATTTAAAGGAGAGAAGAATTTGTTTTATTATAAATTAGTTATAATAAAACTAGGCATAACGGAATAAGTCATAAGAAATTTTATAAGATAAAATTCTTATAACTAATTCCGTTAATTCCGTTAAGAGGAGACTTGGCAAGGGAGAAGCAACTATATAAGGAACCAAAGGGAAGCCTTTAATTCTAAACTAATCAATAATTGATAATTGAGTTATCAAAAGATTAGAAGCTCCCTCTCTCTCTTATTCTCTTCTCTTCTCTTCTCTCTTCCCCATTAGGGCCGGCGCCCCTTGATAGAATTAGGGCCAGCTCCCCTTCATCCCACCTAGGGCCGGCGCCCCTAGCACTCCCTAGGGTGGTTGCCGTGAGCTATCAAGAAGAAGGAGAAGCCAACCAAGAAGAAGAAGAAGCGGATCACATCTCCTTCCTTCTCGGAATTCGATTCCGTTTCTTGTTGGTTAGTTTCCTATCTTTTCTCTTGTCCTCCTAGTTGTGCCTTCCGAGAATCTAGTAGTTCTCGTCGGCACAAAACTCGTGACTTTGCGAAGTCATCCCGAAGAGAACTCGGCGTTGACGCGAATAGAGGCGGAGCTTCCAAGGGACGCTACGGTTGGATCTCGTCCCTTACTTCGAGTTACGAGAGGTACTTAGTAAATTAGTTTACCTTTCCGCAACATGGGAACCAGAGGACAGCATGAGGCAGAAATACCCAGAGTTGTTTTAAGTTCGAGGATGAACTTTTTATAAGGTATGGGGGATTGTAACGCCCGAAAATTCTCGAAACTAATTTTAGAAATATCTTAGAATTTATTCCAAATTTATGGATATTTTTATAGAATTTTTCCGTAAACAAAAGTGGCAAAAAGGGTTATAAACAAAAAATCGCATAAGTGGGAATCGAACCCTTGACCTACGCTGTGAGAGGAGAATGGGCGGACCAGCTGGGCTGGTTCGTTTTTGTTGAAATAAATTAAGCGAAACAATAGATAAGGTATAATTAGGTAAATTCGCCCCCCATAAGTATAAAAGAGGGAGTTACGAGTTTTAGGTTAATTTTCTCCCAACCTAGTGGCGCCGACGGCCTCCCTCACGCACGCGACCTCCCCTCTTCCTCCTCCCTTGGGCGAAACCACACCAAGCCTAGGGCTTTCCTCCGGTGGCCGGCCAAGGCTCTCCTCCGAGAGATTTTCCTATATTCGGACTCCCCGCGACGAGAGGAACGCGTGAGCGCGAAGAAATCTCCGAGACTCCGAGTTTCTCCGGAACCTCCGACGACGTTCTTGGTTGTAAGTCCAAGATATCGATGTAAGTACTGCTCACCTGCAGTAAGAGGCGATTTTCCGCAAGAATTTTCCCTTGAAAGTTTTAAAAGAGATATTTCCTTTTTGTTCAAGATTTTGCATGTGATCTTAGTTCATTATATGCTTATATATTTGATAGAGTATCCTATATGAGTTTAGGGTCTAAGAAATCTATAAGAAAAGAAAATAAAGATAAAGAAAAAGAAAAGAGAAGGCCAAGGCCTTACAAAATCCCCAAAAGTCAAGACTTAGGGATTTGGGCACACAAGGTGTTCGATAAAATGCCAAGGCATTTAAAGATAAGAAAGAAAAGAAAGAAAAGCTATTTTATTTTCTAAGGCCAGTACCCGGCGTCCAAGGGCGTCGTTAAAGAAATCCAGGTGTCCAATTCCAAGGTCTTGGCCCTGGTAGACCAAGGTATGCTCTATTAGGATTGGCGGCTCGCTACCCCAACCTTTTAGGGAACGCGCATAAGATGGTACTTACGTCTTAAGTGGATCCAAGTGAGTTATTATTTTCAAGTATATGCCTTAGTAAAATTTTTCTAAAATTTAAGGAAGTTTTCTAAAAGTTAAAGAAAGATTTAAAGTTAGAGAATTGCTAATGTTTCAAGTTAAGCCAAGAAAAAAAGTGAGTTAAGACTTATTAATGCTTGAGTATGCATGATTTGAGTTATACGTGTTTTATTGTTTCCTTTAAGCATAAAAGTATCTCATGTGATTTTTCATTGTTTAAAAAGCATGCTTGCACCTTTATTTTAATTTTATAAAATCAATTATGAATTGATTTTTCCATAATAAGAAAGTTTATAAATTTCTTATAAAATTTATTCCATAATAAAAGGGGAGATTAATTAGTTTTATTATAAAGTTAGTTATAATAAAACTTGGTTTAAACGGAATAAAATTCATAAGAGAATTTATAGGATAAATTTCTTATGATAACTAATTAGTTTTATTATAAAGTTAGTTATAATAAAACTTGGTTTAAACGGAATAATTCATAAGAGAATTTATAGGATAAATTTCTTATGATAACTAATTCCGTTAATTCCGTTAAGAGGAGACTTAGCAAGGGAGATGCAACTATATAAGGAACCAAAGGGAAGCCTTTATTCCTAATCAATCAACTAATCAAGTTGTGAAGAGCTCTCCCTCTCTCTCTCTTCTATTCTCCATCCCCTCTCCTCCCTTAGGGCCGGCGCCCACTCTTGGGGTCTTAGGGCCGGCGCCCACTTAAAGGCTTAGGGCCGGCGCAATCTCTACCCAACCAAATGTTGCCGTGAGCTTCAAGAAGAAGGAGAACCTAAACAAGAAGAAGAAGAAGCGGATAGCGACTCCTCTCTTCCCGGAATTTGGATTCCGCTTCTTGTTGGTTAGTTTCCTAATTCCTCTCTTGTTCTTCTTTGTTGTGCCTATAGAGAATCTAGTAGTTCTCGTCGGCACAAAACTCGTGACTTTGCGAAGTCATCCCGAAGAGAACTCGGCGTGGACGCGAATAGAGACGAAGCTTCCAAGGGACGTTACGGTTGGATCTCGTCCCTTTCTTCGAGTTATGCGAGGTATACAAGTAAATTAGTTTACTTTTCCACAAAGTTTTATTTTATGATTATGTCAACACACCTTAAGGTTGCATGCTAGATACGAAGTTAAAATAATTTAGGAAATTATTTTATGCAAATTCTTCCGCTGCACGTAAAATAATAAAATTTTACGAACTCGTATCCTTGTCAACATGCACCCGGTCCCAACAGTGGTATCAGAGCCGGTTAGTGTTCGACATAATCATATAATTGTTTTGCGAAAAACTTTGCCATGATCTCAATTTTGGAAAATTTTCCAATTATGGAAACTTTCCAATTATGATAAATTTTAGATTTAGGAATTTCAAAGTTTGGAAATCCTCATGAAATTTCGCAAACTTTTGAAATATCCTAGTTTCTGAAATTTTATGATAATTGTGAAAACTTCCCATTTTTGGAAACTTTCCAATTTTGGAAATTTTCCAACTTTGGAAATATGTATGTTTTCTTTGTACCAGAAACTTACAATTATTCTGAAAACCTATTATGAAATCTCGCAATTTTGGGCACTTTCTTTCAAGAAAGTCTAGACAAATTTATGGATTATTAATTGACAATTAAATTCGAATTGGTTTTAAATTATTAACAAAATTCTTTATTTTGGATTGAGCCTCGGGGAGCCGTCCAATTTAAAGTTAGTTGTTATAATTTAATTTCCCATTTTGAATAAAATTGTCATGTTTAATTTGGTTACGCCTCAGGGAGCGGACCAAATTGGATTTACGACAAATTACTTTTCTTTGGGTATCTGAGCCTCGGGGAGCCACCCTTAGAAAACAATTTGTTGTAATTAATTAATCCATGAATAAAATATGTGATCAAATCTTGGAAATTTGATTTAAGAGGTGATGCTCTTACATATTGTTGTCTCCAAAATTAATTAGGAAAATGGTTTCCTATAGATTTTTCTTAAAAGAGATTTTCATGAAAATAATATGTGGTTAAATTAAGGGAATCTGTCTCTTAATTTAATAAGATTTGATTTAGAGAAATCAAAGTCTTAAACATATTATTTCCGAAATTGATTATGACAATTTAGGAAATTGTTTCCCAAAACAATTCCTTGAATAAAGTATGAAATTAGAATTAGGAAATCCGGTTCCTAATTCAATTAATGAGACTTGATAAATTAAGTCACATACATACTTTATTAAGGAAATCATTAGTCATGACATAATTATATGTCATGAATGTGCTAAGAAAAGAAAGGATGAGACCTAAAACCCCTTACAAAATATTAAGGCCAACACCTTCCATTAATATGGTTAGAATCGGAGTTTTGTTTCTCGTTTGGGTTGATGGACACATCCATGCCCGGCTTGAACCTCAACATGTTCAAACCATGGAATTAGTTTATGAATAATAAAGTTGGAGTCAGAGGTCAATACTTAGTTTTGGTTGTTGGACACATCTAAGCCTGACTAAACGGTTGAATGAGCTCCAACCATATTAAAACTAATTCTTGATTAATGGGTCAGCCTTAAGCTTGGAACATCGATTTGTTGTGCCACAGCCAAGGTCGATGTAAAGAGAGGTGCAGTTGGGTGCTATGTATATTGTTGCATACTTGTTAATGAGTTAACAACCCAATGATTTATGCAAACATTCAATTAGTTGATAGCATAAAGTGATAGTTACATATATGTGATGTGTAATCGGTATAATTACCTACCTTCATAGCTAAGAATAACTTGATGGCCACAACCATGGTTGTTCTTATCTATGGTTGGATATCAACCTATTTGGAGATGTTCCTACAATCTCCCGAATTGATAAAAAGGGTTATTCAATTTGAAAAATAAATAGGATTTTATTAATGTATGTTGATACATTCTTTATCATCTTCTCACATAAGCTCAATTTGTATTTCTAGGTTAATCACTCGATCATGTCTTCTCTGAATTTGTGTTCCATTTTGGACACCAATAAACTAACTGGGCCAAACTTCATGGACTGGCTTCGAAACCTGAGGATAGTCCTCAAGGCAGAGAAGCTTGCTTATGTCATTGAAGATCAACTTCCCAACCGTCCTCTAGAGGGTGCAACTCCAGACCAGTTAGTGGCTTATCAGAAACATGTGACCGATTCTGAACTTGCGAGTTGCATCATGCTAGCCTCTATGGTACCTGAGCTGCAAAAGCAGCATGAGCATATGGATTCTTATACCATCATCTTCCATCTTCATGAGTTGTTTGAAGAGCAGGCGAGATCCGAAAGGTTCGAAGTCTCCAAACTCCTCTTCACCTCTAAGATGCAGGAAGGCACTTCTGCCTCATAGTTTGTGTTAAAGATGTTGGGGGTACATTGAGCGACTGAACACACTCGGTTTTGCAATGGATCATGAACTAAGTATTGACTTAATTCTGCATTGTTTGCCCAAAAGTTATTCACAATTTGTGATGAACTATCGGATGAACAAGCTAGAGACTACCATTCCTGAGTTGCTCAACCTGTTGAAGACTGTAGAGCCTTCTGTAAAGCAGGATCAAAAGACGGTACTGTTAGTTGGTTCCTCGAAGAACGGTTCTAAGAGGAAGGCCAAAGAATAGAATAAATGAAAGAAGAAAAAGGCCAAAAAGACTGAAAAGACACCAAAAGGAACTTGCCATCATTGTGGCAAGGAGGGTCACTGGCGAAGAAACTGCAAGGTTTATCTTGAGTCCTTGAAGAAGAAGGCATCCGATGCCCCATCCTCTTCAGGTATCTTCGTTATTGAATGTCACTCTATTTCCTCAAATACCTGGGTACATGATACTGGGTGTAGCTCACATATATGTAATGACATACAAGGGCTAAGGAATAGAAGAAGACTCGTCAAAGGAGAAGCGAATTTGCGAGTTGGAAATGGAGCAAAGATTGCTGCTGTTGCCATCGGAACATATTTGCTAAAGCTCCCTACTGGACTTGTCTTAGAATTGGATAATTGTTATATCGTTCCTTCGTTAATAAAGAACATTGTATCTATTTCATGTTTGAATGAAAAGGGTTATCATTTAACTTTTAGTAATAATTGTTGTTACATAACTTTAAATGACGTTCTTTATGGGAATAGAACTTTGTGCAATGGTATCTACACGTTAGATTTATCCGGTGACATTTTCAATATCGAAGTTAGCAACAAACGTGCTAGAATAGATAATCGAATAGACTCCTACACGTGGCATTGTCGTCTTGGCCATGTAAGTAAGAAGCGCATGACCAAATTACACCGATGTGGAATTTTGGAATCATTTGAACTCGATTCATTTGAAACATGCGAATCATGCTTAAAAGGCAAGATGACCAAATTACCCTTTTTTGGAAAAGGTAATCTAGTGGGAGAATTGCTTGGTCTAATACATACTGATGTATGTGGACCAATGTCAACTCTTGCACAAGGAGCCTATAGCTACTTCATCACCTTTATCGATGATCACTCACGATTCGGGTATGTGTTCTTGATAAAACACAAATCTGAAGCCTTTGAGAAACTCAAAGAGTTCAGAAATGAAGTAGAGAAACAGCTTGGCAAAAGTATTAAGATACTTCGATCCGATTGGGGTAGTGAATACTTGAGTCAAGAGTTTCAAGATTATCTTAGGGACAATGGGATATTGTCTCAATGGACTCCGCCGTATACACCACAGCATAATGGTGTATCTGAGAGGCGCAACCGAACCTTGATGGACATGGTTAGGTCGATGATAAATCATGCAACTTTTCCAAAATCCTTTTGGGGCTATGCACTAAAGACAGCTGTTTACTTGCTAAACAGAGTCCCGACCAAGGAAGTCTCTAATACTCCATATGAGATATGGAATAGCAAGAAACCCGACTTAACTCACCTTAAAATATGGGGTTGTCCTGCTTATGTGAAGCGGACTGTATCAGTCAAATTGGATGCTAAGTCTGATAAGTGTCTATTTATTGGATACCCTAAGGAAACGAAGGGTTACCAATTCTATCATCCCTTGGAACAAAAGGTGTTTATTTCAAGGAATGCTGTATTTCTGGAAAGAGAATTTCTTTTACTAGAAAACAGTGGGAGTGGCATTGAACTTGATGAAGTTCAAGAAACTCCAATAGACATTACAGAGACACCTGGTCTAGACCCACAACCAATACCTCATAATGATGAGCTATCAGTTGAACCTAAAACTACACCACCTCTTCGTAGATCTGATAGGACACGCAATATTCCAGAGAGATACGGATTTCTCATAAGTGAATCGAACGACGTGTTACTCATAAGCGATGACGAACCTATCAGTTATGAAGAAGTTCTGAAATGTTCAGAAAGGGATAAATGGCTTGAAGCCATGAAGTCAGAAATGGATTCCATGTACGAAAACCAAGTATGGGACTTGGTTAACCCACCCGAAGGGATTAAGCCCATAGGGTGCAAGTGGTTTTCAAAAGAAAACCGACATTGATGGTAATTATGCTTAAATCCATTCGGATGCTCCTAGCCATAGCAGCTCATTATGATTATGAGATATGGCAAATGAATGTGAAAACAACTTTCCTTAATGGAAACCTGCTTGAGGATGTATACAGGATACAACCTGAAGGTTTCACATCGGTTGATAAAACCAAAGTATGCAAGCTTCGACGATCCATATATAGACTGAAGCAAGCATCTAGGAGCTGGAACATCCGTTTTGATGAGACAATCAAAAAGTTTGATTTCTCACAAAATCCTGACGAACCTTGTGTGTACAAGAAGGTTAGTGGGAGTGCAGTCGTATTCCTAGTATCATATGTCGATGACATATTACTTATAGGAAACGATATATCAGTATTACAGACAGTTAAAATTTGGTTGTCCAAAACTTTCCATGAAAGACCTGGGAGAAGCAACCTATATCCTTGGGATTAGAATCTATAGAGATAGATCAAAACGGTTGCTTGGTCTTTCGCAGTCTACGTATATAGACCGAGTGCTAAAAGGGTTTAGCAAGTCGGAATCCAAGAAAGGTTACCTTCCCATCTAGCATGGGATCAACTTTTTAAAGTCTATGTGTCCGCACATAGAAGACGAGAGGATTTGCATGAATAAGATTCCCTATGCATCCGCAATAGGATCTATCATGTATGCTATGTTATGTACAAGGCCCGATGTATCGTATGCTTTGAGCGTCACAAGCAGATACCAGTCGGATCCAGGAATGGATCATTGGGCGACTGTCAAGACAATCCTTAAGTACTTAAGAAGAACTAAGGATGTGTTCCTAATATATGGAGAAGGAGATATGGTAATACGTGGGTATACAGATGGCAATTTCCAGACAGATAAGGATGACTCCAAATCTCAGTCTGGATACGTATTTACTTTGAATGGAGGCGCAATAAGTTGGAAAGGTTCCAAACAAGACATCGTAGCGGATTATACCACGGAAGCAGTTTGGATCAAGAAGTTTGTCTCGAAACTTGATGAGGTTCCAACCATTGATGAAGCAGTGTCGGTTTACTGCGACAACAATGGAGCTATTGCACAAGCAAAGGAACCAAGGTCTCATCAGCGATCCAAACACATGCTTCGCCGCTATCATCTGATCAGAGAGATTATAAGTAGGAATGACATACAAATTGAGAAAATTCCCACTGAAAGGAATTTAGCGGATCCTTTAACTAAGGCCTTACCTCAGAGCAAGTCTGAGGGTCATGTTAGAGCCTGCGGTATTGGATACCGTAGCGATTGGCATTAGGCCAAGTGGGAGTTTGTTAGTGATATGAGAGAAGTGTCCTAAGGCAATCGCCTTATGATTGTAAAACATTTATTTTAATAAATGATAATTCACTATTTGAGTATACATGCTTGTGTATTTGATTGGGATCTTAAACTCATCTACTGAATGTCCGCAATACAACTCACAGCATAAGAGAATTTGTGATGGGATCACAACTAGTGATTATCTCTAAATGCGCAAATGTGAAGTATTGAAAATATCCCTAGTCGATGAATTGATAAATACGGACACTATCAATTCTGTTGAGACTAGCATGGGTTATTCTCTAATCAGCTGATTCTCACTGGCTGGTGACATTGGGATGTCCGGAGATAAACATGGATGCTAGTTAAGGGAACTAGTTCATTGGAGTGACTAGCTGTAAAACTTCATATGGAATCTATATATAGAAATGTCAATGAAGTTCTTACTGCGGCTTAAGTGCGATGTTCCTTTGACTTGCGGTGTTCAAGTCATCTTGGACATGGAGACTTATACTTTAACATCTTAAGCAAGCATCTCCAAGGAGGTGTGGACCCAGGATGATTGGGTATAAGCCGAAGTGCCCGAAGATGTTTGAACAGCCTACAAAGGATTCACCACTCCTTGCGAGGAGATGTATACCCAGGCCTATCGTCAGATTGTTACTCAAAGCCTCTGGCCAGAGCATATCATGTTTAGAGTGCGAGTCTCTAAAATACATGAAAGTAATTAGAAATCCAAAGGACGAGAAAGATACTACTTGGGCTAGGTGTGACGTAGTCAGTCTAGTGGGGACTGACACAAACAGACCATGTCCTGAACCAAGTGGGTATAAGATGGTGAAGGGAATGAGACACGATTCATTAGAGCTGCTGAAAGGTTTCAGAATAATTTCTTCTGAGGTCAAACCGTTAATCTTTCGATTAATTGGGGATCATGTTGTACTACTAGGTGCCACTCATGATCGTTCTATAATTGGTTAATTATAGACGGCCAACATAAATCGAAAGCCTATTTAGTCACACGCACTACGAGTAATCCGAGGGATTTAAAACGAGTTGAAAATTAGATTTTCCGATCAAGAGAAATAAGTCGAATCTGAGTTAATCAGAGGCGCAATGGAAGCTAAAAATGGCTAAGTCTTTTGAAGGCTTTTTGGGAGAATTAAATGAGTTTAATTCGCGTTGGTTCGGCTCGGCTTGGGCCGGCCAAAGAGGGTGCCAACCCTCCTTGGTTGGCCGGCCACCTAAAGGGAGAAAACCAATTAATTTTGGTTTAATTAATAAAATAGATCTAGTGTGATTTATTTTATAAATTATGGATAAATAAATTTGTATAAAGAAATTTATATAAATAAATTTATAGAAATTTATTCTTTTTTTGGAAGTTAAAATAATCCTTGAATTGGTTTATTTTAATTTTATAAAATCAATTATGAATTGATTTTTCCATAATAAGAAAGTTTATAAATTTCTTATAAAATTTATTCCATAATAAAAGGGGAGATTAATTAGTTTTATTATAAAGTTAGTTATAATAAAACTTGGTTTAAACGTAATAAAATTCATAAGAGAATTTATAGGATAAATTTCTTATGATAACTAATTAGTTTTATTATAAAGTTAGTTATAATAAAACTTGGTTTAAACGGAATAATTCATAAGAGAATTTATAGGATAAATTTCTTATGATAACTAATTCCGTTAATTCCGTTAATTCCGTTAAGAGGAGACTTATCAAGGGAGATGCAACTATATAAGGAACCAAAGGGAAGCCTTTATTCCTAATCAATCAACTAATCAAGTTGTGAAGAGCTCTCCCTCTCTCTCTTCTATTCTCCATCCCCTCTCCTCCCTTAGGGCCGGCGCCCACTCTTGGGGTCTTAGGGCCGGCGCCCACTTGAAGGCTTAGGGCCGGCGCAATCTCTACCCAACCAAATGTTGCCGTGAGCTTCAAGAAGAAGGAGAACCCGAACAAGAAGAAGAAGAAGCGGATAGCGACTCCTCTCTTCCCGGAATTTGGATTCCGCTTCTTGTTGGTTAGTTTCCTAATTCCTCTCTTGTTCTTCTTTGTTGTGCCTATAGAGAATCTAGTAGTTCTCGTCGGCACAAAACTCGTGACTTTGCGAAGTCATCCCGAAGAGAACTCGGCGTGGACGCGAATAGAGGCGAAGCTTCCAAGGGACGCTACGGTTGGATCTCGTCCCTTTCTTCGAGTTACGCGAGGTATAAAAGTAAATTAGTTTACTTTTCCGCAAAGTTTTATTTTATGATTATGTCAACACACCATAAGGTTGCATGCTAGATACGAAGTTAAAATAATTTAGGAAATTATTTTATGCAAATTCTTCCGCTGCACGTAAAATAATAAAATTTTACGAACTCGTATCCTTGTCAACATGCACCCGGTCCCAACACGGTGTCTTGGTCCGGGGGACTAAGAACGAGTCAGAGAAGGGCTGGAGGCTTGTTCTCATGACTTGGAGTGGTTTTGACCTTGCCCAGATCGGTCTGGTGACCGATCAGGGAAGTTGGCATGGAGTTCCCTCGTGGATAAGTCTGGTGATCGATCCAGCTATGTCTGATCGGTCTGATGACCGATCAGGGAGCACATAGTGAGTTTGGAACTCTACTGATTGGCTCCTGATCGATCTGGTGACCGATTAGGGAGCATACAATGAGTTTGGGAACTCTATTAATCGGCTCCTGATCGGTCTGGTGACCGATCTGGGATACTATTCAGATCTTTCTGGTGAACGATCAAGTGTCGCGGACTCCTCCTTATAACCGATCAGGATGGAGCCTGATCGGTCGGAGGGTGGCCTTATCGGTCACCAGTCCGATCAGGCCCCACCCTGATCGGTCTGGGGACCGATCAGGAGGGTTGGACTGCGAAGCTAGGAAAACACCCTGCAAAGGGGTGGATCGGTCTGGTGACCGATCCACGACTTGGGATCAATCTGGTGATCAGTCCCGGAGAAGTCGCGATTTTTGATTATGTGTTGGGGACCGATCAGGATGGAGTCTGATCGGCCTAAACCCAGCCTGATCGGTCTGGTGACCGAACAGGAGTCACTCTGATCGATCCGGTGATCGATCAATAGCTGCAGCTTTAATTCAAAAACGATGTCAGAGCTCTGATTACGTCTGTTTCTCTGCTGATTCGCTACTGATCTCTGCTCCTAACTTCTGATTGTTGATATTCCATTGATTTGCAGAGCTAATGAGATTCTAAGTATGCAGGTAACTCAGGTTTTCTTCAAGGGAGTCAAACTGAGTCTTTTGCTACGCCAGATTGAGCAGGATCCCATCTCAGGTTACAACGGATGCTGGCACTGCTGGAGCTGCAGACTAGGGCTCATCTGAGGGAAGCTCAGGGAGTCCAGGAGAGCTCAATGGTAGATGAGCAGTTGCAGTTGAGCAGCTGGGAGCTGCAGAGAGGTGGCTGTGACCTGGCGATCAGTGGGAGTGGCTTAAGGGCTTGGTAGCGAGGAAGCCTCAGAGAGGCTTGATCACTTCTTGCGACAAGCTATGCTCCATCACTTGCAGACACTCTGATTCTTGGAGCAACATACTGATACTTGAACACTTGGAGGAAACAAGAAGCTTGACGAGTCCATCAGCAAGAAGACACGAAGAAGGGAGTTCTTGCATGAGATCTGTGCTGAGTGGAGTTTGGGAGAAGTTCTCTTGTGGTCCTTTGGTTCCTAGTGCTTTGTAAGTCTTCTTGTATCACTGTTCTTAACTCCATTATTTCTGTGAAACGCTGTGGAGAGGATTCTCCACCGAGAATGAGTTTCCATTAGATATCCGGATTTTCCAGGGCTTGATCTGCCAACGATCAAGGGATCCCCCACCTCACGGGCACGCTAAGGAGGAGGGGCAAGTTATCCCCGAACCTTATAAACCCTCCTTGTTAGCGATCTTGTTTGTTGCCTTAGTTTGTTTTTGTTTTCTGCATTTCTGCATTTCTCTATTTTCATTTGTTTTCGCTGCTGCGCTACTAATCTTGAAGTGCAGAGAAACTCTAAAGTGAAAGAAGTTTGTGTCTAGCTATATTCACCCCCCCCTCTCTAGCCATCCAAGTTCCAACAAGTGGTATCAGAGCTTGGGGCTCTGTACAAGCGGCTTAACATCCGAGAGTCAACAACAATGGCTTTGAGACAAGGATGTAGCACCACCCGACCTCCCTTCTTCGATGAATCAGATTTTCAATATTGGAGGTCGAAGATGGAGTACTATCTCAAGATGGACATCCACACATGGTTCGCTGTGAAGGAGGGTTTTTCCCCTCCAAAGGATGATGAAGGAAAAGAATTGGAATCTTCGCGTTGGTCTGCTGAGCAAACTCGAAAAAGTGAAGCCGATGCGAAGGCGGTGGTGACTTTGCAATGTGGAATGAACAAAGACCAACTAATCAAGGTTGGTCCCTTTACAAGTGCAAAGGATTTGTGGAATAAATTCATCAAACTCCATGAGGGCACTCGAGACTCGAGAATCGCCAAGAGGGACTTGTTCCTCAACGAATTACAAAACCTCTCCATGAAGGAGTGTGAAACGGTGAGTGAACTTCACAGTAGGTTCAATGAAGTCCTCAACGGTCTTTATTCCATTGATGAAAAGGTCGAGATCCGAGACATTGTAAGGTATGTGCTAAAAGCTTTTCTAAGGAATGCCTTGTGGTCATCCATGGTGGATGCCTACAAGGTATCCAAGGACTTGTCAATTGTTAAGTTAGAAGATCTATTTTGTGAAATGGAATTACATGAGATCTCTAACCAAGGCCCCAAGGAGAAAAGGTTTGCTTTTGTGGCAGGAAACAAAAGGAAGAAGAAGATTGACAAGGAGGAGGAGGAAAGCCACTGTCACGTGGCTCTCGTGGCCTTAGAAGAGTCATCCAAGGAGAGTGACAACGAATCAAGCTCCTCAACCACGCCTTCATCATCTTCGGATGATGAAGAGGTAATTTTTTCCGAGTTGGATAAGTGTTATAGAACAATAGCTTGCTTGACAAACATGCTCAAAAAGTCTAAGAACAAGATTAAATCTTTAATGTTAGAGGTAGAAAAATTGAAAACCTCTAAGGATGAGGTAATTAATGATTTACATGCTAAGACCCTTGAGAATGAAAATAAGGACTTGAAGGGTGAAATTGAGAATCTCAAAAATATTCTTGAGAAATTTTTAACAAGCTCCAAAACCCTAGATATGATCTTAAACTCACAAAAGACGGTTTACAACACGGCCGGTATAGGTTACCAACCTAAAGAACCAACCTTTGTATCATTAATGTCAAGAACCCAATTTAGAGCACAAAATGATTCTAGGGTTCAAAAGGTTAGGAAGAAAATGACTAAGGTATGGGTGCCAAAGTCTTTACCTGAAGGCTCATTAGGTCCCAAAATTTGGGTACCTAAAACTTTCATATTTCGAATTATATAGCTTGTTTTGAGGGGGAGCATCTATCAACATGGGTGGTTGATATTTGGTGCTCCAAACACATAGCCATTTCTAGTTAGGCATGTGCTTACCATTTCATCAAATTCACATGGATGGTTTAGATTAACACATAACTTGCTTTTGCCATGGATTGCTTAGGATAATAAGTTTTTCTTGTTGCAAGTTATGTTTTCTTGCAAGTTATGGTTTATGATATGCCTTATCTCAAGCTTAAGGCGTTTTGTTTGGTGAACATGATCGAGTATGTCATGATTTTCTTGTATGTGTTATAGAACATGAATGTATGTTAAAGAACAAGTATGGACACATGAATTAGTATTGATTCAAAAATCACTATGAAAACTTCACCATACATAATTAGACAATGAACATGAACTTAAGGTCTATGACTTATTTGTTCAAACCAGATATGTTTCATATGCTGAATACTAAATGTATTATCAAGTTTGGGGTGTCACATGTTGTTCAGGATCTAAGAGTAACTTGAATTATCAAGGTTGTTTGGAAAAACATAATCTACTTGGAACATAAGTAATCATGCATAAGTGTAATTTATTTCTGTATTGAAGTTCTACCATGATCAGATTTGTTCCCAAAACAAAGAGGAAAGTAACTAATTCATCCTTACTCAATAGCAATATACATCCATGCTATTCAATGGGCTTTTCTTTCTAAAGTCATGGAGGCTTTTGGGTTTTCGGCTACAGTTATTGGGCAGATTTCAAATGTTGTATTATAGAATCCTGGTTCTGTGTTAAAGTTAATGGGCATTTGTCGGAGTTTTTTCACTCTAAAAGAGGATTAAGGCAGGGTGATCCTATCTCTCCATTACTCTTTATCATTGCTACGGAATTCTTATCCAGAGGCTTAGATGATTTGTTTACTAAATATCCCCAGCTATATTATAATGTGGGTTGTGATATTAAATTGTCTCACTTGGCATATGCTGATGACATTATGGTTTTATTAAATGGATCAATTAATAATGTCAAGAGGGTCAAGAAGTTCTTAGAGAATTATGAGATATTTTCGGGCCAATTAATTAATGCTGGTAAAAGCTTATTTTTCCCTGCCAAAAGTATCTCAAGTTCCAGAAAAGGGTTAATTGCTTCCAGTACTGGTTTTATAGAAGGCCAACATCCTATTACTTATTTGGGAGTACCTATAGCTGCCGGGAACAGAAAATCTAACCATTTCCAATTCTTAATAGATAAAATTAGAAAGAGATTCATGGGTTGGAATATTCAGAGACTAACATATGGTGGTCAGTTGTTGCTTATACAAAGTGTATTAATTTCAATACCATTTTACATCCTGCAGGTTTTCCTACCACCTATGTCGGTCCAACATCAAATTGAAATGATATTTGCTAATTTTTTCTGGGGAATGGCTAATTCTAGAAGGAGAATTCATTGGATAGCCTGGACTGAAATTTGCAAACAAAAATTGGAAGGGGGCTTGGGTATCAGGAAACTAGCAGATATTGCCACAGCCACTGCAATGAAGCTTTGGTTTATATTCAGGGAGCAAGGCACACCTTGGGCTAATTTTCTATTAAAAATGTATTGTCGATCATCCCCATCAACTATGGTTTCGGCAAATTGGAAGGCTTCTCCCTGTTGGCGTCGATTGTTAAAAATTAGAAGATTAGCAGAGGAAAACATTGGTTGGATTATAGGTAATAGAGAGATAAATTTCTGGTATGACACGTGGTTAGATCAAGGTCCTTTATTTCAAGTATGTGATGTGGTGGGAAATCCAAATAGTAAAGTGGCTGAATTCATTAACAATCAAGGTTGGAATCTACCCAAGTTGCAAAGCACGGTCCCAAATAGATTTGTGGAGGAGATTCTGGAGGTTGCGGGTCCTGTGAAGGAAGATACAGCTACAATAGGCAACAACCTAAACTGCTGTGATATTATTCTCTGGAAGCCGACTATGAATGGTAAATTCACCTTGAAATCTGCATGGAACCTGACAAGACCCAAATGATATATTAAATATTGTCACGAAATTAGGTCTATCAAATTTAAATATGAATGAATAACTAGAAACCCTTTACAATCAAAAGTATGAAAATGTAATATAGGGGCCACAGGTCGTATTTTTCTCGGGGCTAGTTGACGTTGTTGGATTCGCGATTGTATTTAGGTGTCGTTAGTGAATTTCGGGTTTCAAATTAAATCTGGGTTTTGGGTTCAATTTGGAAATGAAGATTCAATAAAGGAATAGAAAACTCAATCATGGAACTTAACAAATGAACTCAAACAATTTGGAGCTTAATTGCAACTTAACCTAATGTAGAGAGCAATTCTGATTCAAGGCAAAACAAAACCGAGCAATGAAACACAATTCAAGCCATCTAAGAACAGTCCAATACAAATCAATACCGAAACTTATTTGATACCAAATGCCTTCAACTAGAAATGATATGCAAAGTTTAAACTTGAAATTCAGATTCACGTCGGATTTAAAATAATCTGTTTTCAAGTTTAATAGCACACTTAAAAGTATGTTTAGACTTGATACATTGGAATGCTGACACCAAACTTGATATAACATGCAGAAACTAATGTGCCAAACCTGCAGAAATGTACCAGCTGGAATACAGAAATATGAATAGAAATTTCAGAAACAATTGTGATGTAAAACAGAGATTCATATCTGAATACAATAGCAGAAGTGGAGACAACCAATTAGGATCAAATCGAATGCAACAGGATGGGAACAATTCTGAGTTCAGAAACATGGATACATTGCTGTGCAGAAATGAAATACAGAGAAAATACTAGCTGAACTTGAAGAAACGTGAAGGCAGAATGGAATTTGATATGCAGACTTAACTCAAGCTGTGACTAATGCATATATGGAACTGAATTCAGAAATTATACTCAACAAATTAGCTTGACAAGCTCAGCTACCAGTAGGGTGATAAGCAAAGATCCTGGACGGAATTTTAGGAGTCGGAATTGATCACTCACTCAGAAACATACAGAAATGGAAGGTGCAGAACACGCAAGCTGAAATTAAGCACTAATCTCCAATTTTCAGATTCGATTCAGGCAAAAACTAATGCTCACAAATTAGAAATTCAGAAGTGCTAACTAAGAGTGGCAAGCCTGGAGAATGAAATTCAGGAATTAACGTTGATACGCTCCAAGCATGAAAACTGGCACGCAATAGGGAATAAATTTCAGAAATGAATTGCGGAGAAACAAACTGAAATTAACAACAATTATCCACTAAACAAAGCTTCCTAAAATACTCAACTTGAAGGATTTAAAACTAGATTAAGCAGAAACAAGCAGGAAACGAGATTAACCAAATATGAAACGAATGCAGTAATGTAACAAAATTCAGAAACGAGATTACAACTAATAAACGAAATTAACCAAGCCCCAATCCCTCATCTCAGCTCATGAATCCTTGCTGTCACTCAAGGATGAGCCTCCAATTGAGATAGAGACAATCCATACAAGAATACTACAGCAACTAAGTAAATTCAGCAGTGAAACTACGGTAGGAATTGAAATTGCAGCTAACAACTGAAAACTCGCCAATTAAGCTAAGCCTCAATCCAAATCCTTCTGTCACTCAAGGATGAGCGCGAATTGAGGTGCTCACGCCTTCAAAACGAAGAAATTGAAGAAACGATGAAGAAAATCGGGAAACTACTGAAGGAGATGAGCTGCGGCGAGGAAGACGCGACAAGGCTTGGCTGCGCAGGAAATTTGATTAAGTAGTATCAATTGGACGGCTGTGATTGATTGGAGGAGATCCAACGGTAGATCTTGGTCTGATTTGAGCCAAACTTTTATGATGATGATCTGGGGTTAGGATCTGGCTCGTGGTAGCTCGGATCCTCCAGATATGCAATGGATGGTCCAGATCAACTCTATCTGTGAATGGACGCTCTAGAGCCCTCCAAGCTTGATCCAACGGTTGATTGAGCTCTGATTGGGATGAAACCTTCAGATCTTGATTAGTGAGCTTGATCAACCCTAACCCTAGCTCGGATTGCTTCAGATCATCCTGGATGGCTCAGATCTAGCCGCTCTTGAATCGGACGACCCAGATTAATCGTAAGCTTGATAATTCGATCCGGGTCACTTCCGACTCAAGTTTGACCCAGTATGCCCTAGGTCCAGGATTCTTTCATGCCTACAAAAATATATCAAAAAATTAGTGGCCAAATAATCCAAAAATATGTAAATTTGCAATTAAGTCCAAAATAAAAGAAATCCTAAAACCTAGGGTAAAATCACAATTAAGCAATAAAAACATAGGTCAAACATGGATTTTAGCAATTAAAATAATCAATAAAATGGTGCTTATCAACTCCCCCACACTTAACCTTGAGCGTCTCGCGAAACAACTAAATATGTATCCCTTAGGTTTTCTAAAGCATAATTAGAAGCAAATGAAAAGAAATTACCTAAGGTTGTCAATTCTCATAAATCTAAGCTCTATGGATTAGTATCTTGTCCTTAAATCAACAACTTAGCATTTTCATCTATCATGAGTCATTGAGATGAATTTAAATCACTAGCCTTTCAAGGGAAGTTTTGGTGGCTCTCTCCTTAAATTCTAAGTTGATGATGGAAGTGGAGCTCACTCATACACACATGCTTCTTGCACTACCATAGGCTTGCTTATTGTCTAATCTCTACCATTAATCATGAATAGGATCAACATCTACAAAAACAAATGGAAACATGGAAAATGGTAAGAAATGGAATAAAAATCAAGGAAATGGGAAAATTGATGGAGTGGAGACTTGGTTGCTCAAAAATGTTTCCAATGTACTTTCCCCCATCTTAACAGTCCTCTGATGATATCAAAAGTGTTGGGAAGTCAAACTTAAACAATGACTTCGAATTGGATGAATAAACCCTTCCTTGGTCTAATGTGCCAAGTTTCCCAATTTCGTGTCAACCTTGCTTCTTTCACTCTTTTCTGATTTTTCTCTTCTTCTTTTATCTTCTAGCAAGGTCAGAAATGAAAGGAAATGAAGCTTAAATCCGGATGAGAAAATATTCAATGATTTTATAGTGCCAAAATTCACTTTTTGTGTCACTTTGTTTCTCTTTTTTTTTTTCTTCTTCTTCTTTTTCTGTTTTGACCAGCAGTAATTGCTCTCAATACCTTGTGACACATTTGTGTGCTTCATTTCTTAATTCACAGCCCTTGAAAAACTGAAATCAGCCAAAAGTTTACATAATTTCTGCATAACGTGGCACAAACTGCCTCACTAGCACTCCTTTATGTTTATGTTCTGATTTCATCCAATTTCTTTCATTTGAAAACATGCTCCCCTCGAGGTTGAGTTCAGTCAAAAACCTCTCTGCCAGTTATGTCTAATTGCAGCCAGGCATTGCTGATTTGATGGAAACACAATTCAGCTTGAAATTGATATAAAATTGTGCCCAAAACTGCTTGAATGGATGCACCACTGCAGTTCTAGCACTCCAACTGCTTTCTTCTCTTTTCTACTGTTTTCTCAGCTTGCTGCTCTTCAACTTAGCACAAACTTGCATAGATCTTCAAAGTATAATAACCAAATGCAGATTTCCACTTGCTTCCATCCTCTTGCTCATTTTTGGTATCAAACTCAACTCCTTTGGCAAAAATTTTTTTTTTCGAAATGAAGTGCATCCTTGATAAAAATTTCTTCCAAATCACTAGTCACTCCCCCACACTTAAATCTTTGTCCGTCTCGGGCAAAATAGCATTAAGAAACATCTCAAGCAACAAGTCCAAAGAAAAAAAATGGGTAAGCGTAGGAGATAAGCAAAGAAAAAGAGAATAAACATGATTATTGCTAAAAATTGATGTGGAAAAGGGAAACAAATGGATTAGTCTCTATAGATGTGATCCAATCATTGAAATATGGTTTTGAAAGAACCTAAGCAAGTTCTAGAGTACAATAACATGTATGTGTCACAAATATAAGGCTAAACCTCACTAGGTGCAAATGATTCATCTCAACTCCTCAATCAAGCATTTAAAGCAAAATAGTACTCAAGCATCCAAGATTTCGTCCATTAGCTCAAATCCTAAGTTTTAACAACCAAATTTAATTTATTTTCAAGAGGCTCTAAAATGACAATGAGATAACCTAGAGGGATACATTTATTTCCACTCATGCAAGAAAAAGTGACAAAAGGAATAACATGCATTTATTTACAAGGACTCAGTTCAAAGGAAAATTCTAATACTAGGAAGCATGAAAATGAAAAATGAAATAAAAGAAAATACGAAAAGAAACAAACTCCCCTTTATTCTGGTGAACGGAGCCTATCAAGAAGTAGCCTCCATCTTGGTAGTGGAGGAGTCTGGATGGCTGGGAGATTTGGAACTCCCCCACACTTGAACTTCACAAAAAATTTCTCTAGTGGCCTCAGGCGATTCAGGTTCAAGAGCCATGTCAGAGGTGGAGTGCTTTGGATTAAAGTAAGATCTTCTCCTCCTTCTTTATGCCCTTCAGAAGTCCTTCCAGGAGGCTGAAGTCTGTTCAGTTGGAGCACCCACTCCTGAAGTCTTCTGGACCCTGCAAAACAATGTAATACCTCTCTCAAGTGTTCAGGGTCAGAAAGAAATGGTATAAATTCAGTTTCTGCATCAAATGAATCCAAAACTGCATCATGTCTAATTAAATCAAATTCTGGTATCTCAATGAAATTTTCAAAATTATTTCCTATCAAATATGCATCCAGAAACTCATCACAAATAAAGAAATCAATTTCTGGCTCATCAATAGAAATTTCACAATTATATTCCATCAAGGGTGTATTAAGTAATGTGTCACAGCCAATCAAATCAATCTCAGATATTTCTATAAGTTTCTCACATTCAACCTCAGCATAAGATATAGCAAGAGACTCATCAAAATAAATAACATCCATTTCAGGCACTTCTAAAAAATTTTCACTATCCATATCCACAAAAGATGTATCTAAAGATTCATCATAACAAACAACATCAATTATGGGTGCCTCTAAAATTATTTCGCAATCCATATCAACAATAGATGTATCAAGTAATGCATGATGACTGAGGAAATCAATATTTGGTACCTCTATTGGATTTTCACAAACAATTTCTACACAAGGTATATCAATAAATTCATCAGAATCAATAAAATCAGTACTAGGTACCTCGCTGCATTTTTCTGAACAAAGAGGAGAAATACTTACCTGAGCGTGCTGGATAATACCTGAAGGTTCTATAATAGTAGATGTATTTGTGGTCTCCTCCTGGTCATGTTCAAGCTCCTCTTCAGCCTCAGGCTCTGGTGGACATTCAACTGGTGATCCTTGGGTGCTTGCTTCCACCATGCAAGTCCCTACACTTTCTGGTTCATTCTCTAAATCTTGTGGTGGTCCCTGGGGCTTTGTGCAATCCCCTACACTTATGGAATCATCTCCTCTACATGCTTCTCCTGTAATATCTGCAACAACAGTATTAGAAAAATTAGGACCATCAATAATACTATCATCAGAAAATAAAAGTCTAGAATGGTCCTGTGGAGCTTCAATTTCTTCTTCTGGAGCTGAAAAATTTGGAATTGGATTTTGAATAGGAGTCTCCGGAGGGATGCATGCTGTAGGTGCCCAGACTTTGATGAGTACGTCATCTTCTTCTTCTATCAAATTTGCAAGATTACTTGAAGAAGGACTTGGCCATGCGCTAGGGTCACCTTGAACTGATATAAATCCAACTCCGGGGGATTGTTCTGATTCTTGGGCTTGCCTTTGTTTCTCTTGTTGATGATATAGTAAAACTTGTTGAACTATCTCCTCCAACCTTTGTTGTTGCATATTTCCTGCACTAGAATTCCCGTAACCTCCTTGATTAGCAAAGCTCCTTGATTGATTTTGAAAGGATGAAGTAGGGTGAAAATTTTGAGCTTGCTGATTTGGTTGAAAACATGGCTGTTGAGGCTGATTAAAGGGCTGATATTCTTGGAAACTTTGCTGGGAGTTGTAGCCTTGAAAGTTCTGATTTTGGTGTGGAAAATTCTGTGGCAAGGGCTGAAAATTCTGATTTTGAAACCCTTGGTTGTAAGGCTGAAAATTTTGATTCAAGGGCTGTGTGGGCTGATAAAATGGCTGGTTTTGAGGCGGATCTTGCTGAAATGTTTGACACACTTGCTGCCCCTGTTGATATGGCTGGAATTGAGGTTGAAATTGATTATTTCCACGCTGAAAATTTTCAAAAGGCTGCTGGAAATTTTAGTTAAAATGCTGAAATTCTTGCTGAAATTGTTGTGGTGGCTGGAATTGTTGTAGTTGCTGAATTTGAGGCTGACAAAACTGATATGGTTGCTCAAATTGGGGCTGATAGCTCTGAAATGGTGGCTGCCCATGCTGAAACTGTTGAAAATTTTGTTGACTTGGCTGCTGAAATTGTGGTGGTTGCTGGAATTGTTGTAATGGTGGCTGGTAAGTAGATGAAGGCCTGTTGGTTATTTGTTGATTCAAATGATTCAACCAAAATTTTAACTCTGACAGTGCACTTGTGATCTCTTTACAGTCCTCTGATGAAAACATTTTGATCTTGCAACCCTGTCACAAAACAAACAAGAAAAAATGGCAGCAACTGTATACAAAAGAATAAGCAAGAAAAATAGAACCCAATGATATGTCAAAAAGTATACAAGCAAAAATCAAACAAATCAACTAGTTGCTTCCCCGGCAACGGCGCCAAAAATTTGACGGGCCCAAACTATGCTGTCACGAATGTGGGTCTATCAAATTTAAATATGAATGAATAACTGGAAACCCTTTTACAATCAAAAGTATGAAAATGTAATATAGGGGCCACAGGTCGTATTTTTCTCGGGGCTAGTTGACGTTATTTGATTCGCGCTTGTATTTAGGTGTCGTTAGTGAATTTCGGGTTTCAAATTAAATCTGGGTTTTGGGTTCAATTTGGAAATGAAGATTCAATAAAGGAATAGAAAACTCAATCATGGAACTTAACAAATGAACTCAAACAATTTGGAGCTTAATTGCAACTTAACCTAATGTAGAGAGCAATTCTGATTCAAGGCAAAACAAAACCGAGCAATGAAACACAATTCAAGCCGTCTAAGAACAGTCCAATACAAATCAATACCGAAACTCATTTGATACCAAATGCCTTCAACTAGAAATGATATGCAAAGTTTAAACTTGAAATTCAGATTCACGTCGGATTTAAAATAATCTGTTTTCAAGTTTAATAGCACACTTAAAAGTATGTTTAGACTTGATACATTGCAATGCTGACACCAAACTTGATATAACATGCAGAAACTAATGTGCCAAACCTGCAGAAATGTACCAGCTGGAATACAGACATATGAATAGGAATTTCAGAAACAATTGTGATGTAAAACAGAGATTCAGATCTGAGTACAATGGCAGAAGTGGAGACAACCAATTAGGATCAAATCGAATGCATCAGTATGGGAACAATTCTGAGTTCAGAAACAGGGATACATTGCTGTGCAGAAATGAAATACAGAGAAAATACTGGCTGAACTTGCAGAAACGTGAAGGCAGAATGGAATTTGATATGCAGACTTAACTCAAGCTGTGACTAATGCATATATGGAACTGAATTCAGAAATTATACTAAACAAATTAGCTTGACAAGCTCAGCTACCAGTGGGGTGATAAGCAAAGATCCTGGACGGAATTTCAGGAGTCGGAATTGATCACTCACTCAGAAACTTGCAGAAATGGAAGGTGCAGAACACGCAAGCTGAAATTAAGCACTAATCTCCAATTTTCAGATTCGATTCAGGCAAAAACTAATGCTCACTAATTAGAAATTCAGAAGTGCTAACTAAGAGTGGCAAGCTTGGAGAATGAAATTCAGGAATTAACGTTGATACGCTCCAAGCATGAAAACTGGCACGCAACAGGGAATAAATTTCAGAAATGAATTGCGGAGAAACAAACTGAAATTAACAACAATTATCCACTAAACAAAGCTTCCTAAACTACTCAACTTGAAGGATTTAAAACTAGATTAAGCAGAAACAAGCAGGAAACGAGATTAACCAAATCTGAAATGAATGCAGTAATGTAACAAAATTCAGAAACGAGATTACAACTAATAAACGAAATTAACCAAGCCCCAATCCCTCATCTCAGCTCATGAATCCTTGCTGTCACTCAAGGATGAGCCTCCAATTGAGATAGAGACAATCCGTACAAGAAAACTACAGCAACTAAGTTAATTCAGCAGTGAAACTACGGTAGGAATTGAAATTGCAGCTAACAACTGAAAACTCGCCAATTAAGCTAAGCCTCAATCCAAATCCTTCTGTCACTCAAGGATGAGCTCGAATTGAGGTGGTCACGCCTTCAAAACGAAGAAATTGAAGAAACGATGAAGAAAATCGGGAAACTACTGAAGGAGACGAGCTGCGGCGAGGAAGACGCGACAAGGCTTGGCTGCGCAGGAAATTGGATTAAGTAGTAACAATTGGACGGCTGTGATTGATTGGAGGAGATCCAACGGTAGATCTTGGTCTGATTTGAGCCAAACTTTTATGATGATGATCTGGGGTCAGGATCTGCCTCGTGGTAGCTCGGATCCTCCAGATATGCAACTGATGGTCCAGATCAACTCTATCTGTGAATGGACGCTCTAGAGCCCTCCAACCTTGATCCAACGGTTGATTGAGCTCTGATTGGGATGAAACCTTCAGATCATAATTAGTGAGCTTGATCAACCCTAACCCTAGCTCGGATTGCTTCAGATCATCCCGGATGGCTCAGATCTAGCCGCTGTTGAATCGGACGGCCCAGATTAATCGTAAGCTTGATAATTCGATCCGGGTCACTTCCGACTCAAGTTTGACCCAGTATGCCCTAGGTCCAGGATTCTTTCATGCCTACAAAAATATATCAGAAAATTAGTGGCCAAATAATCCAAAAATATGTAAATTTGCAATTAAGTCCAAAATAAAAGGAAATCCTAAAACCTAGGGTAAAATCACAATTAAGCAATAAAAACATAGGTCAAACATGGATTTTAGCAATTAAAATAATCAATAAAATGGTGCTTATCAACTCCCCCACACTTAACCTTGAGCGTCTCGTGAAACAACTAAATATGTATCCCTTAGGTTTTCTAAAGCATAATTAGAAGCAAATGAAAAGAAATTACCTAAGGTTGTCAATTCTCATAAATCTAAGCTCTATGGATTAGTATCTTGTCCTTAAATCAACAACTTAGTCTTTTCATCTATCATGAGTCATTGAGATGAATTTAAATCACTAGCCTTTCAAGGGAAGTTTTGGTGGCTCTCTCCTTAAATTCTAAGTTGATGATGGAAGTGGAGCTCACTCATACACACATGCTTCTTGCACTACCATAGGCTTGCTTATTGTCTAATCTCTACCATTAATCATGAATAGGATCAACATCTACAAAAACAAATGGAAACATGGAAAATGGTAAGAAATGGAATAAAAATCAAGGAAATGGAAAAATTGATGGAGTGGAGACTTGGTTGCTCAAAAATGTTTCCAATGTACTTTGCCCCATCTTAACAGTCCTCTGATGATATCAAAAGTGTTGGGAAGTCAAACTTAAACAATGACTTCGAATTGGATGAATAAACCCTTCTTTGGTCTAATGTGCCAAGTTTCCCAATTTCGTGCCAACCTTGCTTCTTTCACTCTTTTCTGATTTTTCTCTTCTTCTTTTATCTTCTAGCAAGGTCAGAAATGAAAGGAAATGAAGCTTAAATCCGGATGAGAAAATATTCAATGATTTTATAGTGCCAAAATTCACTTTTTGTGTCACTTTGTTTCTCTTTTTTTTTCTTCTTCTTCTTTTTCTGTTTTGACCAGCAGTAATTGCTCTCAATACCTTGTGACACATTTGTGTGCTTCATTTCTTAATTCACAGCCCTTGAAAAACTGAAATCAGCCAAATGTTTACATAATTTCTGCACAACTTGGCACAAACTGCCTCACTAGCACTCCTTTATGTTTATGTTCTGATTTCATCCAATTTCTTTCATTTGAAAACATGCTCCCCTCGAGGTTGAGTTCAGTCAAAAACCTCTCTGCCAGTTATGTCTAATTGCAGCCAGGCATTGCTGATTTGATGGAAACACAATTCAGCTTGAAATTGATACAAAATTGTGCCCAAAACTGCTTGAATGGATGCACCACTGCAGTTCTAGCACTCCAACTGCTTTCTTCTCTTTTCTACTGTTTTCTCAGCTTGCTGCTCTTCAACTTAGCACAAACTTGCATAGATCTTCAAAGTATAATAACCAAATGCAGATTTCCACTTGCTTCCATCCTCTTGCTCATTTTTGGTATCAAACTCAACTCCTTTGGCAAAAATTTTTTTTTTTCGAAATGAAGTGCATCCTTGATAAAAATTTCTTCCAAATCACTAGTCACTCCCCCACACTTAAATCTTTGTCCGTCTCGGGCAAAATAGCATTAAGAAACATCTCAAGCAACAAGTCCAAAGAAAAAAAATGGGTAAGCGTAGGAGATAAGCAAAGAAAAAGAGAATAAACATGATTATTGCTAAAAATTGATGTGGAAAAGGGAAACAAATGGATTAGTCTCTATAGATGTGATCCAATCATTGAAATATGGTTTTGAAAGAACCTAAGCAAGTTCTAGAGTACAATAACATGTATGTGTCACAAATATAAGGCTAAACCTCACTAGGTGCAAATGATTCATCTCAACTCCTCAATCAAGCATTTAAAGCAAAGTAGTACTCAAGCATCCAAGATTTCGTCCATTAGCTCAAATCCTAAGTTTTAACAACCAAATTTAATTTATTTTCAAGAGGCTCTAAAATGACAATGAGATAACCTAGAGGGATAAGTTTATTTCCACTCATGCAAGAAAAAGTGACAAAAGGAATAACATGCATTTATTTACAAGGACTCAGTTCAAAGGAAAATTCTAATTCTAGGAAGCATGAAAATGAAAAATGAAATAAAAGAAAATACGTAAAGAAACAAACTCCCCTTTATTCTGGTGGACGGAGCCTATCAAGAAGTAGCCTCCATCTTGGTAGTGGAGGAGTCTGGATGGCTGGGAGATTTGGAACTCCCCCACACTTGAACTTCACAAAAAATTTCTCTGGTGGCCTCAGGTGATTCAGGTTCAAGAGCCATGTCAGAGGTGGAGTGCTTTGGATTAAAGTAAGATCTTCTCCTCCTTCTTTATGCCCTTCAGAAGTCCTTCCAGGAGGCTAAAGTCTGTTCAGTTGGAGTACCCACTCCTGAAGTCTTCTGGACCCTGCAAAACAATGTAATACCTCTCTCAAGTGTTCAGGGTCAGAAAGAAATGATATAAATTCAGTTTCTGCATCAAATGAATCCAAAACTGCATCATGTCTAATTAAATCAAATTCTGGTATCTCAATGAAATTTTCAAAATTATTTCGTATCAAATTTGCATCCAGATACTCATCACAAATAAAGAAATCAATTTCTGGCTCATCAATAGAAATTTCACAATTATATTCCATCAAGGGTGTATCAAGTAATGTGTCACAGCCAATCAAATCAATCTCAGATATTTCCATAAGTTTCTCACATTCAACCTCAGCATAAGATATAGCAAGAGACTCATCAAAATAAATAACATCCATTTCAGGCACTTCTAAAAAATTTTCACTATCCATATCCACAAAAGATGTATCTAAAGATTCATCAAAAAAAACAACATCAATTATAGGTACCTCTAAAATTATTTCGCTATCCATATCAACAATAGATGTATCAGGTAATGCATGATGACTGAGGAAATCAATATTTGGTACCTCTATTGGATTTTCACAAACAATTTCTACACAAGGTATATCAATAAATTCATCAGAATCAATAAAATCAGTACTAGGTACCTCGCTGCATTTTTCTGAACAAAGAGGAGAAATACTTACCTGAGCATGCTGGATAATACCTGAAGGTTCTATAATAGTAGATGTATTTGTGGTCTCCTCCTGGTCATGTTCAAGCTCCTCTTCAGCCTCAGGCTCTGGTGGACATTCAACTGGTGATCCTTGGGTGCTTGCTTCCACCATGCAAGTCCCTACACTTTCTGGTTCATTCTCTAAATCTTGTGGTGGTCCCTGGGGCTTTGTGCAATCCCCTACACTTATGGAATCATCTCCTCTGCATGCTTCTCCTGTAATATCTGCAACAACAGTATCAGAAAAATTAGGACAATCAATAATACTATCATCAGAAAATAAAAGTCTAGAATGGTCCTGTGGAGCTTCAATTTCTTCTTCTGGAGCTGAAAAATTTGGAATTGGATTTTGAATAGGAGTCTCCGGAGGGATGCATGCTGTAGGTGCCCAGACTTTGATGAGTACGTCATCTTCTTCTTCTATCAAATTTGCAAGATTACTTGAAGAAGGACTTGGCCATGCGCTAGGGTCACCTTGAACTGATATAAATCCAACTCCGGGGGATTGTTCTGATTCTTGGGCTTGCCTTTGTTTCTCTTGTTGATGATATAGTAAAACTTGTTGAACTATCTCCTCCAACCTTTGTTGTTGCATATTTCCTGCACTAGAATTCCCGTAACCTCCTTGATTAGCAAAGCTCCTTGATTGATTTTGAAAGGATGAAGTAGAGTGAAAATTTTGAGCTTGCTGATTTGGTTGAAAACATGGCTGTTGAGGCTGATGAAAGGGCTGATATTCTTGGAAACTTTGCTGGGAGTTGTAGCCTTGAAAGTTCTGATTTTGGTGTGGAAAATTCTGTGGCAAGGGCTGAAAATTCTGATTTTGAAACCCTTGGTTGTAAGGCTGAAAATTTTGATTCAAGGGCTGTGTGGGCTGATAAAATGGCTGGTTTTGAGGCGGATCTTGCTGAAATGTTTGACACACTTGCTGCCCCTGTTGATATGGCTGGAATTGAGGTTGAAATTGATTATTTCCATGCTGAAAATTTTCAAAAGGCTGCTGGAAATTTTGGTTAAAATGCTGAAATTCTTGCTGAAATTGTTGTGGTGGCTGGAATTGTTGTAGTTGCTGAATTTGAGGCTGACAAAACTGATATGGTTGCTCAAATTGGGGCTGATAGCTCTGAAATGGTGGCTGCCCATGCTGAAACTGTTGAAAATTTTGTTGACTTGGCTGCTGAAATTGTGGTGGTTGCTGGAATTGTTGTAATGGTGGCTGGTAAGTAGATGAAGGCCTGTTGGTTATTTGTTGATTCAAATGATTCAACCAAAATTTTAACTCTGACAGTGCACTTGTGATCTCTTTACAGTCCTCTGGTGAAAACATTTTGATCTTGCAACCCTGTCACAAAACAAACAAGAAAAAATGGCAGCAACTGTATACAAAAGAATAAGCAACAAAAATAGAACCCAATGATATGTCAAAAAGTATACAAGCAAAAATCAAACAAATCAACTAGTTGCTTCCCCGGCAACGGCGCCAAAAATTTGACGGGCCCAAACTATGCTGTCACGAATGTGGGTCTATCAAATTTAAATATGAATGAATAACTGGAAACTCTTTTACAATCAAAAGTATGAAAATGTAATATAGGGGCCACAGGTCGTATTTTTCTCGGAGCTAGTTGACGTTGTTTGATTCGCGCTTGTATTTAGGTGTCGTTAGTGAATTTCGGGTTTCAAATTAATTCTGGGTTTTGGGTTCAATTTGGAAATGAAGATTCAATAAAGGAATAGAAAACTCAATCATGGAACTTAACAAATGAACTCAAACAATTTGGAGCTTAATTGCAACTTAACCTAATGTAGAGAGCAATTCTGATTCAAGGCAAAACAAAACCGAGCAATGAAACACAATTCAAGCCATCTAAGAACAGTCCAATACAAATCAATACCGAAACTCATTTGATACCAAATGCCTTCAACTAGAAATGATATGCAAAGTTTAAACTTGAAATTTAGATTCACGTCGGATTTAAAATAATCTGTTTTCAAGTTTAATAGCACACTTAAAAGTATGTTTAGACTTGATACATTGCAATGCTGACATCAAACTTGATATAACATGCAGAAACTAATGTGCCAAACCTGCAGAAATGTACCAGCTGGAATACAGAAATATGAATAGAAATTTCAGAAACAATTGTGATGTAAAACAGAGATTCATATCTGAATACAATAGCAGAAGTGGAGACAACCAATTAGGATCAAATCGAATGCAACAGGATGGGAACAATTCTGAGTTTAGAAACATGGATACATTGCTGTGCAGAAATGAAATACAGAGAAAATACTGGCTGAACTTGCAAAAACGTGAAGGCAGAATGGAATTTGATATGCAGACTTAACTCAAGCTGTGACTAATGCATATATGGAACTGAATTCAGAAATTATACTAAACAAATTAGCTTGACAAGCTCAGCTACCAGTGGGGTGATAAGCAAAGATCCTGGACGGAATTTTAGGAGTCGGAATTGATCACTCACTCAGAAACTTGCAGAAATGGAAGGCGCAGAACACGCAAGCTGAAATTAAGCACTAATCTCCAATTTTCAGATTCGATTCAGGCAAAAACTAATGCTCACTAATTAGAAATTCAGAAGTGCTAACTAAGAGTGACAAGCCTGGAGAATGAAATTCAGGAATTAATGTTGATACGCTCCAAGCATGAAAACTGGCACGCAACAGGGAATAAATTTTAGAAATGAATTGCGGAGAAACAAACTGAAATTAACAACAATTATCCACTAAACAAAGCTTCCTAAACTACTCAACTTGAAGGATTTAAAACTAGATTAAGCAGAAACATGCAGGAAACGAGATTAACCAAATCTGAAACGAATGCAGTAATGTAACAAAATTCAGAAACGAGATTACAACTAATAAACGAAATTAACCAAGCCCCAATCCCTCATCTCAGCTCATGAATCCTTGCTGTCACTCAAGGATGAGCCTCCAATTGAGATAGAGACAATCCGTACAAGAAAACTACAGCAACTAAGTTAATTCAGCAGTGAAACTACGGTAGGAATTGAAATTGCAGCTAACAACTGAAAACTCGCCAATTAAGCTAAGCCTCAATCCAAATCCTTCTGTCACTCAAGGATGAGCTCGAATTGAGGTGGTCACGCCTTCAAAACGAAGAAATTGAAGAAATGATGAAGAAAATCAGGAAACTACTGAAGGAGACGAGCTGCGGCGAGGAAGACGCGACAAGGCTTGGCTGCGCAGGAAATTTGATTAAGTAGTAACAATTGGACGGTTGTGATTGATTGGAGGAGATCCAACGGTAGATCTTGGTCTGATTTGAGCCAAACTTTTATGATGATGATCTGGGGTCAGGATCTGCCTCGTGGTAGCTCGGATCCTCCAGATATGCAACGGATGGTCCAGATCAACTCTATCTGTGAATGGACGCTCTAGAGCCCTCCAAGCTTGATCCAACGGTTGATTGAGCTCTGATTAGGATGAAACCTTCAGATCTTGATTAGTGAGCTTGATTAACCCTAACCCTAGCTCGGATTGCTTCAGATCGTCCCGGATGGCTCAGATCTAGCCGCTCTTGAATCGGACGGCCCAGATTAATCGTAAGCTTGATAATTCGATCCGGGTCACTTCCGACTCAAGTTTGAACCAGTATGCCCTAGGTCCAGGATTCTTTCATGCCTACAAAAATATATCAGAAAATTAGTGGCCAAATAATCCAAAAATATGTAAATTTGCAATTAAGTCCAAAATAAAAGGAAATCCTAAAACCTAGGGTAAAATCACAATTAAGAAATAAAAACATAGGTCAAACATGGATTTTAGCAATTAAAATAATCAATAAAATGGTGCTTATCAGAACCACATCAGAAATGGCCAGCAGTCAAAAGAGATTTGGAAAGCTTGCTGGAGTAAGATTCTATTCCCTAACATATCTATTTTCATTTGGCGTTTTTAAGTAGAAGATTACCACTAGATGATATATTATAGCAAAGACGAGTGGAATTAGCTTCTAAATGTCAATGCTGTGAAGAGGGAGAATCTTGGGATCATTGTTTCTTTATGGGTCTGATTGCTATGGAGGTTTGTAGACATTTTGCCCAATTATTCGGAGTGGATAGATACCAAATTCTTGAGAATTGGAAAATAAGAGTTTCCTGGTCGAGAGATGGGCATATTAAAGAGGCTATTCCTTTATTGATTGTTTGGTATCTTTGGTGCGCCAGAAACAATGCTAAGCATCAGGGTTTTAGACCGTCAGCAAAAAGGATTATATGGAAGGTTATTTCTTAATACAACTAGCAAATACAGCTGGTCTGATTAAGAAGAGTCATTGGAAAGGGTGTAGTAAGATAGTGAAAACCATGGTTCTTCAGGTGGATAATAGAGTTATGACTTCTATTGTAATGGTGCACTGGAGATTGCCGAAATATGGAGTTTATAAGGTTAATACTGATGGATGCTCTAGAGGAAATCCAGGCCCTACTTCATATGGAGTAATTATTAGAAATTACGTGGGACAGGTCATGAAAGTAAAGTTTGGAGTTATTGGTGTGGCTTCAAATGTGAAGGCTGAGCTAACAGCGATTTTGATGGGTTTGGAATTATGTATTTGCAATAGGTATACCCCTATTTGGCTAGAATCTGACTCTTTAGTGGCCTTGAAGATTCTGCAATCTACTTCTTTTCCTTGGAATTACCGTAGCTTGATCACTAAAATCAATGGTTATCTAAGTCAACATCAGATTTTGATTTCACACGTTCACAGGGAGGCTAACTCAGCTACGGATTATCTTGCAAATCAAGCATTTAAATTCAATGCAGAGAAAGTATTGTCTGTTGATGAAATAGACAAAATTCTCAATGGCATCTGTAAACTAGGTAGATTGCTCATGCCATACATTCGCATTACCAGAAAGTCTGTAAGCTGATTATTTCTATTCCCCTGTCAGATTATGATGGCAAGTGTAGTTATAGAACATGATCATTTTTGATTTGATAATTTGAATTGATTTGTCTTGATAGATATTTTAATGATTTGGCTTGCCTTTCCATGATAAATAGGCCTGTTCTGTTTTTTGTTCTGACGATATTTGGTAACTGCAAGATTTCCAGTTTACTGCAAAATTGCTTGGCAATTTATTCTCAGACTCATTCTCATAATGTGACAGCAGTATATATAAGTTTGGTTTTCAGAATTCATTTCATTATCAGTCTTGGAATCCATTTGAAAGTTTTTGACAAAATGGAAATCTCACTGCTAATAACTGTCTCATTGACCCGACATCTGAGTCATTATATCCTCTGGATTGTTTTGTCTTTATTTGGCAGGATGCTTGTGCCTCCTCTTGTCAAAATGGGTTGTTTCTTCTCTGATTAGTTTTAAATTGCAATCCATGCTTCAGCTTTTGGAGTGTTCTGTTTGTTCAGTATAATGATATTTCTGGTATCTGCGAAGATCTATGGGGGTCCTCTGTTATTATAAATAACTTTGGTTTGTTGGTAGAACAGCAGATGTATCGAATTTCCACTGAAATTTTGATATCAATGTGTAAAGGATCTTAGCCTCTACTATTATATTACTACATTTTGGATTGCTTTGTTTTCGGATGTGAAATGGCAAAGTGCTGCTGGCTCTTGATACTTTCTAATGCCTGATGTCATTATCGGGGGGAGTTTTGCCATCTTCTTGAGAGAGTTTGATTTTACCAGCTATTTTGTAATGTACGAAAATTGTCAATCTCCCATTTAGCTTTGGCTGGAGATAATATAGTTATTCATTAATCAAGGAGAACTTAGTATATCTCTTGCTGGCTGGTGATATGATTGGATTTCTTTGTACAAGTATTAAATGTTTCATGTGATTGGCAAGCACTGGGAGGGTTGCAGGCCATATCTATAAGCTGAAGTTTCATTAAGGCTGCTAATTTGCGAAACTATGCTCTGATATGCTGTTAGATATTTAGCATGTTATTGGTGCTTTTTGGATACGATGGTCTGTCTTACTTGTAAACCTGATAGAGCTGTATTCTAATTTAGAGTGGTATTCTCTGTTGCAATATCAACTCAGCCTATCAAGAAATGTCTCAATATCTTCCTGGATTAGGATGAGGTTTGGAAATCGATATTTCTTGAGTGAAAATTTCAAATAAAGTTTCTGCAAATTTAGCTGCTGTTTTTTGCTACTGCTATGGGCATCAACCAGCTGTTAAAAATGGTTTAACCACAATGGCTTTGAAGTAAACCTTTTTAGTCTGGAAGAATGTCCAACTTTGATGGGTGATTCAAAAGGAAATCTGTTCAATTATTTAGCTAGTTATCTTTTTACTTGTAACTCCTTGCTACTCATGTAAATCAAGCGAATCTTGTATATCTATATTAGAAGGTCAGGTTTGGTCCCCCTTCTAATATAGTGCCTCTTTCTTTTAAAGGAATAAGATCTTCTTTTCCTTAAAAAAAAAATACATCCATGCTATTCATGATTATGAATTTTATGTTCAAGTGGTTGTATGTATACCTGCCTCGGAATCATGATACAAACATGTTATAAATATACAACAAACATACAAATTGTTCAAAATTTTGGAAATTTGATCATAATGTGATCTGATCATATTTAAGATACCAATGTGATATAAGCATGTGTTGGAATTTGATCATGTTTTGGAAATTTGATATTAGTATCATATTTTAATACTAATTTGAGAAATGAATATTGGTTAATGGAACTCTGATTGGATTATGGGTTAAATCTATTTGCATTAGGGTTTAGAGGGTTTAAAAGTTGAAACAGATTCGTTTCTGAAACTGATCAGTTTCAGAAAAATATTCTGTATCAGACCTAATCGGTCTGGTGACCGATCAGTTGCCCTTCTGATCGTTCCGGTGACCGATCAGACCAACACTGATCAGAGGTATCAGACTACTCCTCAGTCCGATTCCATTTCATCAAGTTGTATCAGATTACCTGATCATACTGATACACACAAATCTAATACAAACCAAGTATAACTGAAACATACTTGATCCTCCATTGGTATAAACCTGGTACTAAGTGAGTACAAGTTTGTTCAAGTGTTCAAAGAAGGGTAGGAATTTTTTGTTGGTGCAGGAAGCACCATATCGAACTTTGTTTTGATATTGGCAAAGGATTCAAAGTTAAGTTTATTTGTGATCTAATAATGTTACTCAAGTGTGCAGAGACAAAGTCCTAGCGAAGGAATGCTAGGCACTTGGCGAAGGACTGCCAGTATCCAAGCCCTAGCGAAGGACTGCTAGGCACCTGGCGAAGGACTGCCAGGATACAAAGCCCTAGCGAAGGACTGCTAGGCAACTGGCGAAGGACTGCCAGTATCCAAGACCTAGCGAAGGACTGCTAGGCACCTGGCGAAGGACTACTAGTATCCAAGCCCTAGCGAAGGACTACTAGGCAACTGGCGAAGGACTGCCAGTATCCAAGACCTAGTAAAGGACTGCTAGGCACTGGGCGAAGGACAGCTCGGTATCCAAGACCTGGCAAAGGACCGCCAGGCAAAAGTCCAACCAGAGGAACGGTTGGCATCAGGTAAATTCTCCCGAGAGGAGTAGGTTAGGACACGTTCTCCGTCGAGGGAACAGTAGGCGTCGGTTCGACCTAGGGTTCCATTTTGGAGACCTGAAGTCAGAACCAAGACAGCTAAGGCTGTATAAACTAATAATTTATTGTTTTATTATGTTTTGGACTAACCCTGGATGCAGGACGAAGGAACGTGTGTCTGCAGCTCAGAGAGCCTCAAAGGAATGAGGCAACAGCTGACCAGGGCGCCCGGAGTGTCCCGAGCGCCCCCAAGGTAAACACAAAATACAACAAAGCAAAGACAGCTTCGACAGTTCAACTCCCGGGCGCCCCCCCCCCCCCCCCCCCCCCCCCCCGCTGCTCCCGGGTGCCCCCTGCGCTGCGGGCGCCCCCAGTGCCAGCTACCGAAGCACACCCTCGCGAAGCCAAGAAGATGAGGATTTGACCCGGTCAATGCGGGCGCCCCGAGCGCTCCGGGCGCCCCGGTCAAACCTGATCCCGAAGGTAAAGGGATCAGACGCTGACCGAGAAATTGGCGGATCAAATGCCACGTGGGGGGGCGCCCCCGACGTCCCGGGCGCCCCCAGGCCCTATATAAAGGGCCCTCGACCCCAAGCTTCGACAACAACTTCATACAATGATTCCACGCTCTTCTGCTCTCTCGCTTCGCTCCGGAAACCTCCCAACTCGAGCCGATGACGTCCCGCTGCTCCGGAAAAGACAACCTACATCGAACGTCGGTAAAAGAAGAGTCTTTTTTTTATTATTTAGTTTACTGTGCTGAACTTGTAAATCAATTCTTGTAAACTATTATTGCGCCTCATATAGAATTGCCCAAAGTAAACGGTCAACGACCGTGGGCCTTGGAGTAGGAGTCGACCTAGGCTCCGAACCAAGTAAAATCGATCGTGTCTCTGTGTGTTTTTGTTTTATTAATTTCCGCTGCATACCTGCTCTAAGTTTTTCCGAAAAACGATTACCGATATTCACCCCCCCTCTATCGGTTCTCTCGATCCAACATTTTTAAGACACTTGATTCTCAGATATTTTTCTGAAACATCAAGTATTAAAATGTTGATTTGATATAAACCTATGTTGGAATGTTCAAATTCATAAGAAAGGGTTTGTTGAGTTATGACTCCTGTTCTTAATGTCATGTTTTGGAAATTTTTCTGAAATGTCGAATATCAATGGAGTCTACACCCTTGTTTTGGAATGTAAATTATCAATGCAGTCTGATCAGGAACGTATCAGGGTTTCAGAAATTGTTCTGAAATCTGATCGCTCCCCCGACTAATAAGAAATATTTCTGTATCAAATAATCAACGAACCTGATCGGACCGGAGACCAATCAGGATTATATGTCAGATACAGGTGCATTCCTTACATGACATATGAAACATATACATGTTTGACCATGATATAATTCCGTATATGTTTTCATGTGAAATTCAAAATTTACCTTTGATTATTTTGGGTTTGGGGAGAGACCCTTGGTTTGAGGGGGAGGTATGTTTAAACATAATAACCATCCTTTTCGATGTTTAACAAAGGGGGAGAGAATGGTTGATTAAGTTTAGGGTTATTGTAGAGGGAGGACTTTGATTCCCTTACGATAATTGAACTGCCTTCAATTGATCATTAATGCCTAAACTTAAATCGGGTTGTCAAACAATTAAAAGGGGGAGATTGTTGATGCAGTCTGACCCTGATTGTTGGTTTTGTGTTGACACTGATTTAAGTTATGATTTGAGTTTGATTTAAGATTGGTTGCGAGAATTCGGATTAAGTCCAGGTGGATCGGGAGATCGCACGCTGGCATGGAAAAAGTCCTAACTTGGAGGGATAGGTGTGGAAAAGTCCTAACTTGGAGGGTTAGGTCCTAGCTTGAAAGGCTAGGTTGGATGAAACCCTGGCTTCAAGGGCTAGGTCCTAGCTTGGGAAGCTAGGTGATGGAAATCCCGGTGAGTGAAGCCGGGTCCTCATGAGTGAAGCCAAGTTGAAATCCTATCGAGTGAAGATAGGTCGAAATCCCGGTGAGTGAAGTCGGGTCCTGGTGAGTGAAGCCAGGTGATTGAAATTCTAGTAAGTGAAGCTAGGTTGAAATCCCGGTGAGTGAAGTCGGGTCCTGGTGAGTGAAGTCAGGTGATTGAAATCCTAGTAAGTGAAGCTAGGTTGAAATCCCAGTGAGTGAAGCCGGGTCCTGGTGAGTGAAGCCAGGTGATTGAAACCCTAGTGAGTGAAGCTAGGTTGAAATCTCGGTGAGTGAAGCCGGGTGACCGAAACCCTGGTGAGTGAAGCCAGGTCCTAATGAGTGAAGCTAGGTCGAATGAAGTCCCGATGTCTGAAACTGGGCACGGTGTCTTGGTCCGGGGAACTAAGAACGAGTCACGACTTGGGATCGGTCTGGTGATCGGTCCCGGAGAAGTCGCGATTTCTGATTACGCGTTGGGGACCGATCAGAATGGAGCCTGATCGGCCTGAACCCAGCCTGATCGGTCTGGTGACCAATCAGGAGTCACTCTGATCGGTCCGGTGATCGATTAGTAGCTGGCAGCTTTAATTCAAAATCGCTGTCAGAGCTCTAATTACGTCTGTTTCTCTGCTAATTCGCTACTGATCTCTACTCCTAACTACTGATTGTTGATACTCCATTGATTTGCTGAGCTAATGAGCTTCTAAGTGTGCAGGTAACTCAGGTTTACTTCAAGGGAGTCAAACTGAGGCTTTTGCTACGCCAGATTGAGCAGGTTTCCATCTCAGGTTGCAACGGATGCTGGCGCTGCTGGAGCTGCTGACTGGGGATCGTCTGAGGGAAGCTCAGGGAGTCCAAGAGAACTCAGTGGTAGGTGAGCAGTTGCAGTTGAGCAGCTGAGAACTGCAGAGAGGTGGCTATGACCTGGCGATCAGTGGGAGAGGCTTAAGGGCTTGGTAGCGATGAAGCCTCAGAGAGACTTGATCACTTCTTGCGATAAGCTTTGCTCCATCACTTGCAAACACTCTGATTCTTGGAGCAACATACTGATACTTAAGCACTTGGAGGAAACAAGAAGCTTGATGAGTCCATCAACAAGAAGACACGAAGAAGGGAGTTCTTGCGTGAGATCTGTGCTGAGTGGAGTTCGGGAGAAGTTCTCTTATGTTCCTTTGGTTCCTAGTGCTTTGTAAGCCTTCTTGTTTCACTGTTCTTAACTCCATTATTTCTGTGAAACGCTGTGGAGAGGTTTCTCTACCGAGAATGAGTTTCCATTTGATATCCGGATTTTTCGGGGCTTGATCTGCCAACGATCAAGAGATCGCCCACCTCACGAGCACGCCAAGGAGTAGGGGCAAGTTATCCCCAAACCTTGTAAACCCTTCTTGTTAGCGATCTTGTTTGTTGCCATAGTTTGTTTTTGTTTTCTGCGTTTCTGCATTTCTCTGTTTCCATTTGTTTCCGCTGCTGTGCTACTAACCTTGAAGTGCAGAGAAACCCTAAAGTGAAAGAAGTTTGTGTCTGGCTATATTAACCCCCCCCTCTCTACCCATCCAAGTTCCAACATCTACAGGATTAATTAAAAACTTAGGCGGAATATAACTTTTGGGCACTTTTTTAAATTGACTCTTATGATTTTTAAAATACCAATTTAAATTATTAGGATAGCTATTTTTCTTTTGGCGAAAATATGCAATATCAAGTTCTAATTTTTTCACTAAATTTTTCAAATTATCATTTTCATTTTTCAAAATTTCAGATGAATAAGTAAGTGTCAATTCATTTTTTAATTTCAAATTTTCTTTTTCCAATCTACACTTAGATTTGAGAAAGGCTTTAACTCCAGCATATAACTAATCATGAGGAAGAAAACAAACCTCACTTACCGGGTCGCTTTCGAAAAGTGAGGTTCTTTCTTCGTCGTCGCTTTCTTCTGACGTCTCTCCCCCTTCATCAGTGCTCCCTTCTTGATGATTTGTCATCACTGCAAGTCCCGCGTATTCTTGACCATCTGACTCTTCTGACGAGGACTCGTCGTCGAGTTGGATCTTCCTTGTGTTTAGTGCGATGATGTCTGATTTCTTATTCTTTTCTTCATGCAATTCTAGGAATTTCTCCAAGAGCTCTTTTGCCGAGTTGTAATTCTCGATGCGGTTAACTTCTTGCACGGGAATAACGGCTAATAGATGAGGTTCAACTTTGTCTTTTGTTTCAAAGCCTGATTTCTCCTTCTTAGTCCACAACTCTATTTCTTTATCCTTGCCGTTGTTGTCTTTAGGAACTGAAAAACCTTTTTTCATAATTAGTAGCAGTTTAATATCAGTTTTAAAAAATACCTGCATTCGGCGCTTCCACATCGCGAACTCCCCCTCAAACTTTGGCGGGTAGATTACGGCTCCAACCATTTTCTCGAAATTGTTGCAGTCGACGGTTAGTCCTTCTGCGGCGACCTTCGCTCTAATATCATTTGTTAGATCGGGTTGGACCGGCTAGAGGGGTGAATAGACGGAAAAAAATATGAAAGTGGAGGCACTCGTCTTTAAAAAAAGAAACTTGGTCGCAACTGAGAACGATGCTTCCAAGGCAGTGGGCGCTCAATAAAAATCTCCTTGTGGCGAAGAAGCCTTACAAAAATAGCACGGTAGACTTTTAGAGAGTTTATAAGAATGAATTAATTGAATAATTGAAAAGGCTGAAATTCTAAGTCTATTTATAGCCTAAGAGAATAAATCTGGTTTGTTGATTGTTAAGAAATTTTCTCTTGGTCGCTGATCCATGGATGTATTCTGAACAGTTGATCTTGGATGGGATTAAACTGCATCCATTGGATCTGATTAAAGGATAAAGTTTTATCTTTAAGACTTTTTCTTCTGCTCTAGACTTTGCTGTTGTAATCTTCAAGTAGTAACATCGGCAATTACATGTTGTCATTACCAGTTATCCCAAGTGGTAACCATGACAACATATCTTAGGTGAGGTCTTGGGATCTAATCTTCTTAGCGACTATTAAATTCTTTTTTTTCGAGCGCCTTGTAATTTGAATTATGTACAATTTAATTAATGGTTAATTAACATGCTAGATTATCGAGAAAAAGGCATTTTTGGTATCAAATATAGTTTGTTTTTTTGATGGATATCAAACTTTAAAAAAAAATATTTCAAAGTTAATATTTTATTTTTATTTTTGTCTAGGGATCACCTTCCCAATTAGGTTATTGTATTCGAGCTAAAAATAAAAATCGAAAATCCCTAAGATTTGTTAGATCGATTCCGTATGCTAGAGGGGGGGTGAATAGTGAATTTTCAGTTCTTTCACCTACACGGTTAGTTGCGCAAGCGGAATATACAATAAAACAAAACTAACCAACAAAGAACAAAGCTAACAAACTGATTTTACTTGGTATCGACCCCCGGATGGGTGACTAATCCAAGAATCCGTCGGTGGATCACTCCCCGGATAACCTCCGGCTAGATCTTGTCGCTCCTTGTGGGTGGAGAAACCTCGCCACAATCCCAAGCAAACCTCTGAGCACAAAGACTACTATTTGACCTTTAACCAAGAACAAATTCGTCAACCCTTTCAGCCAAGATGAATTCCTCTTAAATAGGACTCGGGCAGAATACCCTCGTCACCAGTCGACTGCCCCTTTACCAGTCGACTGGTGCCAACTAAACAGCAGTCCAACGGCTCACTGCAACGGCTAGTTTTTGACTTTACTAGTCGACTGCCCCTAGGGCAGTCAACTGGTCCCCAGCCAAAAACATTCAGTGAGTTTCATCAGTCGACTCCCTTCCAGGGCAGTCGACTGGTCTACTCACACACCTAAGGTTATCCTTCCCGAGTGCATTTCACTCTGCACTCGAACCCTAGGATTTCCTGAGTATAATCACACATCACTCGTACCCTCACGACTCTACTGACGCCTCACCAGCAGCCTCGACTATTGCATTCACGCCCTCTTCATCTTCGGCTCCCGTCCCTCGGATGCACGCAAGCCTCCAGCTTGTCTTCATGTCATCCTTCATGCATGCCTCGAAGTCCGTGCCCCTCAACTCATCGTCCCTACTCCACCAAGGTCCCTCGGGTGCACATAAGCCTCCAGCTTGACACCATGCCACCCTTCACCATACCAAGGCCGTCCAGCCAAGTCAATATGTGTAACCTACATAACATGCACACTCACATACACATATCAAATACACAAGGGTAAACTTAACTTAAACCCTTTGCCCAAACTTCAAAACACATTGTCACTCCAGTCCACAGATTGCCTCATCAATCTCCCCCTTTTTGATATTTGGCAATATGTTTAAGTTAGGGAAAATAAATAGTAGAAAATGGCAAAAACAATGCTAAGCAAACATGGATCTTATCCCCAAGGCATCTCACAAAAACGGACTTTTTAAAACCTATCCCAAGGCTCCCCTACATTGGACTTACAAAGGCTTTTTAAGAACCTTTTTAAGGTCCCCCTTATGCCAAGAATGGAGCAAACATGCTCCTCCTTAATCTCAGCTCCCCCTAAACTTAGGGTTTCCCGCAAAGGCGTGTTTGGTTTCCCATATAAACCCAACACTTCTCCCCCGTTTCCATACATCAAAAAGACCCCAATAATATCTCAATTATTGGTTCTTTTAATCCTTAATGGTCCTAAACACAGAGTACTAACCCCCCATACACTTGTTTTACACCATTTGGACACCAAACCAGCTGCTGATACACAAATTAGCCCTGGGCAGTCGACTGCCCCTATTGGCAGTCGACTAATACTCTGAAATTTAGAATTTCAGCCTTTCTAACTAAATTCAGAAATACGCCAAAAATTTCACAAATCTCCAAAAATTTCCAAATTTTGTGGAGACATTTATGGTGGCCATACCTACTTGGGAAAAATGCATTCCAAAATGTATCTGTTGATGCAGTCTTGCTCTGATTGTTGTTTTAGTGTTGACATCGATTTTAGTTTAGGTGGATGATTATTGATTATGATTAAGTCCTGATCGGGGATCAGGCATGACATGAATTATGATTAAGTCCTGATCGGGGATCATGCATGGTATGGAAAATCCTAACCTGGATGGTTAGGTGTTGGAAATCCTAGCTTGGAGGGCTAGGTGTGTGAAAAGTCCTAATTCGGAAGAGGTGGGTGAAAAGTCCTAGCTTGGAGGGCTAGGTGAAATGTCCTAACTTGGAGGGTTAGGTGCAAATTCCCATCTTGGAGAATTAGGTGAAAAAGACTTGGCCTGGAGGGTCAGGTCCTAGCTTGGAGGGCTAGGTTTGGAAAAGTCCTAATTCGGAAGGGTTGGGTGAAAAGTCCTAGCTTGGAGGGCTAGGTGAAAAGTCCTAACTTGGAGGGTTAGGTACAAATTCCCAACTTGGAGAGTTAGGTAAAAAATCCTTAGCTTGGAGGGCTAAGGTGGATGAAAACTTAGCTTGGAGGGCTAAGTTTGAGTCCCTAGATCGGTCTGGTGATCGATCAGGGATTCTGGCACGCTGCTCAGTCGTGGATTGGTCTGGTGACCGATCTAGCAATGGTTGATCGGTCTGGTGACCGATCAGGGAGCACACAGTGAGGTTGGGAACCTACTGTACTGCTCCTCATCGATCTGGTAACCGATTAGGGAGTATGCGATTCACCCACTGACTTGCTCCTGATCGGTCTGGTGACCGATCAGGGAGCGAACAGTGAGGTTGAGTTCCCTTGCTGATCTGCTCCTGATCGGTCTGGTGACCGATCAGGATCACTGTGCAAACTGTTCTGGAGAACGATCCAGCTTCGCGGGTTCCTCACTAAGATCGATCAGGATGGTGCCTGATCGGTCTGGTGATGATCTGATCGGACTGGTGACCGATCAGGAGAACCCCTGATCGGTCAGTTGACCGATCAGAAGGCTTAGGCTGGGAAACTCAGAAATCGCCCGATATAAGGGGTGGATCGGTCAGGTGATCGATCCACAACCTGGGATCGGTCTGGTGATCGATCCAGGAGAGTCCCAAAGAAATCGCGATTCCTAGTCGAGCGTTGGGCATCGATCAGGACGGAGCCTGATCGGTTTGGACCTAGCCTGATCGGTCTGGTGACTTATTAGGAGTCGCTCTGATCGGTCCAATGACCGATCACTTTAATTCAAATTGCACTGTCAGACGCTCTGATCGCGTCTGACCATATCTGATTCGCTGCTGTTTGCCTCTGATACTTGATTTACTGTGTGATATACTGCTCTAACAGTCTGATTAAGCTGCAGGTGACAGGGGAGGATTCAAACACTCAAGGAGAAGTCTATGGAGGTTTTCCTTGGAGCAGGTTTGTCCGTTTCTCATCTCAGGTTGCAATGGCTGGAGCTGCAGGACTGAAGCCGCTGACTGAAGCTTGGCTGAGGGAGCTCAGGAAGTTCAGTAAGGGTTCAGTGGTAGCTGGCGTTGGCAGTGAGGCAGGTGGAGGCTGCTGGAGATGAGGTCACTTGAGCTTAGTGGAGAAAGAAAAGGGGCGGAAGACAGCTTCTGAAAAAAATAATAGAAGAGTTCTACAGCTTGTGTTTGAGTTGTTGCCGCACTTGTGTTCTCCACATCAAGCTTGCACATTCTGAAGTTTCATCCTCTTGAGCAAGCTGCTAAAAACTTGAAGCAACCTTCCCTTACTTGAGCGCTTGAAGGAGAGAACAAGGAGCTGGGAGTCCGACAGCGGGAAGACATGAGGAAGGGTTTCTTGCGTGAGATCGCCGCTGGGTGGAGCTCGGGAAAGCTTGCTGTGTTCTTATCCTTGCTAAGTGTTTGAGTAAGATCTTTCTTGTTGTTTCTTTGTGCTTAAACTTTAATCCGTGATTGATACGCGCTATGGAGAGGTTTCTCCACCGAGAAGGAGGTTGTTTCTTATCTGGTGATAACCGGGGCTTGATCTGCCGACGATCAAGGGATCGCCCACCTTAAGGGCACGCCAAGGAGTAGGGGCAAGTTATCCCTGAACATTGTAAATCCTCCTTATTAGCGATCTTGCTAATCTTGCTAGTTAGTTCTCTGTTTTAGTTTCTGCACATTCTGTTTTTCATACTTCCGCTGTGCTACTAACAACTCCAAGTGTAGAAACTCGTTAAGTTTTTGGAAATCAAAGTGATTGGCAATATTCACCCCCCCTGATAAGCACCATTTTATTGATTATTTTAATTGCTAAAATCCATGTTTGACCCATGTTTTATTTGCTTAACTATGATTTTACCCTAGGTTTTAAAACTTACTCTTATTTTGGACTTAATTGCAAATTTGCATTAAATGGGATTATTTGGCTACTAATTTTCTGATATATTTTTGTAGGCACCAAAGGTTCAAGGACTTAGGGCATATTGGGTCAAACTTGAGTCGGAAGTGAACCGGATCAAATTTTCAAGCTTACGATTAATCCGGGCCGTCCGATTCAAGAGCGGCTAGATCTGAGCCATCCGGGACAATCTAAAGCAATCCGAGCTAGGGTTAGGGTTGATCAAGCACCCTGATCAAGATCTGAAGGTTTCATCACAATCAGAGCTCAATCAACCGTTGGATCAAGCAAGGAGGGCTCTAGATCGTCCATTCACAGATTAAGTTGATCTGGACCATCCGTTGCACATCTGGAGGATCCGAGCTACCATGAGGCAGATCCTGACTCCATATCATCATCATAAAAATTTGGATCAAATCAGAGCAAGATCAGTCGTTGGATCTCCTCCGATCAATCTGGGCCGTCCGTTGATAACTATTTAATCAAAAATTCCCGCAGCCTCTTCCTCGTCGCGTTTCCTCGCCGCAGCTTCGTCTTCTTTGTTTCTTCTCCATTGCTTCAGTTTTTTTCCTTCAATCCAAAGGGGCGTGACCCCTCAATTCTTCATCTAGATCAAGATTTGGATCATTGGGGATAGCTAGGGTGGCGAATTCAGCTCAAATTTTATCCGGACAGTGGTGTTTGAGGGTTTCGGCATCTCTGCTAACCAACCACTAGTTTCTCGTCCACAAGCCATGTCCGACCATCTGAGCTTCTTGTAGGGGTTCTCAGGTGAGCTCAGATGAGTCTCAATTCACCATCGCAGTCCACATCCATCGAGATACAAGAGATTGGACTGGAAAATTCCAGCCGAGTGTAGTTTGATCAAATTCCATCAATCCAAGCTGCGCTCCACTGATTTGCTGAGCCTAGGGGTTCGAAGCCAGCTCTTGCTTGACGACCAAGAAGATCTTGAGTTGGAGAAGGGTTGAGGAGTAGCTTAAATGCTTAATTTTCATTTGTTTAGCTGTAATTTTAGTTTTCGAGCAATTATGTTCTAGATTTTCAGTTATTAGCTGTTTTAGTTTGTAATTCTGAATCGTTTGCTTTCATTAGTTTTTTAATCTTCGAGTTCAGTAAGTTAGGAACTTGTTGAGTGATAGAGTGAGTTAAATTTCAGTTTACTTTAGCTTATATTGTTGCGTGCCATTTTGAAACCTTGCGTATCAGTCCATTACTGAAGTTAAATTTCAGTTTCTGAAAGTTTCAGTTTGTTTCACTTTCGGTGAGTTAATTTAGTTAGTTTAAGTTTGTTTAGATCTTAGCTTCATTTCTAAATCTTGTCTAGCTTAGTAACTCGGAATTTCAGATTGATTCCCACTCTAAGCCTTGCGTATCAGAATTCTGCCCTCTGTTTCTTTTCTGCAGTTTATCCATCTGAAATTGTCCATCTGCTCATCCAATTAGGGAATCTGAGTTATTGTTTCTCAGTCAATTGTTTCTGAGTCTGAGTTTGATTTGTTGTTTCAATCGTAATTGCTTATTATCAGTTCATAGTGTGGCAATCAGCATCATTTTCTTTGCATCGGTTCCAACCCACTAACTTACCTTGTTAGCGTGCCAAATTCTGATCAGCCCATGCACTTGGTATCAGTAGAAACTTAGGCTTCAATTGGTACCAAGTTAAGTACAACCTTTAGTGTGTTTTGTATTTTGAAATTATCTAGCACTGCATTTGTCCATTTCTGAACAGTCCCTTGCATTTGCCTGTGTCATTCAAAATTGCATTTAGTTTGTGTTGAGTTGGTTATAGAATAATCTTCGAACTTCACAGTTAGCAATTGTATTAATTTGATTGTTTCCAAAAATCTCCATTACTGCTTCTATTTCTCAGCTTAGTGTCTGCTTGCCTTGAATTTAGATTTATTTTCCAAATCTGAAATCTAATTAGGTTTGAGTGAGTTATAATTGGTTGAGTCTTCCATTGCATTTATCTAGCTTAAGTTTTGTTCATTAGATTGGTTCCCTATATTTTTCATAGCGATTTCATCTCCGAATTGATTGCAACTCAGATCCGAATTTTACTTGAAACCCAAAACACAAACGACACCTAAATACAAGTTCGAATCAAACATGACAACTAGCCCCGAGAAAAATACGACCTGTGGCCCCTATATTACATTTTCATACTTTTGATTGTAAAAGGGTTTCCAGTTATTCATTCACATTTAAATTTGAGACCCACATTCATGACACATAGATTGGGCCTATCAAATTTTTGGCACCGTTGTCGGGGAAGCAACTAGTTGATTTGTTTGATTTTTGCTTGTATACTTTTTGACATATCATTGGGTTCTATTTTATTTTGCTTTATCTTTTGTATACGGGTACTGCCATTTTTCTTGTTTGTTTTGTGACAGGGCTGCAGGTTCAAAATGTTTTCATCTACTTACCAGCAGCCGTGTCCACAGTTTCAGCAGAACCAACCATTCAATCAGTCAACAAATCAGTTTTTTCAGCCTTTCCAAAATTTTTTTTTCAGATTTCTGCATTTGCTTCAACTTTTTTTTTTGCACTTTATTTCAGATTTTTCCAACTTGGTTCGGCTTCAATTCAAATCCTAACAAGGTGTTGCTGATCTAGACTTCCATAATTCCAACTTCTCAATTCTTCATCCAAGCTAATTCCGACCCAAGATAACTTCATTTTGGCACAAACTTTTGCTTTTGCGTGCCATTGCTTCTCTTTGTAGAAAAAATGTTTTTATTGTCACACCATGCCACTTGGATCTTCAAAATATGTTAAGGAATCTAGATGCTCCACTTGCTTCCATCTCTCTTGCTCATTTTTGACACCAAACTCACTCACTTGGCACCTTTTGGCTTCAACTTGGCAAAAAAAAATTTTTCTTTTTGACATGAATTGCATCCTTGATAAAAATTGCTTCCAAATCACTAATCTCTAGCCATCCGAGTTCCAACAAGTGGTATCAGAGCTTGGGGCTCTGTACACGGCTTAACATCCTAGAGTTTTCAACAAGATGGCGTTGAGAGAGGGCTTCTCCACCACCCGACTTCCATTCTTTGATGGCGCCGACTTTCAATATTGGAGATCAAAGATGGAATACTATTTGAAGATGGACATCCATACTTGGTTCGTGGTGAAGGAGGGATTCATCCCTCCTAAGGATGATGAAGGAAAAGAATTTGAGTCATGGAGGTGGACTGCCGAACAAACACGAAAAAGTGAAGCCGACGCGAAGGCGGTTGTTACTCTACAATGTGGCATGAACAAAGATCAACTCATCAAGGTTGGTCCTTTCACAAGTGCAAAGGACTTGTGGAACAAACTCATTGAGCTCCACGAGGGTACCCGAGATTCTAGAATCGCTAAGAGAGACTTGTTCCTCAATCAACTCCAAAATCTCGCCATGAAGGAAAATGAAACGGTAAGTGAGCTCCATAGCTGGTTCAAGGAAGTTCTCAATGGGCTTCATTCGATTGATGAAAAGGTCAAGAATCGCGACCTTGTGAGGTATGTCTCGAAAGCATTTCCAAGGAATGCTTTGTGGTCATCCATGGTGGATGCCTACAAAGTTTCCAAGGATTTATCCATTGTTAAGTTAGATGACTTATTTTATGAGATGGAATTGCATGAGATGGCTAACAAAGGCCCCAAGGAGAAGGGGATTGCCTTAGTTGCAGGGGACTGAACCAACAAGAAGAAGAAGGAGAAGAAGAAGGAGAAGGAAGTCACTTCATCTTCATCCTCTTCCGAATCCGAGTCCGATTTCGAGGAAGATAGCAGCGGCTCTTCTTCCTTCGAGATGATGAACTTTGTGCGAAGAATGATGCGAAGGGATCGACGCTTCAAGGGTAGAGGTAACTCTAGTGAAGTTAAACTTGATAAGACTAATGCATCTTGCTTTGAGTGTGGTAGGAAAGGGCATTTCAAGAATGAATGTCCAAAACTTAAGAAGAAGGAGGAGAGGTCCAAAAAGAAAGAAGAAAAATTCAAGAAGAAGAAGAAGGCTTTGAAGGCCTCTTGGGATGACTCCTCCTCAAGCTCATCCGATGAAGAGAAGGAGGAGAAGAGCACAAGGAACGTGGCACTCATGGCTCTTGGAGAGGAAAGCAGTGATGAATCTTCAAGTTCCTCAAACGCGGCTTCATCATCTTCGGATGATGAAGAGGTAACTTCTCCCGAGTTTGAAAAATGTTATAGAGCAATTACATGCTTAACTAATATGTTGAAAAAGTCAAAGAATAAGGTTAAGGCATTGCAATTAGAAATTGATCAATTCAAAGCTTCTAGGGATGATAACATTGATGATTTTCATGTTGAACTATTAGAAGACGAAATTAAATCTTTGAAACATGAGGTTGAAAAGTTGAAATCCTCTAAGGTTGAGGAAGTCAATGATTTGCATGATGAAGTGCTAGTAGAGGAAAACCAATCATTGAAGAGTGAAGTTGAGAAGCTCAAGAATATTCTTGGGAAGTTCTCAACTAGCTCTAAGACCCTAGATATGATTTTGAATGCTCAAAGGGCAGTCTATAATAGGGCCGGTATTGGTTACCGCCCTAAGGAACCCTCATTTGTGTCTCTCATGTCTAGGACTGACATGAGACAATCTAGGACACCCAAGACTCAAAAGAAAGTTGTCAAGGCATGGGTGCCTAAGTCTTGTTTGATTGATGCTTTAGGTCCCAAGGTTTGGGTACCTAAAACTTCTATTTTTCGAATTGTGTAGGTTATGATTGAGGGGGAGCATCTATCAACTTGGTTCGTTGATAGTGGATGCTCTAAACACATGACCGGGGATAGATCATTGTTTACCACACTTCACAAGAAAAGTAGAGGTAATGTATCATTTGGTAACAATGGTAGTCTTAAGGTTATAGGAGTAGGAGACATTCAAATATCCGAATGTCTTAGATTCTCAAATGTCCTTCTAGTCAAGGGGATGAAATTTAATCTCCTAAGTGTGAGTCAATTGTGTGACACGGGTTACACAATTGATTTCCAACCAAGTCAATGTCTAGTTAGACAACATGACACCTTGGACACGATACTAGTAGGAACAAGAGTAGACAATATTTATCAAGTATCATTTAAAAGTGCTACTAATGTATCTGCTAAGTGTTTCATGTCAAAAGAAGAAGAGTCCACCCTTTGGCACCAGAGACTAGCACATGTAAACATGAAGAACATCCGGAAGTTGGCCAACAAGGGACTAGTCCGAGGCTTACCAAGCATCAAGTATGAGAAAGACAAACTTTGTGATGCATGTCAAATGGGTAAGCAAACAAAATCTGCACATAAAGGTAAAAGCGCTGTAAGTACTTCTACCGCTTTAGATTTACTTCACATGGATCTATTTGATTGTAGTACCATCATATCTTTGAATGAAAGTATATATTGTTTTGTGATCATTGATGACTTCACTAGATATACATGGACTTACTTTTTAAAATATAAAGACCAAACCTTAGATATTTTTATTTCTTTTTGTAGAAGAGCTGACAATGAAAAATCATCAACCATTAAGACAATTAGAAGTGATCATGGAGGTGAATTTCAAAATCGAAGGTTTTTAGAATTTTGTCAAGATAAAGGTTATAAGCATGAGTTCTCTACTCCTAGAACACCACAACAAAATGGTGTTGTAGAGAGGAAGAATCGTGTACTTCAAGAGGCTGCACGAAGCATGCTTAATGAGTACTCACTCCCGAGTTACTTATGGGCTGAAGCTGTAAATACAGCTTGCTATGTGCAAAATCTAGTCCTCATCCATAGGTTTTTAGGAAAGACTCCCCATGAACTTTGGTTTGGGAAACCACCTACGGTTAGACACCTTCGGGTGTTTGGTTGTAAGGTGTTCATCCTAAACACCAAGGATCACCTTGGAAAGTTCACGGCAAAGGCTGATGAAGGGATACTAGTCGGGTACTCCCTCGTTAGCAAAGCCTACCGAGTCTACAACAAGAAGTCTAGACTGGTTGAAGAATCTTCTGACGTTGTCTTTGAAGAAATTCCAAAAGTCAATGGTCAACCAGAAGATGAAGTCCAATTTGAACTTAGGAGACTGAGTTTGAATGACACTCCAAGTGTTGTTGATGGTGATGAGTCTGATGACGGTGAACCTAGACAATCCATAGATCAGCTGGATCCTGAGGCTGAACTTGTGTCTGGTGAACCTATTCAAGAAGTACCACCAACACCAAGGCAAACTAGATTAGCCTCTAGTCATCCCCAAGACCAAATTGTTGGAGACATCCATCATGGGGTTAGGACTAGATCATTCTTCCGGAATGAGGCTAATGAAGTTGCCCTGATTTCCGAAATTGAACCTAGGAAAATTGATGAAGCATTAAATGATCCCGATTGGATCATTGCAATGCAAGATGAACTAGATCAATTCGAAAGAAGTCAAGTTTGGGACTTAGTCCCTAGACCTAGGAAGACCACCATTATTGGAACCAAATGGGTCTTCAAGAACAAATTGAACCATAAGGGAGAAATCATTAGAAACAAGGCACGCTTAGTAGCCAATGGCTATAGTCAAGTTGAAGGCCTTGATTATGATGAGACCTATGCTCCCGTGGCACGATTAGAGTCCATCCGATTGATGCTCGCATTTGCAGCACATCGTGGCTTCAAATTATATCAAATGGATGTCAAATCGGCCTTTCTAAATGGTTTGATTAAAGAAGAGGTCTATGTCGAACAACCTCCGGGGTTTGAGAGTATCGGATTTCCAAACCACGTGTTCAAGCTCAAAAAGGCACTCTATGGCCTTAAACAAGCACCCCGGGCTTGGTATGAGCGATTATCGACATTTTTGCTTGAGAAGGGCTTCGTTAGAGGTCAAATAGACCCTACACTATTTCTACGTAGAGATGATATTTTTGTAGCCCAAGTGTATGTCGATGACATAATTTGTGGCTCAAACAATAAGGGTTATTTAAGTGAATTCATTGGACACATGGAGAGTGAGTTTGAAATGAGTCTAGTGGGAGAGTTGACTTTCTTCCTTGGACTCGAAATCAAGCAAACTCGCGATGGTATCCATGTGCACCAATCAATGTATACTCAAGAAATGCTTCGAAAATTTAACATGAGTGATTCAAAAGAGGTAACTACTCCCATGGCTACAAACACAAGATTAGATAATGATGAGAGTGGTAAACCCGTTGATTTAACTCAATATCGAAGCATGATAGGTAGTTTGCTATACCTCATAGCTAGTCGACCGGACATCCTATTTGCTGTGGGTATGTGCGCTAGGTATCAAGTTTGTGCCAAGGAATCTCATCTTATTGCTGTTAAGCGAATTTTGAGATATCTCAAGGGCACAATTGGTGTAGGTCTTTGGTACCCCCGTAACGAATCATTTGATTTGATTGGCTATATGGATTCCGACTACGCTGGATGTAAGTTGGACCGGAAAAGCACTAGTGGGGGTTGCCAATTCTTAGGTTCATCCTTAGTAAGTTGGTCGAGTCGGAAGCAACATTGTGTTGCTCTTTCCACTACCGAGGCAGAATATATCGCCATGGGAGAGAGTGTATCACAATTGTTGTGGATGATACATACCTTAGAGGACTATGGATTAAGTTATAAGGGTGTGCAAGTGTTATGTGATAACATTAGCACAATTAACCTAACCATGAATCCAGTCCATCATTCTAGGACCAAACATATTGAAGTATGTTGGTGAGAGCCCTAGAGCCGATCATGTAATGATTGTATGGACTAATTTGTATCATATTCCTATGTATAAATAAAGGCATGTTTTATGGTTATTATACTTACGTATATTTGTGCCAATTAGCTAAGTATAATAATGTCCTTGAGTAGAAGGTTCTTATCTATATCAATCGATTGGTTGAATCGATAGTGAGATGATATAGAGAACACTACTCTAAATAATTCCTAGTCAAGTATTAACATTCAAGGACAATGTTAATACGTAGAGGCTAGCATGTAGGTCAACATGATGACTTGATCTCACAAGTCATAGATATAGAGATATCAAGTTGACACATGGGTATGCATTGGAGAATGTATACTGAATGACCCACCATGAGAAAGTATCATGGATCGTTATATGAGTGTCATATACTTTCTCATGTGGCTATTAGTATGACTATTAGTCCTTGGACCTGAAGTCACCATGGATTCCTACATAAGGAGTTACGTACTTTGGCTTCGTCAAACGTCACCCGTAAATGGGTGGACTATAAAGGCGATTACTGGGTATGTAACAAATTATGGAGAGGGATGTGAGTGATGTAGATGGGATCTATCCCTCCTATATGACGGGAGCGATATCGTATTCTTGATAGAGTGAGACCACAAAGTGCATGGCCATGCCCAAGTGAGTCAATATGAGATATTGAACTCATTTGATTAGTGTGAGTCTACTTGGAGTTCAAGATATAGATTGACTCGAGGATGACACGGTCTATGCCTCAATTGAGTCAATCTAGATATCATGGATAGAGGGACATTATCATATATTGTGAGAGTCACAATTATTAGTCACAAGGTGATGTTGGATCTCAACATTCTTGTAACTTGGGTAGCAATGATGTGTTGCTAGATACCGCTCATTGCTTATGTTTCTAAGAGGTTAGAAGCATTGCCAACGTTACAAGAACCTATAGGGTCACACGCAAAGAACAAATAGATGGAGAAAAATTGAAGTCAAGTTTGACTTGGCTAAATATGGAAAGTCCATAAAAGGCAAGTTTGACTTGACCTAAATCCAAATCAAGTTTGACTTGACTTGGTTCCACTTCAAGTTAGACTTGACATGGGAGAAGAAATGGAGTCAAGTTTGACTTGACTATTTATGGAAAGTCCATAAAAGGCAAGTTTGACTTGACCAAAACCCACCTCACCTTTGTTTGACCAAGTGATGACTTGGTTTCCCCCCCATTTGAATTTCGAATTCAAATTGAAAAGGGATATGGAAGGCCACCTAATGGCACTTAATAGCCATTATGGCCGGCCACCTAATGGCCATTAATGGCCATTAAGTGGCCGGCCACCATGAAGGAACAAAACCGATGTTTTGTTTCATTTTGGTGTGTGTGAGGCTTTTCTTCTTCTCTCTTGATTTTTGGTTGGAGTGCTTCTTCGACCTCTCCTCTTGGCCGAAACCTATAGGGTGCTAGCACACCTAAGGTTTTGATTCATCTTCATTTGTTCGCGTGGATACGTATAGAGGAGTGTCTGCTTTGATACTCTACGAGATCCGGCGGCCTTTTGGACAAGCGGGAAAGCGAAGGGCTACGCGTCAAGGGTAATGATTCTTATCAAGTAGATCTAATGTAGATTAAACTCGTACTCGTAATTTATTTTTATGTTCGCACGGATCCGTGGCCGAACTTCTGGGGTTTCCGCAACGCAAAAAGCGGTTTTTGCGGCCCAGAATTTCCAACAGTGGTATCAGAGCCACGTGTGAACCTTGTACGAGTTTAAATTTGTTTTTTTTTGTATTAGATACAAAATTTAAAGACAAATAATATTCTGTGATTTTTCGAAATTTATAGAATTTATGGGTATTTTTCTCATGAAGTCGAAGCAACAAGTGTTCGGACACTTGTAGGCTTCACCGATCGAGAAAAACTTTCCGAAACGGAAAGATCTCGCTATAATCTTTCGGGACAGCGGCTTAAGTTGTTGTAAGGTGATTTTGGGACACTCGCGAAATTCATTTCGCGAGTAGGGGCGCCGCCCCTAACCCCGCGAGGGGCATTGTCCCGCAATCGTGCCCGAAAATCGTGTAGCGGGACCGTTACGGAAGTGTAACTCATAATATCGTAAAATTGTCGAAAAAATTATAGAAATTTATTTAAAATACATAATTTGGAATTATGTATGGATTTGTGATGATCATGGCCCAATAAAAACCCAATGTGATTGGAATGTGTTGTAATTCATATTACGGTCTGCGTACCGTTTTTGTGGTTGTGCGTGTTGTATAGTGTATGCGACCTGCGAGTCGGCTTCTTTTATTTTATTTCTGTACTTTCTTATTTTGTAATGTACAAAATGAAGACGCTGGGCGGTCCTTCCGAAGACGGAGTTATGGAGGGAGCCGACGACACGTGGCGGTCAAAGGAGAAGCTTGGAGAAGCGAAACCCTAGGTTGACCGTCCGATCTTCTCATTGGCTTGAGAAGATCGTAGTAGGGCCATGATCCAATCACAAATTAAATTATTTTATTATTTGCTTGTATGTGATGCATGCTAGAGTAAAATAATTAGAGCCTTGTGTATATGATACACCCTCTCTCTTGCGATTAGATTCGATCTAATTCAAATCAACTCATTCTCGAAATGCCTACCAAGTTTTGATACCTATCACTACCTCGATCATTTGTTGTTGTTGAATCTGCCAAAGCAGAGCAACACATTTAATCTTGGTAGGGTACGGAGGGACAATCTTGGTCCTGCCTATCACGGCTTGGGTGAGAACAAACTCAATCAGATTGAGTGAAACTAGTTAACTCGGTCGGATCGAGTCTAACTATAGGCATATTCCAATCGTTGGAAAGGTAGGATAAAAATCGCATTTATATTAAAACTTGGGCGATTTAGCCAAAGCTAACTCAAGTTTTTATGTAAATGTAAATTTTAATCCTATAAACAAGAGTTGCATAGAGATGTAATCGGTAAATTGTTACCTACCGATCGTACTAAGTCTTGGGCGATTTAGCCAAAGCTAACTCAAGGCTTAGTATGATGTGGATCTTGTCCCACTATATTATAGTTAAATTAGATAGAATCTTGTAGCGTGGTTTGACCACATCTATGACTTGATTCTATAAATTTTCTATAATTCAGTGGGAGAATCATTTAATTAAAGGCCTAATTAAATGAAAAGGAATATGTTATTTAATTTTCTGCATTTTATTGTTGTAGATTGCCATGTCGACAAACGCAAATACTCTCTCCCTGCGATCTGTCCTTGAGAAGGACAAGCTCAACGGAGCAAACTTCCTGGACTGGTACAGGAACTTGAGAATAGTTCTCAAGCAAGAACGTAAACTGTACGTTCTGGAGCAGCCTATTCCCGAGGCACCTCCTGCCAGTGCCACGCGAGCTGACCGTGATGCTCACAAGAAGCATCAAGATGACGCATTGGATGTGTCATGCCTTATGCTCGCAACCATGAACTCTGAGCTTCAGAAGCAACATGAGTTAATGGATGCTTTCGATATGGTTGAGCATCTGCGTCAACTGTATCAAGGACAAGCAAGGCACGAGAGATTTGAGATCTCTAAGGCACTGTTTCAGTGCAAGATGCAAGAAGGGACTCCCGTAGGTCCCTATGTACTCAAGATGATTGGGTACATAGAGAATTTACAGAGATTGGGATTCCCACTGGGCCAAGAGCTGGCCACAGACTTGATCTTGCAGTCCCTACCCGAAAGTTATAGTCAATTTGTCATGAACTGGAACATGAATGAAATTGACAAGCCCCTGCCTGAGATGCTCAGCATGTTGAGAACTGCTGAGCTCAATCTTAAGAAGGCCAAGCCCATTTTGATGGTGCAGAAGGACAAAGGTAAGGGCAAGCCCAAAGGCAAGGGAAAGTCTCAAGCCAAGGGCAAGGGCAAGGGCAAAGCACTGAAACCCAAAGGAGGGGTTGCCAAGGATGCTACCTGCTTCCACTGTGGTGAGACCGGACACTGGAAGCGGAACTGCAAGAAATATATGGAAGATCTCCAGAAGAAGAGAAGTCAGACTTCTACTTCAGGTATTCATGTTATAGAAGTCAATTTGTCTATTTCTACATCATGGGTATTAGATACCGGATGTGCTTCTCACATTTGTACTAATGTGCAGGCGCTGAGAAATAGCAGGACATTGACAAAGGGCGAGGTGGACTTACGAGTTGGCAATGGAGCAAGAGTTGCTGCTGTTGCTACAGGAGTTTATATGCTATCTCTGCCCTCTGGGCTTGTACTAGAGTTAGATGATTGTTATTATGTGCCTGCTCTGACTAAGAACATAGTTTCTGTTTCTTGTTTAGACAAGAAAGGATTTTCGTTTATAATAAAGAACAAATGTTGTTCAGTTTATTTGAATGAAATGTTCTATTGTAGTGCACCTCTAATGAACGGACTCTATCTTCTAGACTTAGAAAACCCTATCTATAACATAAATACCAAAAGGCTCAAGTCTAATGACTTGAACCAAACCTATATCTGGCACTGTCGCTTAGGCCATATAAATGAGAGTCGCCTATCCCAGCTCCATAGAGATGGTTTGCTGGACTCATTTGATTTTGAATCATTTGAGACATGCGAGTCTTGCCTTCTTGGCAAGATGACCAAGACTCCATTCAGTGGACACAGCGAAAGAGCAACCGATTTGTTAGGTCTTATACATAGCGATGTATGTGGCCCTTTCAATGTTGCTGCCAGAGGTGGTTATAGGTACTTCATTACATTTACTGATGATTTCAGTAGATATGGTTATGTGTACTTGATGACACATAAGTCAGAATCCTTTGAAAAGTTCAAAGAATTCAAGAATGAAGTACAAAACCAGCTTGGCAAGAGTATTAAAATACTTCGATCAGATCGAGGTGGAGAATACCTCAGCCATGAGTTCCGTGACTATCTAGCTGAGTGTGGGATTCTGTCCCAACTCACTCCTCCTGGAACACCACAATGGAATGGTGTGTCCGAAAGGAGGAATCGTACCCTATTAGATATGGTGCGATCCATGATGAGTCACACAGATCTTCCTATATCCTTTTGGGGATATGCTCTGGACACGGCAGCCTTCACTCTTAACCGTGTTCCATCAAAGGCTGTAGTAAAGACACCATATCAGATATGGACTGGGAAGATCCCCAGATGTCTTTTATGAGGATTTGGGGTTGTGAGGCTTACGTTCGACGTCAAGTCTCAGACAAACTGGGACCCAAATCTGATAAGTGCTATTTTGTAGGATATCCCAAGGAAACGAAGGGATATTACTTCTACATTCCCAGTCAGCACAAAGTGTTTGTGGCGAAGACTGGGGTTTTTCTAGAAAGGGACTTTGTTTCTAGAAAAACTAGTGGGAGTACGTTCGATCTTGAAGAACTTCAAGATATGGACCAAAGCACTGAGGCCTTGATGGAGGTTGAACAGGAACCACAAAGTGTTGTGGATCATGAGGTTGTTACACAAGGAGTTATGGAACAACATCCTGTTCAAGTAGACCTACCTCTTCGCAGGTCTGGTAGGGTACGTCATCAGCCTGAGAGATATTCATTTCTCTTGTCTGATGACAATGACGTTGTGCTCATTGAGAATGAGCCTACAACCTATCAGGAAGCTGTGATGAGCCCAGACTCTGAGAAATGGCTTGAGGCCATGAGATCCGAGATGGATTCCATGTACACCAACCAAGTTTGGACCTTGGTTGATCCACCTGAAGGGGTAAAACCCATTGGGTGTAAGTGGGTCTTTAAGAGAAAGACTGACATGGGAGGACTTACGCATACCTATAAGGGTAGACTGGTAGCAAAGGGTTTCAAACAAATTCATGGTATTGACTATGATGAAACTTTTCTCCAGTAGCGATGTTCAAATCCATTCGGATCATGCT
>JAGFNQ010002604.1:79305-378172 GCA_024364735.1 Boesenbergia rotunda | reverse complement strand
ACAAGGTCTTACTTCGGTTTGCCATGCAGAATTCCAAGAAAGGATTTCTGCCTATGTCACATGGTATGAGTCTTTCGAAGACTCAAAGTCCCTCTTCTAGAGAGGAGAGAGACCGCATGGATAAGATCCCTTATGCCTCGGCCATAGGATCTATCATGTACGCCATGCTATGTACTCGTCCTGATGTCTCGTATGCTTTAAGTATGACGAGCAGATAACCAGTCAGATCTAGGTGAGCGTCACTGGATAGCGGTCAAGAATATTCTTAAGTACTTGAGAAGGACTATTTCTTGATATATGGGGGCAATGAGGAGCTAACTGTAAAGGGTTACAGTGATGCTAGCTTCCAGACGACCAGGATGATTATAGATCGGCAATCAGGGTTCGTGTTTTGTCTAAATGGCGGCGCTGTGAGCTGGAAGAGTTCGAAGCAGGACACAGTTGCTGATTCTACAACAGAGGCTGAGTATATTGCTGCATCAGAGGCAGCAAAGGAGGCAGTTTGGATCCGCAAGTTCGTTGCAGAGCTTGGGGTGGTTCCTAGCATTGCAGATCCCATAGAGCTCTATTGTGACAATAATGGAGCTATTGCGCAGGCTAAGGAACCTCGCTCACACCAGCGGACCAAACATATACTACGGCGCTTTCCATCTCATTCGAGAGATCATCGATAGAGGAGATGTGAAGATATGCAGAGTACCCACAGAGGCGAATGTCGCAGATCCCCTGACCAAGGCTTTGGCACAGACAAAGCATGATGGTCACACTAGATCATTGGGTATTAGATACTACAGTGATTGGCACTAGTGCTAGTGGGAGATTGTTGGTGAGAGCCCTAGAGCCGATCATGTAATGATTGTATGGACTAATTTGTATCATATTCCTATGTATAAATAAAGGCATGTTTTATGGTTATTATACTTACGTGTATTTGTGCCAATTAGCTAAGTATAATAATGTCCTTGAGTAGAAAGTTCTTATCTATATCAATCGATTGGTTGAATCGATAGTGAGATGATATGGAGAACACTACTCTAAATTATTCCTAGTCGAGTATTAACATTCAGGGACAATGTTAATACGTAGAGACTAGCATGTAGGTCAACATGATGACTTGATCTCAAAAGTCATGGATATAGAGATATCAAGTTGACACATGGGTATGCATTGGAGAATGTATACTGAATGACCCGCCATGAGAAAGTATCATGGATCGTTATATGAGTGTCATATACTTTCTCATGTGTCTATTAGTATGACTATTAGTCCTTGGACCTGAAGTCACCATGGATTCCTACATAAGGAGTTATGTACTTTGGCTTCGTCAAACGTCACCCGTAAATGGGTGGACTATAAAGGCGATTACTGGGTATGTAACAAATTATGGAGAGGGATGTGAGTGATGTAGATGGGATCTATCCCTCCTATATGACGGGAGCGATATCGTATTCTTGATAGAGTTAGACCACAAAGTGCATGGCCATGCCCAAGTGAGTCAATATGAGATATTGAACTCATTTGATTAGTGTGAGTCTACTTGGAGTTCAAGATATAGATTGACTCGAGGATGACACGGTCTATGCCTCAATTAAGTCGATCTAGATATCAAATGGATAGAGGGACATTATCATATATTGTGAGAGTCACAATTATTAGTCACAAGGTGATGTTGGATCTCAACATTCTTGTAACTTGGGTAACAATGATGTGTTGCTAGATACCGCTCATTGCTTATGTTTCTAAGAGGTTAGAAGCATTGCCAACGTTACAAGAACCTATAGGGTCACACGCAAAGAACAAATAGATGGAGAAAAATTGAAGTCAAGTTTGACTTGGCTAAATATGGAAAGTCCATAAAAGGCAAGTTTGACTTGACCTAAATCCAAATCAAGTTTGACTTGACTTGGTTCCACTTCGAGTTAGACTCAACATGGGAGAAGAAATGAAGTCAAGTTTGACTTGGCTAAATATGGAAAGTCCATAAAAGGCAAGTTTGACTTGACCTAAATCCAAATCAAGTTTGATTTGACTTGGTTCCAATTCAAGTTAGACTTGACTTGGTTTTCCCCCCCATTTGAATTTCGAATTCAAATTGATAGGGGATTTGGAAGGCCACCTAATGGCACTTAATGGCCATTATGGACGGCCACCTAATGGCCATTAATGGCCATTAAGTGGCCGGCCACCCAAGGTGAACAAAAGGTGGGTTTTGTTTCTTTTTGGTGGCTCTTCTTCTCCTCCCGGATTTTTCTTCTTCCTCTCCCTCTCTTGGCCGAAACCCATAGGGGTGCTAGCACACCAAGGTTTCGATCCATCTTCTTTTGTTCGCGTGGATACATATAGAGGAGTGTCTACTTTGATACTCTACGAGATCCGGCGGCCTCTTGGACAAGCGGGAAAGCGAAGGGCTACGCGTCAAGGGTAATGACCTTATCACGTAGATCTAGTGTAGATCTAGATATTAAACTCGTACTCGTATTTGTTTTATAAGTTCGCACGGATCCGTGGCCGAGATTCTGGGGTTTCCGCAACGCAAAAAGCGGTTTTTGCGGCCTAGAATTTCCAACAGGAGCAAAAGGTGTTTGTTTCAAGGCATGCTGTATTTCTAGAAAAAGAATTTCTTTTACAAGAAAACAGTGGGAGTGACATTGAACTTGATGAAGTTCAAGAAACTCCAATAGACATTACAGAGACACCTAGTCTAGGCCCACAACCGATAATTCATAGTGATGAGCTATCAGTTGAACCTAAAACAACACCACCTCTTCGTAGGTCTAATAGGGCACGCAATATTCGAGAGAGATACGGATTTCTCGTAAGTGAATCGAATGACGTGTTACTCATAAGCGATGATGAACCTATCAGTTATGAAGATGTCCTGAAAAGTTCAGAAAGGGACAAATGGCTTGAGGGCATGAAGTCGGAAATGGATTCCATGTACGAAAATCAAGTATGGGACTTGATTAACCCACCTGAAGGGATTAAACCCATAGGGTGCAAGTGGGTTTTCAAGAAGAAAACCGACATGGAAGGTAATGTAGTTACCTTTAAGGCTAGATTAGTGGCAAAAGGATATCGTCAAAAACAAGGGATTGATTATGACGAAACCTATTCGCCAGTAGCTATGCTTAAATCCATTCGGATGCTCCTAGCCATAGCAGCTCATTATGATTATGAGATATGGCAAATGGATGTGAAAACAGCTTTCCTTAACGGAAACCTGCTTGAGGATGTATACATGATACAACCTGAAGGTTTCACATCGGTTGATAAAACCAAAGTGTGCAAGCTTCGACGATCCATATATGGATTGAAGCAAGCATCTAGGAGCTGGAACATCCGTTTTGATGAGACAATCAAAGAGTTTGATTTCTCACAAAATCCTGACGAACCTTGTGTGTACAAGAAGGTTAGTGGGAGTGCAGTCGTATTCCTAGTATTATATGTCGATGACATCTTACTTATAGGAAACGATATATCAGTTTTACAGACAGTTAAAATTTGGTTGTCCAAAACTTTCTCCATGAAAGACCTGGGAGAAGCAACCTATATCCTTGGGATTAGAATATATAGAGATAGATCAAAACGGTTGCTTGGTCTTTCGCAGTCTACATATATAGACCGAGTGCTAAAAAGGTTTAGCATGTCGGAATCCAAGAAGGGTTACCTTCCCATCAGGCATGGGATCAACCTTTCGAAGTCTATGTGTCCGCGCACAGAAGACGAGAGGATTAGCATGAATAAGATTCCATATGCATCCGCAATAGGATCTATCATGTATGCTATGTTATGTACTAGGCCCGATGTATCGTATGCTCTGAGTGTCACGAGCAGATACCAGTCTGATCCAGGAATGGATCATTGGGCGGCTGTTAAGACAATCCTTAAGTACTTAAGAAGAACTAAGGATGTATTTCTAATATATGGAGAAGGAGATTTGATAATACGTGGGTATACAGATGCCAGTTTCCAGACAGATAAGGATGACTCCAAATCGCAGTCTGGATACGTATTTACTTTGAATGGAGGCGCAGTAAGTTGGAAGAGTTCCAAACAAGATACTGTAGCAGATTCTACCATGGAAGCGGAATATATCGCAGCTTCGGAAGCAGCAAAGGAAGCAGTTTGGATCAAGAAGTTTGTCTCAGAACTTGATGTGGTTCCAACCATTGATGAAGCAGTGCCGGTTTACTGCGACAACAATGGAGCTATTGCACAAGCGAAGGAACCAAGGTCTCATCAGCGATCCAAACACGTGCTTCGACGCTATCATCTGATCAGAGAGATTATATGTAGGAATGACATACAAATTGAGAGAGTTCCCACTGAAAGGAATATAGCGGATCCTTTAACTAAGGCCTTGCCTCAAAGCAATTTTGAGGGTCATGTTAGAGCCTATGGTATTGGATACCGTAGCGATTGGCATTAGGCCAAGTTGGAGTTTGTTAGTGATATGAGAGAAGTGTCCTAAGGCAATCACCTTATGATGTAAACATTTATATTAATAAATGATAATTCACTATTTGAGTATACATGTTTTGTGTATTTGATTGGGATCTTAAACTCATCTACTGAATGTCCGCAATACAACTCACAGCATAAGAGAATTTATGATGGGATCACAACTAGTGATTATCTCTAATGTGCAATTGTGAAGTATTGAAATTATCCCTAGTCGATGAATTGATAAAAACGGACACTATCAATTCTGTTGAGACTAGCATGGGTTATTCTCTAATCAGCTGATTTTCACTGGCTAGTGTCATTGGGATGTCCGGAGATAAACATGGATGCTAGTTAAGGGAACTAGTTCATTGGAGTGACTGGCTGTAAAACTTCATATGGTTATCTATAAAGATATGTCAATGAAGTTCTTACTGCAGCTTAAGTGCGATGTTCCTTTGACTTGCGGTGTTCAAGTCATCTTGGTCATGGAGACTTATACTTTAACATCTTAAGCAAGCATCTCCAAGGAGGTGTGGACCCAGGATGATTGGGTATAAGCCGAAGTGCCCGAAGATGTTTGAACAGCCTACAAAGGATTCACCACTCCTTGCGAGGAGATGTATACCCAGGCCTATCGTCGGATTGTTACTCAAAACCTCTGGCCAGAGTATATCATGTTTAGAGTGCGAGTCTCTTACATGAGAGTAATTAGAAATCCAAAGGACGAGAAAGACACTACTTGGGCTAGGTGTGACATAGTCAGCCTAGTGGGGACTGACACCATAGACCGTGTCCTGAACCAAGTGGGTATAAGGTGGTGAAGGGAATGGGGCACGATTTAGTAGAGCTGCTGAAGGGTTTCAGAATAATTTCTTCTGAGGTCAAACCGTTGATCTTTCGATTAATTGGGGATCATGATGTACTACTAGGTGCCACTCATGACCGTTCTATAATTGGTTAATTATAGACGGCCAACATAAATCGAAAGCCTATTTAGTCACACGCACTACGGGTAATCCGAGGGATTTAAAATGAGTTGAAAATTGGATTTTCCGATCAAGAGAAATAAGTCGAATCTGAGTTAATCAGAGGCGCAATGGAAGCTAAAAATGGCTAAGTCTTTTGAAGGCTTTTTGGGCGAATTAAATGAGTTTAATTCGCGTTGGTTTGGCTCGTTTTGGGCCGGCCAAAGAGGGTGCCAACCCTCCTTGGTTGGTCGGCCATTAAAAGGGAGAAAAACCAATTTAATTGGTTTAATTAATAAAATGAATCTAGTGCGATTTATTTTATAAATTATGGATAAATAAATTTGTATAAAGAAATTTATATAAATAAATTTGTAGAAATTTATTCTTTTATGGAAGTTAAAATAATCCATGAATTGGTTTATTTTAATTTTATAAAATCAATTATGAATTGATTTTTCCATAATAAGAAAGTTTATAAATTTTTTATAAAATTTATTCCATAATTTAAAGAGAAGAAGAATTTGTTTTTATTATAAATTAGTTATAATAAGACTCGGCTTAAACGGAACAATTAATAAGAGAATTTATAAGATAAATTTCTTATAACTAATTTCGTTAATTCCGTTAAGAGGGAGACTTAGCAAAGGAGTTGCTACTATATAAAGGAACCAAAGGCATGCCCTTATTATGAATTACTAATTGAGATTAGTAACTTCCTCTCTCCCTCTCTCTTATTCTCTTCTCCCTCTCCTTTCCCTTAGGGCCGGCGCCCTTCTTGGAGAATTAGGGCCGGCTCCCACCTTCCTTGCTAGGGTCGGCGCACCCTATCAACACCAGGCAAGGTTACCGTGAGCTTCAAGAAGAAGGAGAAACGAAACAAGAAGAAGAAGAAGCGGATAGCGACTCCTCTCTTCCCGGAATTCAATTCCATTTTCTTAGTGGTTAGTTTCCCTTTCCTCTCTTGATCTTTCTTGTTGTGCCTATAGAGAATCTAGTAGTTCTCGTCGGTATAAAACTCGTGACTTTGCGAAGTCATCCCGAAGAGAACTCGGCGTGGACGCGAATAGAGGCGGAGCTTCCAAGGGACGCTACGGTTGGATCTCGTCCCTTACTTCGAGTTACGAGAGGTATAATATAAATTAGTTTACTTTTCCGTAAAGTTTTATTTTATGATTATGTCAACACACTATAAGGTTGCATACTACATACGAAGTTAAAATAATTTAGAAAATTATTTTATGCAAATTCTTCCGCTGCACGTAAAAATTTAAAATTTTACGAACTCGTATCCTTGTCAACATGCACCCGGTCCCAACACTATTTTAGGGATCAAACTAGTCAAATAGCTCTAATCTCCAAATTAGAACCCAAGACCATTGATGAAGCATTGGGAGATGCTGATTGGGTTTTAGCCATGCAAGAAGAGCTAAATCAATTTGAGAGAAGTGAAGTTTGGGAGTTAGTTCGTAGACCCAATGATTGCACCATTGTAACCACAAGATGGGTTTTTAGGAACAAACTAGATGACCAAGGTAAAATCACTAGGAACAAGGCTAGATTGGTAGCTAGAGGGTTTAACCAAGTTGAGGGACTAGATTATGATGAGACTTATGCCCCCGTAGCTAGGTTAGAATCTATTAGAATTCTACTAGCCTATGCCGCTCACATGGGTTTCACACTCCACCAAATGGAAGTGAAGTCGGCATTTCTTAATGGGATCATTAAGGAAGAGGTCTATGTAGAGCAACCCCCGGGTTTGAGGACCCTAACTATCCAAGACACGTGTTCAAATTAAGAAAAGCCTTATATGGATTGAAACAAGCTCCCCGGGCTTGGTATGAAAGGCTTTCTTCATTTTTGGTGTCTAAGGGGTTTAGGAGAGGAACAATTGACCCTACTTTGTTCCTAAAATCTAAGGACAAGGACATATTTGTTGCCCAAGTCTATGTAGACAATATCATTTTTAGGTCAACAAACAATGACTTCCTATAATAATTCATCAAGTGTATGAAAGATGAATTTGAAATGAGTTTTGTAGGAGAGTTAACCTTCTTTTTAGGCCTTCAAGTTAAGCAAACTAATGAAGGTACACATGTTTTTCAAACCAAATATGCTAAGGAAATGTTAAAGAAATTTGGTTTAGAAAATGCTAAGGTAGCATCTACACCCATAGGAACCAATGTAAAAGTGGATAGTGACCTTGAAGGGAAAATGGTAGACTCTAAATAATATAGGAGCATGATTGGTAGCCTCCTATACCTAACCGCTAGTAGACCCGACATATTCTTTGCGGTAGGTATGTGTGCAAGGTACCAATCTTGTGCCAAAGAGTCCCATTTGGTTGTAGTTAAGAGGATCCTAAGGTATGACAAAGGTACCCTCAATGTCGAACTTTGGTATCCTAGAACCCCTAGTGTTGATCTAATTGGATACACCGACTCTGATTATGTGAGTTGTAAGCTAGATAGGAAGTGCACTAGTGGAGGGTGTTAATTCCTTGGGTCTTCCTTAGTTAGTTAGAGTAGTAGGAAACAACCATGTGTTGCCCTATCAACAACGGAAGCAGAATATGTGGCAATAGGTGGGTGTGTTTCCCAACTCCTTTGGATCATGCACACCTTAGAAGATTATGAGTTACATTACACAAAGGTTAAAGTCTTGTGTGATAATGTAAGTACAATCAATTTGACCAAAAATCCGGTTCACCATTCTAGGATAAAACACATTGAAGTGAAACATCACTTCATTAGAGACCATGTGGCAAGGGGAGACATAGAACTACACTATGTTGAATCAAAGTCGAACATAGCCGACATCTTTACCAAGCCTCTTCCCGAATCGGAGTTTACATCCTTAAGAAGGGCCTTGGAATGTGTTTTGTGGAAGTTTAGGATGAACTTAGAGATATTAGCTTTGAAAAAGGGTGTTTGATCCATTAGGGTGATACATTTGGCTCACGTGTGCTTGTGGCACATTGTTGAACCATTAGAAGTATCAAAATATGAAAACTAGACCAACTATGGGGAAGACAAGTGTTTAATCAATGGACATTTTGCCTAAAGATCATAGTTGGACATTTTAAACCTTTGAAAATCATTTTATGCTTTACATGCTTTAACATGCTTTTAAAAGTCATATGGTTGCAAAACTAGATTGTAACTTTGATACAAAATGTAGTGGTTTTCAAGGTTTTTGAATTTTTATCAAAAGTCATGCATGTTTGAAATTTTATATGGACTAATATTTTTCCCTGATAGAGTATATCATTTCAAACATGTCTGCAAAATTTTACAATTTTTGGAATTTTTCTGATTTTTCTGGAGGTTTCTGAAATTCGACAGAAAACCTGAAAAATAAAACTAATAGCGTATCAGTCGACTGCCCCATGGGCAGTCGACTGGCACGTGTGTTTTTCAGCTACTGTGAGAAATTTCAGAAATCCATTATTCTCACTTTTGATGCCCTAGGGTTGGGTTGCTTGAGGCAATCATTTTGATGCTGTCAAAGGGAGAGAATGGGTGGTTTAAGTTAGAATTTTAACTTGAAATGGATGGTTTAAGGTTTTCCTTCTCACTTAAACCTTGAATGATTAAAAATGGGGAGAAGACATGGATTAAGGGGGAGGTTACCTCTTAGGTTCTGATATGTCTTACATTTTTAAGATTGTTGAGTGTTAAGTGGAAACTTAACTTGGATTATGATTAGAATTGAAAATGTGGAGAAGACATAGGTTAAGGAGGAGGTTACCTCTTAGGGTTACTATGCCTTATGCATTTTCAATTCCTATCTTTTGCTATTGTTATTGTGGCTATTACTTATATTTAACTTAAACATATTGCCACACATCAAAAAGGGGGAGATTGTTGAGGCAATCAGCCCTTAAATGATTGGAAGATCATGGTTTTGATGTGTGTGGTTGAATATGTTTAAGGTTAGAGTGTTATGGTGTATTTGATGTGTGTAATTGAGTTTGCAGGACTTGGAGAATCACACATGTTGGACATATCCGAGGGACGAGAGCCGAGGGAGGAGGCTCCAAGGGCAAGCCGAGAAGTGGACTTCAAGGGCACACGTGAAGGGTGGCATGGAGGCAAGCCAAGGGAAGGCTTGCGTGCGCATCCGAGGGACAATAGCTAGAGGAAGAGGACTTCAAGAGGCAAGCTAAGGGAGCAGACCTGAAGGCATACGTGAAGGAGAAGGTCCGGAGTGGCTGGAGCTGAGCTGAGAGGCAGGGCAGTCGACTGGCCATGGGGCAGTCGACTGCCAAAACCCATAGAAAGTTTTCGGCCTCGGACCAGTCGACTGCCTATGGGGCAGTCGACTGGTATACCCCGAAAACTAGCCGTTGGCTAGCAATTAATGGTAGACCAGTCGACTGCCCCATGCAGTCGACTGGTGCGGGGCTGGACAGACTGCGAGTTTGTCCTGTTCACCTATAAAAGGAGCACCTTTTTGCACGAGCACGGTACGGTTCCGTACAGTGTCGAAGTGTTGCTCGTCTGAAGTTTGTTTCATACTTCCTCTCTCATATTTCTTCATCCTGTAAAGAGGAAGATTGACTGTGAAAGTTTCTCCACCTCAAGGAGAGTTTTCGATAGTGAAAGTGGTGCTCGCGGCGTGGATCCTTGGACTAGTCACTCATCTGGGTGGATACCAAGTAAAATTATTGTTGTTAGCATTGTCTTGATTTCCTTTGCATATTATTTCCGCTGCGCTAACAATTCTGTAGAGATCAAACGACGATAAAGTGCTATTCACCCCCCCTCTAGCACGCCTAGACGATCCTTCATCCCTCTCCCACTTAGTTATTTGCGTTGAGGTTTTTACATGCAATCACACAACAAGCACACACAAACCAAAATAATAGAACAATGAAAAATCCTAGATTTTTCCAACTATTATGGCCTTGGTCTCCAATGTGCCCCCAGTCGTGTCGTAATCTCGTCCACTCCATCCTATCCATGCGCAACCCACCATGAAGGAGTCCCCGAGCCGAGATGACTAGCTAACTAATTTACATCCATTGATCCTAAACTCTACGAAGGAGTGTACATGTCATCTAGATCAAAAGTAAATAGAAAGCTTGGCTAAACAAGTGTCATAAATAATTACAAAAATTAAATAGATTATCTAGATTCGTCAACCCCGAGGATTCAAATAATTACATCAAGCACAACCAATCACATACAAATAATACAATTGCCATAATAGTTGGAATCTAGTGCCTGCGACACAAAGTTAGCCTACGCACATCCAGATATTATCCAGTAAAATAACGTACATGATAATGTGCAGAAAAGTAACCGAATCCTAAACACACAAAATCGAAAACCTGGCTCTGATACCAATTGTAGGAATGGCTTGGCGGTTTCCAAGACAACCACGGGGTCATATCTGAAAGACCTCTCTATGGCTATGGATTAAAAATTTAATCCGAATAGAGACCCGTCCTTCTAACGATCGATTCGTCGTCGTGTTAATTAATCCAAGTTATAACTTGGCCAAAACTGAGGTTAAGACCTTGCAACTTTTCGGATTAATTAACCGCGGAAAAGACGACAATTTGGATTGTCGGTTTTTGTGTTTATCTTTGGGGTCCAGTTAGTTAATTATTAAACATGATATCAAATCAAAATAATAAACTAACTTACATAAAATGACAAGGCAAAGCAATATAGCACAATTAAAACATGCGATAAGAAAAACGGAGCTCGGGAGAAATATACCTCGCCGTTTACCTCGTAGTCTTCTATCTTATGACCCTCCCCTCCTGGATGTCATATGGGCGACGAGCTACCAAGACGCGGAGTCACCAAGTCCCTTGAATCAATCCCTTCTCTTCTTCCTTTCTTCGCACCAACTCCAAACCCTAAGGTTAAGGTTTGGCTCCCGCCAGCGTCCCTTAAGGAAGAAGAAGACAAGGTCAAGAAGAAGGGTTCTTCTTCTTCACCTCCAACCAGGCCTACCTCCTCTACTTCTCCCCTCCTCGCGGCAACAAATCGACAAGGAAGAAGAACTCCCCAGGCTTCTCTTTTTCCCGGCGACAAACACCAAGAGAACCGCCTCGCCGGCGATCCACCCTTCTTCCTCCTTGCTTCCATGCATCAACAAAAGGAGAAGCAAGCTTCTCCTTTGTCCTGTGGACATCCGCAGCAGGGAAGGCCAAAGAAGGGAATGGAAGAAAGCAAGAACCGAGAGTTCTCCACCGCCGGCAACCCTCCAACGAACCTTGTGCAGGTGAGCCACTTGCTCTCTCCTTGTCGCGCGCCACCAAGGGATGAATCCGAATTCTCCCTTCTCCGGTGATCGACTCGACCTTGCGGATGCAAAGAGAACAAAAAGAAGAAGAGGAAGAAATCCTCTTCTTCCTTCTACCGTCGGCGCCCAAGGGTTGAGAGGAGAAGAAGATTAGAGAAAGAGGGAGAGAGGTAGGGGTTTATATAGGGGATTAATCATGATTAATTGGAAAAATTTTCCAATTAAATATGGATTAATACCAAAAATTTATATAGAATAATTTCTTAATTAATCCAAGATTAATTCCTTTAATTATTCCATCCAAAATTTTATATAGAATAATTCCTTAATTAATCCATGATTAATTCTTTAATTAATCCTAGATTAATAAATTAATTAATCCCAAATTAATTCCTTAATTAACCGACCTTGTATCATGACTCTTATGGGGCTTTATTGGGCTAAGATAGGGACCACGAGGAGGAGTTGTTCTTGACCCGCTAATGGATCCAAACCCGATCCATTCCACTAAAGGATCCCATTGTACTTCCTCACCATCCCCCATATTTTCATATGGGCTTCACCTATTACGAGGCGTCCATCTCCCCGTGTTTAAGATATCGTATGCTCGATAATTAATTTAATTTATTGATAATTAAATTAATTATCTTCTTGATCCTTGATTAGTACAACTCAACCTTTTCGACATGCCGGACTATGATCCACTTGCAAGATTTGACATGACGATCCTTTTGAGCTCACTAAGGGGGCATCATCACCCTGACTCACCAGGACATGAATTCCGTCAATAATCAATGGCACATCATATTATTAATATTATTTCCCAACTTACCGGGCCTATCGATCTAACAGAATAAATCTCACCCATTGGTAAATCAAAGATATAACTATTAATAATATATGCCCGTCATTATTTCGAGATTTAGAGATCGTACTCCATAATATTATCTGAGGTCTAATCCAATTTACTATGTCAGTACAAAAATTGGATGACCTCTCTTTTGGTCCTACTCAATGTACACAAAGTATACTAGTGTAATCCTATAGATAAGATAAACCACACCTGATTACACTACAACCATCCCGATGGTTTCTCCAACTCCATCTTGGTTGTGAGCCTCTTTCTTATGCTTCGGCAAGGAACCCGATAACATGAGCTTCTGTGCGACACCACACACCATGTTATCTACAATGCCAAGCATTAGACGTTTAGTGCACATACTAATATAAACATGCATTGTGTGATTTTTTTATTCTCTTTAAAATATAGATGTATCTTTGTTGATGCAGTCTGGCCCTGATTGTTGTTTTGGTATTGACACCGATTTTAGTTTAGGTTGATGATTATGATGATTATGATTAAGTCCTGATCGAGGATTAGGCAGGGTTTGGAAAATCCTAACCTGGAGGGTTAGGTGTGTAAAATCCTAGCTTGGAGGGCTAGGTGTTGGAAAGTCCTAATTCGGAAGGGTTGGGTGAAATGTCCTAGCTTGGAGGGCTAGGTGAAAAGTCCTATCTTGGAGGGTTTGGTGCAAAGTCCCAACTTGGAGAATTAGGTGAAAAGTTCTGGCTTGGAGGGTCAGGTGCCTAGCTTGGAGGGCTAGGTTGGATGAAGTTCTAACTCGGAAGGTGTAACGCCCGCTTTTTTTTTTCCTAAAGTGGCGTTACGCTAACATACTTAAGGCATGTAACATCATACTGCAGCGGAAATAACTTAAACTTTACATGCCCCTACTACCAATTCTAACATAGTGACATGGACACTAGACATATAGACTTCATACTTAAACATCATGTCATAACAAGCTTAACATCATATCATGGGGTTCATTTCATATCATGCATAACATCATGTCATAAGTTTCCATAAGTCACTAATCGAGCATATACTTAACAAAAGTAAAGTTCTTAGCATAACGACAAACGTTTGATTTCATGGGCCAAGTCACTATCACACACATATAATCTTGCCCTCCTGCTGCTTCCTCATGGTCCCCTTGCATGATCTGCGGTATAAGGAAAAAGACTATAAGCACACAGGCTTAGTAAGACTCTTTCCTACTCACTAAAATCATTCGTCATTCATTCATAATCATATGGAACATAAGCATCATAAACATTTCTATCATAGCATAAAGCATAAACATAGGCATAAATCTAATTAAACATTCTTATCATGGCATAAAATATAAACATAGGCATAAACATAATTAAACATTCTAAGCATGGCATCATACATGGCATGAACATAAGCATAAGATGTAAATCAACCATAGGCATACTTTCTAGCATATCAAGCATAGACATCGTAAACATTTTAAGCATGGCATGATACACGGCATAGCATAACTTAATAAACTTTCCTAGCATGGCATGAGACATGGCATAAATATAAACATAAGATATAAACCAACCTATATGGCATAAACATAGGCATACATTCATATTATCCTAAAACATGGCATATCATTCCTAAACATGGCCTATCATTCATAACATGGCCTATCATTCATAAACATAAATCACATCTTACCATAGGGCCATCGGGACCCTTACTTGAAATAAATCTTAACTTTTATCCTATTAACCCTTATTGGCCGAAACTTGTGGAGTCCCAAGGCCATATGAAAATTCACATAATCACCATCCTTCATCCTTATATCATGGCAACACATAAACATATGCTTGAAGTTAAAGACTCAACCCTAACCCGTGGGTCCTTGGGGTTGGCCGAACCATATGGGCCTCTAGGGTGCTCCAAAAATTCCCAAAATTTATAATTAACTTCTAAACATCATAAGGGAACATAAAATAACATTATCATAATTTTTAACATTTTTATAGACATTTAAATCATGGTGGCCGAAACCCATAAACATAGGGACCTTGGTTTTGCCCCTTTCATGTTGGCCGAAACCCTAGAGTGTCCTAGGGTACTCCAAAAATTCCCAAAAATTATACCTAACCTCCAAAAATCATAAGGGAACATCAAATAACATTATCATTATTTTTAACATATTTATAGACATTCAAAACATAGTGGCCGAAACCCTTGAACTTAAGGTTTTGGGTTTTGCTTCTTTCATGTTGGCCGAAACTCTAGGGTGTCCTAGGGTACTCCAAAAATTCCAAAAAATTATACTTAACCTCTAAACATCATAAGGGAACATCAATTAACATTATCCTGATTTTTAACATATTTATAGACATTCAAAACATAGTGGCCGAAACCCTTGAACTTAAGGTTCTGGGTTTTGCTTCTTTCATGTTGGCCGAAACTCTAGGGTATCCTAGGGTACTCCAAAAATTCCAAAAAATTATACTTAACCTCTAAACATTATTAGGGAACATAAAATAACATTATCATGATTTTTAACATATTTATAGACATTCAAAACATAGTGGCCGAAACCCTTGAACTTAAGGTTCTGGGTTTTGCTTCTTTCATGTTGGCCGAAACTCTAGGGTATCCTAGGGTACTCCAAAAATTCCCAAAAATTATAGTTAAAATCTAAACATCATAAGGGAACATCAAATAACATTATCATGATTTTTAACATATTTATAGACATTCAAAACATAATGGCCGAAACCCTTGAACTTAAGGTTCTGGGTTTTGCTTCTTTCATGTTGGCCGAAACTCTAGGGTGTCCTAGGGTACTCCAAAAATTCCCAAAAATTATACTTAACATATAAACATCATAAGGGAACATCAAATAACATTATCATGATTTTTATCATATTTATATACCTTTAAATCCTAGTGGCCGAAGCCTTTGAACATAGGAACCTTGATTTTGTTTCCTTTCAACATTAAATCCGAAAACTAACCCATATATCATGCTAAAAAATCATGGAAATCATAGGTAACTATTATACCACAGGTGAGGGAGTCTTACCTTAAATTTCTTGATTTTTTGAACCTTGAAAGAGGAGAAGGAAGAGGACTTGGTATCTCTTGACCACAACTAGACCTTGTCACCTTGTAGGAACTTTAGATCTTGAGAGATGAGACCCCTTGTGAAGTTTTCTCCAAGGAACTCCTCCCTTTGGTGCTCGGCAAGAATGAGGGATGAAGAGGAGAGGTAATGCACTTGATTGAGAGAAGAAGTAACTCCCAAAACTCCTCTCATTATAACCCATCAAGGAGGCAAATGAAGAGCCTCTCCATGACCCTTCACCTCCCTTTTACCTCTTAACCAACCTCCACTTCAATTACTCATAAGAATTCCTTGCTAGGTGAGTTGGTTAAAGCATTCTTGGTTGTACAAGAGGTCCAAGGTTCAATCCTTGGCTTATGCATATTTATTTTTATTTTGATTTTTATTTCATTTATTTTATTACTTTATTTTCTTAAATTCCGAAAATCCCTCCTAAAATCACCCATAATTATGCCAATATTCCTAAATAAAATTCTTTTATATTTATATTAATTTTACCTAATTTATATTAATTTTACCTAATTAATACCCACTTTTGGAGCCCATTTAAATCTCATTAGTACCTAGTTTTTCTCAATTTAAATGAGAAAACATGGATTTCTAGGCCCAATTTTACATAATTATTTCTGGGCCCCTCGAAAAATTATCTAGACATGCTCAATATTTTAAGAAAATATTAAGAGAATTTTCCGGGTCGTTACAGAAGGGTTGGGTGAAAAGTCCTAGCTTGGAGGGCTAGGTGAAAAGTCCTAGCTTGGAGGGCTAGGTGAAAAGTCCTAACTTGGAGGGTTAGGTGCAAATTCCCAACTTGGAGAGTTAGATGGAAAAATCCTTAGCTTGGAGGGCTAAGGTGGATGAAACCCTAGCTTGGAGGGCTGGGTTTGACTCCCTGGATCGGTCTGGTGACCGATCAGGGATATTGGCACGCTGCTCCTTCGTGGATCGGTTTGGTGACCGATCCAGCGATGTCTGATCAGTCTGGTGACCAATCAGGGAGCGTACAGTGAGGTTGGGAACCTACTGTGTGACTCCTGATCGGTCCGGTGACCGATCAGGGAGCAGGCTGCTGCCCTGTTGCTTGGCTCCTGATCGGTCCGGTGACCGATCAGGGAGCAAGCAGCTTCCTCACTGACTTGCTCCTGATTGGTCTGGTGACTGATCAGGGAGCGAACAGTGAGTGAGTTCTCCTCTGGATCAGACCCTAGATCGGTCCGGTGATCGATCAGGGACTTACGATCTGATTACAGAATCACTGTTCATTTGTCCTGATCGGTCTGAATGACCGATCAGGCTTCACTCTGATCGGTCCGGTGACCGATCAGGCGTGTATAGCCGCGAGAGCTGGGAATCCCAGCGAAGCAGTGGATCGGTCTGGTGACCGACCCACAAGCCCTGGATCGGTCCGGTGACTGATCACTTTAATTCAAATTGCGTTGTCAGACGCTCTGACCGTATCCGATTCTCTGCGCTTTACATCTGATACATGATTTGCTGCTTGATATGCTGCTCTAATACTCTGGTTAAGCTGCAGGTGACAGGGGAGGATTCAAACACTCAAGGAGAAGTCAATGGAGGCTTTCCTTGGAGCAGGTTTGTCCGTTTTCCATCTCAGGTTGCAACGGCCGAACTGCAGACTGGAGCTGAGATTAGAGCTTGGCTGAGGGAAGCTCAGGGAGTCCAGGGATAGCTCAGTGGTAGCTGGCATTGGCAGATGAGCAGCTGGGAGCTGCAGAGATGGTGTCATCTGATGCTTGGTGGAGAAACAAAAAGGGTGGAAGAAGGCTTCGTGGAAGCAGAGTTTGTGAACTAAGTTCTTGCCGCGCCTTGTGTTCTCCACAACGAGCTTGCTGTGTTCCTGAAGTTGTCATCACCTTGAGCAAGCGATTGCATACTTGAAGCAACCGTCCATTACTTGAGCGCTTGAAGGAGAGAACAAGAAGCTTGGAGTCCGACAGCGGGAAGACACGAGGAAGGGTTTCTTGCGTGAGATCGCCGCTGGGTGGAGCTCAGGAAAGCTTGCTGTGTTCTTGTCTTTGCTGAGTGCTTGACTAAGATCTTTCTTGTTGTTTCATTGAGCTTAAACATTTATCTGTGATTGAAATGCTGTGGAGAGGTTTCTCCACCGAGAATGAGGTTGCTTTATATCCGGTGCTAACCGGGGCTTGATCTGCCGACGATCAAGGGATCGCCCACCTTAAGGGCACGCCAAGGAGTAGGGGCAAGTTATCCCCGAACCTTGTAAACCCTCCTTGTTAGCGATCCTGCTAGTTGTGTTGATTTGTCTTTGTTCTCTGTTTTCTGCATACTTAGTTGTTGCTGCTTCCGCTGTGCTACTAACATCTCTGAGTGCAGAAATTTCATAAGTGACAAAGGTCTAAGTGATTGGCTATATTCCCCCCCCCCTCTCTAGCCATCCGGGTTCCAACAATCTTAACCAAAAGGCAAGGCTTTTAGTATACATCCTTATACATGGATGGGATAGCTCAGCCCCTTGCTTAGTATAAATAAGAGGCCCACAACCGAGATGGAATTGGACAATCCATCGGGATGGTTGTAGTGTAATTATGTGTGGTTGGTCTTGACCATAGAATTACACTAGTGTGCTATGAGTACATTGAGTAGGACCGAAACCCGAAGTTATCCAATTTGTACTGACTCAATAATTGGATAGGACCTCAGTTTATATTATGGAGTACGATCCCTTAATCCCGAAATAATATCGGGCATATATTATTAATTATTATTTCTTTGATTTACCAATGGGCGAGATCTATTCTGTTAGATCGATAGACCCGGTTAGTTGGGAGATAATATTAATAATATGATGTGCCGATGATTATTGACGGAATTCGTGTCCTGGTGAGTCAGGATGATGATGCCGCCTTGATGTGCTCAAAAGGTTCATTGTGCTAAACCCTGCAGGTGGATTTGATCCGGCACGATGATAAAGTTGACTGGTGCTAGTCAAGGACCCAGACGTTAATTAATTTAAATTGTCAGTAATTTAATTAATTAACGGGCATTCGAGATCTTAAACACGGGGGGATGGATGACTCGTAATAAGTGGAGTCCATATGTAAATATGGGGGTTGGTGAGGTAATTCAATGGGGATCCTTTAGTGGAATGGATCCTCATTAATGGATCGGATTTGGATCCACTAGCAGGCCAAGATCCAACTCCTCATGATCCCTACCGTAGCCCTATATATACCCCATGGTGGCATGAAACCAAAAGGTTAAGCGATCCAATTAATTAATCCAACACTAGAAAACCCTAGAAATTCCTCCTCTCCTCCTTTCTCTCTCCCTCCTCTCTCGGCGCCGAAGATGCTCTCGGTGGAGATTTTCTCCTTGGCGAAAATTCTCAAGCGCAGACCCAGGAGACATCACAGCAACCTTCATCTTCTCAGTGGAGTTTTCTCGCTGGAGGAAACACACGGCACCAGCGGCAGCTTCCCAAGCTGTGATCACGTGAGCAGCAATTTTCTACTTCTGTGCAGAAAATTGCATGGTTCTTGGTGGAGGTTTCTCGCTGGAGAAATCTCAAAGTGCTAGTAGCAACTGCTCCAAGCTGTGAACACGTGAGGAAGCAGGTTTCGCCGCAGTGGAGAAGCATGCTATGGAAATTGCCGAGGCAATTTGGCAATTGCCTTCTTGCCTCGGGCTCGACAATGGAAATTGCCGAGAGGTAATTGAATTGCCAAGGGCTCGACAATTGGAATTTCCGTGAGGCAATTTTGATTTGCCGTGAGGCAATTGAATTGCCGAGAGGCAATTGTAAACAATTGCCATGAGATTTTATTGGAGAGTGGAGACAGAGCAACTTGTTTGGAGCAGCAGCTAGTTGTCTCGCACTTGAGGCTGACAACTTTCTTCAAGTTGCTTAGAAGAATACAAGTTGGGGTTGTGGGGTTACACAGAACACAAGTTGCTTGTGCAACTTGGAGTTGCTCAGATCACAAAAAGCTCCAAGATACTTGTTGTTCAGGCACTAGTAGTGGAGGAAAGAATCAATTGGGTTTGTGTTTGGATTATCTCCTAGGAGCGGCCGGCGGCATTCCTTTGGCAAGGGATTGGTTGGCGCAAGAAGAAGGGATCGACTTAGTGACCATAGGTCTTGGTAGATCGTCGTCCACACGACGTCCAAGAGAGGAGGGTCATACGGTAGAAGATCGTAAGGTAACAGAAGATATATTCTTCTTTGGCTCCTTTCATTCTTATTTGTGCTTTATTCATTTGTCTCGTCATTTCATGTTAGTTAATTTATTATTTTGATATTGTATCATGGTGAATAATTTATTAACTGGACCCCGTCCATAAACACAAAAGCCGGCGATCAACTCGTCGCCTTTTCCGCGGTCGAACGGTCGACCAAATTACAAGGCCGATTTTGGTAATTGGCTAAGCTGTAATTTGGATCGTTCGATACGGCACGAGACAGTCGATGGGAGATGGGTCTCCGTTCGGATTAATTTTTTAATCCGTGGACATGCAGAGGTCTCTTAGATCGACCAGGTATTCGCTTCGGAAACCCGCCAAGCCATACCCAACAATTGGTATCAGAGCTGAAGTTTCCGGCTTTGTGTGGTTAGGATTGGTTAATTTTTGCAATTCATACATTTTATTTTGCTGGATGATGCGTGGATGTGCATAGGCTAACTTTGTGTTGCAGGCACGAGATTCCAACTTCATGACCATATATGTGTTGTGTGATTGGTTTGCATATTTTTGTAATTAATTAATCCTAGGGGTTGACGAGGCTAAGTATTTAATTTTTGTAATTAAATACGGCGCATATTTAGCGGAGTTATTTATTTACAGTTGATCTAGATTTCATATACACTCCCTCAAGGAGTATAGGATCGATGATGTAAATAATTAGCTAGTCATTTCGGCGTGGAAATCCCTCGAGGTAGCTTGCACAGAAGGAAGGGAGGAGCAGACGAAGTGACGACACGACTGGAGGCGCATTAGAGACCAAGGGCCATGAAAGTTGAAAAATCTAGAATTTTTCTATGTTTTTTTTTCATGTTGATTGGTTATGTGCTTGGTTGTGTGGTAGTGCTAGAAAATTCCTCAAGATAAATTATTAAGTGGAAGAGGGACCCTAAGGGTCCCATGACCTCCATTGCAATCTGATATGTGATGCGAACAAGCCCGCGCGTTGGCTCTGAGTGCCTTCCTCCATAACGGATAGGCTTGTTCTGAGGATCACAAGTTCAAAAAAGATTATAGAGGATTATTGAAGAGCGTGTGCACTTCCCCAATGGAAGACATATAATCCTAAATAATTCTCTTAGTGTCATGCAATGGTAAACACTTAGATATAATTATTAGTATCCTCCCAATGGAATCACTGCTATAATTTGTAGGGCCGAAGTTGGCCAACTATTAGTCTTACTTATCAAAAAGTTAGGTTGACAAGATAGTAAGATTAATGGGTAAAACCTTCTTGAACAAATGTAGGGTTTGTATACGTCCACACTAACGCGGCATGCAAATTCTCGATGTTTGAGATGTTGGTTGATTTCGAAAATTAATTATTTTGAGGAATCAATTTATTTTTAATTTCTAAAGTAGTGTATGTTGTGATTCTTAGGATTTTCAAAATAGTCTTTAACCCACTAGCGACCATACTTAAGGAAAATAAACTTAGTGGCCGCAATTACATGGACTGGAAAATAAACCTAGACATTGCCCTTTCCGCAGAGGAGTACAAATAGGTACTCTTCAAGGAACACCCTGAAGATGATGACCCACCTCAATGAGATTGAGGTTCTTGGAGGACAAATCGACGGGGAAACCCAGGACGATATAATACTCCAATCTCTGCCTAGAAGTTTTGAGCAGCTCCGACTCAACTATAACATGAATAAGCATGAGTATACGTTGGGGTAACTCCTGGGAGAACTCCAGGCGGCAGAGGGGCTCTTTTGTCAAGGTTCACAGGACTTGGTCACTCAGAAGGTTTCTACTTCTGTTCCAAAAGGCAAGAAGAAGAAGAAACAAGGTGAGTCCAAGAAGGCAGCAGAATCGCAGGGACCTCAGGCTGATGTGAAGAAGCCGAAAGGCAAGTGCTTCATGAGCCAGCAGGCTGGACATTGAAAGGCGCACTGTCCCCATTGTCAAGGAAAAGGTATATCTTTTCTTTTGTCGTTGTAACATGTTTAACGGTCTTATCTACCGGTACCTGGTGGGTAGATACGGATGCCACTAAACATGTCTACAATTCTTTTCAGGGGTTCCAGGAAGCCCAATGACTAGCTAAAGAAAAGATTACTGTCTACATGGGATATGCTATGGAGGTGGCGGCTATTGCAGTGGGAGTTATTTATTTGTCTTTAGAAGATAAAGTTTTGATTTTAAGATTGCTTTTATGTACCTAATTTTAGAAAGAACTCTGGTTCAGTTTCTGAAGTAATGGATATTCTATTGCCTTTTGTTAAGAAAAGTGGAATAGAAATATTATCTGTTTGGAACATGGTTAAGCAATTTAAGCAATTAAAACCAAAGTCTCCCATGATGCATGTAGTAGCTAATAACTCATCATCTAACCTAAGTAAGAGAAAGGTTCCTTCCGAGATAAACTAAACATACCTTTGGCGTCTAAGGCTTAGTCTTATTAACCATAGTAGGATTCAAAGGTCGATAGCCGATGGGCCCTCAGGTTCATTGGTGGTGAGAGACTTCCCAACCTTTGAATCTTACTTGGAAGGTAAGACGACCAAGAGGTCTTTCAAGGCCTAGGAGTATAGAGTCAAAGATATGATAGATTCGGTTCATTCTGATTTGTGTGGTCCTATGCCTATCCAGGATAGAGGATGCTTTGAATACTTCGTGAGACAAATATTCAAAGTTATGGACACGTTTACTTGATGGTTGCAAGTCTGAATCTTTGATTGGTTCAAATAATTCAAGGCTGATGTATGTTGGTGCAGGCAGCACCTAAGTCAAACCTGGGTTTTGATAATGGCAAAGGGTTCAGAAGTTAAGATGTTATTGTGATCTAACTTATTCACTGAGTGTGCAGGAAGAAGTCCTAGGTACACTAGGTAAGAAGTCTTGGAAAAGGGCTGGGCAAAGAAGTCCTGGTCAAGGACTGGGCAAGAAGACCTGATCGGATGTCGGGTAAAGAAGTCCTGGTCGAGGACTGGGCAAGAAGTCCTGGCAAGGGGCTAGGCACCGAAGACCTGACCGGAAGTTGGGCAAGAAGATCTGACTGAAAGTTAGGCACAAAGACCTGGTCAGGTGGATTGGGCAAAAGTCCAACCAGAGGAGTTGGTTGGCAAAAGGTAAACTCTCCTGAGAGGAATAGGTGAGGATGCATTCCCCGTCGAGGGAACAGTAGGCGTCGGTTCGACTTAGGGTTCCATTTGGGAGACCCGAAGTCAGAACCAAGACAGCTACGGCTGTAAATAATGACTAACACTCTTGCTTAGTTTGTTTTGGAACTAACCCTAGTTACAGGAACCGAAGGATTGTGTTTCTGCAGCTTAGACGCCCCAAAGGAGTGAGGTGGTTCACTAGGCTAGGCGCCCGGGAGGTCACGGGCGCCCAAGGCAAGGCCAAAAACTGCCAAGAAGCAAGACTGCTTCGAACCAAACTGGGCTAGGCGCCCTGGAGGTCCCGGGCACCCAAGGTCAAAACAAAGCGGCCATCGAAGCAAATCCGCCACGAAGCCAATGGACCAGGTCAACCTATGCGCCCGAGAGGTCCCGGGAGCCCCAGTCAGCCCAGGTGCCGAGTCGAAGGGGATAAGCGGTGACCGAGCCCGCGGATGAAGATTCTTGCAGGATGAGGCACGTGTCAGGAGCCCCCAACGGATAAGGCGCCCCATGGGTGCTATAAAAGGGGGTTCACCCCCAAGGCTTCGATCAACCATTCTTTCTAATGCTCCAAACACATTCGCTCACGCGCTGCGCTCCAGCAAAGTTCCATTTCGAGATTTCAGCACCAACGACGACTGAAATTCGATCCATCCCGGTCGTCGGTAAATTTTTAGTTTACGAAAGTGTTGTGATTTAATTTTCCAAATTCTATATTTGTACCTTAAATCTGTAAAAATCTTTTCGAATATAGAATTGCCCAAAGTAAACGGTCAAGGACCGTGGGTCTTGGAGTAGGAGCCGACCGCGACTCCGAACCAAGTAAAAAACGCTTGTGTTCTTGTGTACTTTATCTTTTTCCACTGCGTATATTCTTTAATCGTCCGAAAATTTAATAACGATATTCACCCCCCTCTATCATTTTCTTCGATCCAACAAATAGTATCAGAGCAGGTGGCTCAAATCTGGTGCAACCACCAATTTGAGAGTAATTTCAAATTTTTCGAAGTAATTTTAAAACTGTTCTCGAATTTTTTCTCTCGTTAATCAAGGTTGGTGCAACACCACTCGGTCGTTTTTTTTTCAATTAATTTTCTTCCGCACTACTAATCCAAGACCAAGTCTTGGGATAAAGTTTCCTTATTTTTATTTTATTTCAGAAATTATTATGGCCATGCAAGAGGGTTTCAGCACAGCCAGACCACCACTCTTCAGTGGAGAAGACTTCTCCTACTGGAAGAGTCGGATGGAAGTCCACCTGAAAACTTAGGTGGAATGTGGATCATAATCCAATCTGGTCTTGAAATCTCCAAGAACGCTGAAGGAGTAGAACAACACTACTCAGAATGGGACACCTCGCTGAAGAAAATGATCGAGGCTGATGTAAAGGCAACTCAAACGTTGCAGTGTGGATTAACCAAGGAAGAACTGAACTGGGTGGGTCCCTTCAACAGCACCAAAGAACTCTAGAGCAAGCTAATTGAGTTGTACGAAGGTACCTCTGACACCAGAATCAGCAAAAGGGACCTACTGCTGAACAGATTGTACACAATCAAAATGATCGAAGGCGAGTCAGCAGCACAGCTCCACGCCAGGATCCAGGAGCTGATGAACGACCTGCACACAATCGGTCACAAGGTAGAAAACCGTGACCTTATCAGGTATACCTTAAATGCTTTTCCAAGAAATACTCTGTGAGCATCTATGGTAGATGCTTACAAGGTTTCTAGGGATCTCTCAAAAATTAAATTAGATGAATTGTTTTCAGAATTAGAGTTACACGAACATACTAACTGCACTTTGGCCGAGAAAGGTATTGCTTTTCTTGCAGGTAAAACTGAAGGAAAGGTAGCCAAGAAAAAGCCTCAACCTGCACCCGAGTCTGACTTAGACTCAGACTCAGACTCAGAAGATAGTGAAGGGGATCGACCCAAGCTGGTACGGCTAGCCCGGGACTACTACAAGGAGCTGAAGCATCAGATCAACAGAAGGAAATCCAGCCGAAGAAAGGAAGATCCAGCTGAACCTTCAACCTCAAAGACCAAGCCAAATGTGATCTACTACGAATGCAACAAGAAGGGACACTACAAATCAGAATGTCCCAATCTAAAGAAAGCCAAGAAGACTCGAAGGAAGAAGTCTCTTCAAGCCACGTGGGACGAATCTGTAACGACCCGGAAAATTCTCATAATAATTTCTTTAAAATATTGAGCATGACTAAATAATTTTCCAAGGAACCTAGAAATATTAATACAAATTTTAGCCTAAAAATCCATATTTTCTCATTTAAATTGGGAAAAATAAGCACTAATGGGCTTTATATGGGCTTTCTAGTACTATAATTATTGGTGAATTTTAGGTAAAAATTAATATAAATATAAAGAGGTTTTAATGAGAAATATTAACATAATTATGGGGGAATTTTTAAGGGATTTTCGAAATAATAGAAAATAAAATAAAAATAAAATACAAAAATTAGTGCATGCACCAAGGATTGAACCTTGGACCTCTTGTACAACCATGCATGCTCTAACCAATTCACCTAGCAAGGGAGTGCTATGAGGAAATGAAGTGGATTGTGATTAAGGCTTAGTGAAAATGAAGGGTCATCCACTATGACTCTTCACTTGCCCTCCTTAATGTGTTATAAAGAGGGGGCTTGGGAGTTACTTTCTTCCTTCCATCAATTCCACCTTTCTTCTTCCTCCTCCCTCACTCTAGCCGAAAACTTCAAGGAGAGTTTTCCTTTGGAAAACTTCATAAGAGGGCTTAATCTTCAAGAGCTAAGGGTCATCTACAAGGCTACAAGGGTTAAGGGTGATCAAGGGACAACAAGGTCTTCATCATCTTCCCTTTTTAAGGTCTAAAAACCAAGATAACCCAAGATAAGACTCCCTCACCTGTGGTATAATGGTTTTTGAGTTATTTTCATGATACAAGAAATTGTTTGAACCATATATGAAGAAACACCAAAGTTATGGCTACCAAGGGTTTCGGCCACCATAGGTTTCTATGGTTTGGTTTGGATCCAACTCTTTAATATTGTTCCTTATGTTTTCTTATGTGGTAAGAGATGTTAATAGGGGTTATGTGAAAGTTTTTACATGATTTAAGGCCCTAGAAACTTTCGGCCAAGATGGGATTTAGGGCAAGGGGTTAGGGTTAACTCCAAGCAAGGGTTCAAATGTTTTCCTATGGAAGTATATGTAAGTTATAGGATGTAAATTTGTAACTTTATGAATTTATTCATGTGATGGTGACCCATTAGGGTTTCGGCCAAGGTCCCAAGGTAGGGCTAGGGTTTAGGATTTACTCCAATCATGGGGTTTAATGGCTCCCTATGGTCTTGTATGTAATGTATGAGTGTTCTTTTACTTATGGAACCCTTCCTATTGATTGAATGATGGAGTTTCATGCCAAGGAACTTTCGGCCAGGATGCATGTTTAGGGTTTGGGTTGGGTTAAGACCACAAGGATGCATGTTTGTAGGGTACTATGATGTATATAGATGTTTAAGTATGTTAGAAGAATGTTTATGCCAATTGAAACTCTAGCTTATGTGTCATGAATTATATGTTAGGTCACTTGTGATGATGATTCATAAATGTTTAGACATGTGCCATGAACCCAAGGAAATGTATCATGTATGAAAGGACCCAGGCATGTTTTTTCCATGTACCATGACCATGCATGTTTTTATGAATTAAGATGCTAATTATGTAGGTATGCCATGATTTATGAATGATATGTATGCATGCCATGATTTATGAATAATATGAATGTATGCCATGATTTATGAATGATACGTATGCATGTCATGTTTATGGATGAAATGATGAATGAAGTTAAAGTTCATGCCTTCAAGGCATAATGGAGATATGGAATGAGAATGATGAATGAAAATGAGGTTCATGCCTTCAAGGCATAATGATGATGTTAAACATTAAGAATGAATGAATATGCTATGTATGTTTTATGAATGAAGAAGCATGTGAAAGTATTTTATTTTAAGAATGGGCTTGTACTGGACCTAAATAAGGTCTACGGTTCTTGACTACCGATGAAGCTGTCCACGGTTCGGGATTACCGATGAAGCTGTCCTTACGGTTCGGGACTACCGATAAAGCTGTCCTTACCCTAGTAGGTCGAGATTAGCTACCTCGTATTTACTTAGGGATGCGCGCATATGATGTATGAATGTGGTACAAGCCAGGGCCCAATGAATGTTATGATTATGTTTAAGTATAAGAAAAAATATGATTTCAAACTAAGCATCCCTATGGTATATGCATTTGCTCATGCATCCATCCATGTTATGCATTATGGTTATGATAAGTATGCTTATGCAAAGTATGTTTATGCAAATGATTTTATTTATGTTCATGCTAGATGATAATGCCATGATTTTTATTTGTGTTCATGCTAGATGATAATGCCATGATTTTTATTTATGTTCATGCTGGATGATAATGCCATGATTTTATTTATGTTCATGCTAGATGATAATGCCATGATTTTTATTTATGTTCATGCTAGATGATAATGCCATGATTTTATCTATGTTCATGCTAGATGATAATGCCATGATTTTTATTTATGTTCATGCTAGATGATAATGCCATGATTTTTATTTATGTTCATGCTAGATGATAATGCCATGATTTTATTTATGTTCATGCTAGATGATAATGCCATGATTTTTATTTATGTTCATGCTAGATGATAATGCCATGATTTTATCTATGTTCATGCTAGATGATAATGCCATGATTTTTATTTATGTTCATGCTAGATGATAATGCCATGATTTTATTTATGTTCATGCTAGATGATAATGCCATGATTTTATTTATGTTCATACTAGATTATGATGCCATGATTTTATTTATGTGCATGCTAAATTATGATGCCATGATCTTATCTATGTTTATGCTAAAACGATGATGGCATAGTGGTGTAGATGTTCATGATAGAAAGTCATGTGCATGTTTATACGACGTATGGATTTTGTGAGTAGGAAAGAGTCTTACTAAGCCTGTGTGCTTATAGTCTTATTTTCTTTATACCGCAGATCACGCAATGGGACAATAAGGAAGCAGCAGGAGGGCAAGAATGGGTGTGTGTAGTAGTGACATGGCCAAGAAACTATCTCATTTCACTTATTGCATGTTTTGTGAATCTGACTATGCTTGTTTTGGTTTATGCTCGGCTTATGGTAGTTATGCCTAAGAAACAACCTACTATTCATGAAGTTATGATTAAACTACTTATTACCTGAAATGCTTATGAATAAGTTATGGAAAGTTGATATCATGATGCCATGCATACTGGTAATATGTTACCTGAAATGCTTATGAATAAGTTATGGAAAGTTGATATCATGATGCTAGGTATGCTGGTAATATGTTAAGTATAATGTCACCATGTCCATGAAAGATAACCCAGACATGTGTATATGATGTAAGTACTAGTTATTCCGCTGCATTAAGATGTTTTATATGCACATGTATGTTTAGCGTAACGCCGCTTTATGAAAAAAAAAGCGGGCGTTACGGAATCTTCCTCCGAAGAAGAAGAATAGGCCCCACAGTCAAATCTTCTTGCCTTGACCGCTTCGGAAGACATCGACACTGGATCGGAATCGGAGCCGGACGACAGAAGGCTCACAATTTCGAAGAACGACAAAATAATGGTAAGTGGTTATTCTGAAGTTGAATTATCAATGATAATTGCTTACTTATCTCATAACTTGGCGAAAGCCAAAATCTGAGTCGAGTCTCTCCGACAGGAAGTAAACCTCCGGAAAGAGGAAGCTGACTCTAGATCCTTGACCGAGAAGGTTCAAGAAGGAACCTCTACTCAAGTTGAGAAGCTTGAGAAAGAGAACTCTTCCTTGAAAACTCAAGTCAAGGACCTTAGAGCGGCTTTAGAACGATTCACTTCGGGTTCTAAGGGTCTTGACATGATCCTTGGAAAACAGAAGTCCGTTCTAAATCGATCTGGGTTAGGGTATCGAACCAAGTCGAGACAACGATCATACTATGCTGTATTGAACCAATTTAGACCCAAAGTTCATGCATGGGTACCCAAACTTTGCTTGAACAACCAAGCTGGACCAAACCAGTATTGGATGCCCAAGGACAAGATTCATATCTTGCCTAATCATCACCGTGGCTTTAGTCCATGGGGAGCCAATTTAAAAACAATTTTTATAATTAGATAATTTTTTTCCTTAATTTTAATTGCATGCTTGATTATTTATTTATTTCTGCAAATTATCATGCTTAGATCTAGAACTTGTTAGAATAAGGACAAAATAGTTTAATTGAAATTTGAAAACCTAGTATTGGGTGGAGGTGAGATGATAGTACTTTAGGGAAGCCATTTTGGCGGAACTAGCCGAAGCTACCTATCCAAGACCCAAACTAGTTAGACCAAAATCTCTCAAGGAGTAACTTGAAGATGATTTTTCAATAAAAGGCTTTGTCAAGGAAAGGGTTGATGATCCAATAAGGCTACGGCCAAAGAAGGCCTAGTGCCTCGCCAAGACCTGGAAGTCAATTATTGAAAACCAAATTCACTTTACTATTGTCAGATTAGAATCTAACACAAATTTCAATTAATCTTAGATTCAACCACTTTAAAAAAAATTAAAATTAAAATTCAATTAAACTGTTTTTAAAATTAATTCAACTGTTCAAAATTAATCATGTTTTTCAAAATAAAATCTTTACTTCTGTCAAAACCTGTCTCACAAAACCCTTAAGGTTAACGTGATTGATAACTCTAGATTGGGTGAGACAGACTAGGTTGTGAAAATCAATTTAAGCTATCCTTAATTCTAATTGGATCCAAATCAATGAATACTTTATGTGTAGGAACATAAAGATTTGGACCAATGGATGTTAGATAGAGGATGCTCCAGACACATGACTGGAGACAAATTAAAATTCACCAAACACAAGTTCAAGAACCTAGGCTCAGTAGCATTCGGCAACAATGCTACACTCAAAGTCATTGGGTCAGGTAACATTGAACTCAAATCTGATTTTGTAATTAAAAAGGTACTCTTGGTTGAGAACTTTAAATTTAATTTGCTTAGTATAAGTCAATTATGTGATACTGGCTATGTAGTTACCTTTACCAACTCTGACTGCCTGATTAGAAATTTGCAAGACTCAAAAATCATGCTTAAGGGCACTAGGAAAAATAATGTTTATACTATAAGTTTACCCTTAGTACGTAAATGCCTCTTAACTCAATTAGAAGAATCCAACCTCTGGCATAGGAGATTAGGTCATACAAATGTTAGATTAATTTCGAAAATTACCCAACTTGATTTAATTAGAGGAATAACAAAAATTAAGAACCATGAAAACATGATATGTGACTCATGTAACCAAGGTAAACAAACCAGGTCTAATCACAAACAAATTCAATCAAACCTAACTCAAACCACACTTGAGCTCCTACACCGTGACCTATTTGATTCATATAGAGCCAAGTCACTAAGCGAAAACCGGTACTGCTTAGTCATCATCGATGATTACTCTAGGTTTACTTGGGTAAGGTTCCTAAAAACTAAGGACGAAACCCTAAATCTATTTATTGACCTATGTAAGGTAATTGAGAATCAAAATGATACCAAAATCAAAAGACTTAGGAGTGATCACGGGGGAGAGTTTGAGAATCAAAGATTTGAGGAATTTTGTAAGATAAACGGGTATATTCACGAATTTTCGTGTCCTAGAATCCCCTAGCAAAATGGGATAGTCGAAAGGAAAAATAGAACCTTACAGGAAGCCGCTAGGACCATGCTTAATGAATTCAACCTAACCAACCAATTTTGTGCAGAAGCAATTAGTATGGCTTGCTATATCCAAAATAGGGTCCTAATTAACAAATGAGATAATAAAACTCCCTATGAAGTATATTACCATACACATCCAAACCTACACTACCTAAGGGTCTTTGGGTGTAAAGTCCATATCCTAAACACCAAGGACTACCTAGAGAAATTCAAGTCTAAATCAACCCCTGGAATATTTTTAGGATATTCAACAACAAGTAGGGCATATAGGGTCTATAATAGACAAACTAATAAAATTGAAGAAACAACAAATTTAATATTTGATGAGCAAACTAATTCAAAATCTAATAATCCAAACCTGAATCCATCAAATATTGATCAGGAAGATAATGAACAACCTTTTGGTGCAGGCAGCACCTAAGTCAAACCTGGGTTTTGATAATGGAAAAGGGTGCAAAAGTTAAGATGCTATTGTTGTCTAACATGTTCACTGAGTGTGCAGAAAGAAGCCTTAGGTACACTAGGCAAGAAGTCCTGGCAAAGGGTTGGGCAAAAAAGTCCTGGTCAAGGACTCGGCAAGAAGACCTGACCGGAAGTCGGGCAAAGAAGTCCTGGTTGAGGACTGGGCACGAAGTCCTGGCAAGGGGATTGGCACCAAAGACCTGACCGGAAGTTGGGCACGAAGACCTAGTCAGGTGGATCGGGCAAAAGTCCAACCGGAGGAGCCGGTTGGCAAAATGTAAACTCTCTTGAGAGGAGTAGGTGAGGACGCGTTCCTCGTCTAGGGAACAGTAGGCGTCGGTTCGACCTAGGGTTCCATTTGGGAAACCCGAAGTCAGAACCAAGACAGCTACGACTGTAATTATTACTTAATATATTTTTGGGACTAACCTTAGTTGCAGGGTCGAAGGACTGATCGTCTGCAAGTGAAGGTTGTTCACTGGGCCTAGGCGCCCGAATGAAGTCCAGCGCCCGTAAGGATATGAGCGCCCAAGAGTAAAGGCAAATCCTAAATCATAGCTGCGAAGTGTTGAGACCTGGTGCATGTTGACATGAATGCGGGTTCGTAATTTTAAAATTTAATTACGTGCAGCGGAAGATTTAGCATAAATAATTTCCCAAATTATTTAACCGTACATCTAAGCATGCAACCTTATATTATGTAGACATGATCATATATTAAAATTATGCAGAAAGTAAACTAATTTACTTAATACCTCGTGTAACTCGAAGGAAGGGACGAGATCCAACCGTAGCGTCCCTTGGAAGCACCGCCTCTATTCGCGTCCACGCCGAGTTTTCTTCGGGATGACTTCGCAAAGCCACGAGTTTCGTGTCGACAAGAACTACTAGATTCTCCAAAGACATGACAAGAATACCAAGAGAGAGATGGGAAGACTAACCACCAAACGAAGAACGGAATCAAGATTCCGGGAGGAAGGAAGGAGTTGCGCCCGCTTCATCTTCTTCTTCGGCAGCTTCTTGGTGGTGGAAGCTTACGCCAACAAAAGGGAGGGCTTCTAGGGCCGGCGGCACTAGAAGAGGGAGAGGGAGAGAAGGAGAGAGAGAGAGGGCTTATTTCTAGATCTCTTGGATTAAGAATCAAGCCTTGCCTTGGTTCCTTTATATAGTAGCCTCTCTACCGCCAAGTCTCATTTTTATGAAATAAATTTTCATAAGAAATTTATCATATAAATTTTTCTATGAATTATTCCATCATGCCAAGTTTTTATCATAATTTAATTTACAATAAAAACAACCATGCCTCCCTTTTCTTATGGAAAGAAATTTCTTTATATAAACTTCTTTATATAAATTTCTTTATATAAATTTCTTTAGATAAATTTCTTTATCATGGTAAATCAATCTATTATTGATTTATAAAATAAAATAAACCAATCCATAGTTCATTTTAATTTCCATGAAAAATAAATCCATTTATATAAATTTCTTTATATAAATTTCTTTATCCATAATTTTATAAAACAAACCGCGCTCGGTTTATTTTATAATTTGAACCAAACAATTTGGTTCTCCCATTTTAATGTGGTGGCCAAACAAAGTGGGTGGGGACCCTCTTTGGCCGGCCAAACCCAAGCCACGACCTTACGAATTAAACTCATTTAATTCGTCCAATAAGTCTTCAAAAGACTTAACTATTTTATGCTTCCGATGCGTCTCTGAAAATTCAGATTCGACTTATCTCTCTTGATCGGAAAATCCAATTTTCAACTCGTTTTAAATCCCTCGGATTACTCGTAGTGCGTGTGACTAAATAGGCTTTCGATTTATGTTGGCCATCTATAATTCATCAATTATAGAACGATCATGAGTGGCACCTAGTAGTACATCATGATCCCCAATTAATCGAAAGATCAACGGTTGACCTCAGAAATTATTCTGAAACCCCTTCATCAGCTCTAATGAATCGTGCCTCATTCCCTTCACCATCTTATACCCACTTGGTTCAGGACATGGTCTATGTGTGTCAGTCTCCACTAGGCTGACTACATCACACCTAGCCCAAGTAATGTCTTTCTCGTCCAACGGATTCTAATTACTCTCATATCTTTAAGAGATTCATACTCTGAACATATCATGCTCTGGCCAGAGGCTTCGAGTAACAATTCGACGATAGGCCTTGGGTATACATCTCCTCGCAAGGAGTGGTGAATCCTTTGTAGGCTGTTCAAACATCTTCGGGCACTTCGGCTTATACCCAACCATCCTGGGTCCACACCTCTTTGGAGATGCTTGCTAAGATGTCAAAGTATAAGTCTTCATGACCAAGATGACTTGAACACCGAAAGTCAAAGGAACATCGCACTTAAGCTACAGTAAGAACTTCATTGTCATATCTATATGTAGATTATCATATGAAGTTTTACAGCCAGTCACTCCAATGAACTAGTTCCCTTAACTAGCATTCATGTTTATCTCCGGACATCCCAATGTCACCAGCCAGTGAGAATCAGCTGATTAGAGAATAACCCATGCTAGTCTCAACATAATTGATAGTGTCCGTATTTATCAATTCATCGACTAGGGACAATTTCAATACTTCACAATTGCACATGTAGAGATAATCACTAGTTGTGAATTCATCACAAATTCTCTCATGCTGTGAATTGTATTGCGGACATTCAGTAAATGAGTTTAAGATCTCAATCAAATACATAAACATGTATACTCAAATAGTGAATATTCATTTATTAAAATAAATGATTACAATCATAAGGCGATTGCCTTAGGACACTTCTCTCATATTACAAACAAACTCCTACTTGGCCTAATGTCAATCGCTATGGTATCCAATACCATAGGCTCTAACATGACCCTCAAACTTGCTTTGAGGCAAGACCTTAGTTAAAGGATCCGCTAAATTCCTTTCAGTGGGAATTTTCTCAATTTGTATATCATTCCAACTTATAATCTCTCTGATCAGATGATAGCGGCGAAGCACGTGTTTGGATCGCTGTTGAGACCTTGGTTCCTTTGCTTGTGCAATAGCTCCATTGTTGTCGCAGTAAACCGGTATTGCTTCATCAATGGTTGGAACCACACCATGTTCCGAGACAAACTTCTTGATCCAGACCGCTTCTTTTGCTGCTTCCGAAGCCGCAATATATTCCGCTTCCGTGGTAGAATCCACTACAGTGTCTTGTTTGGAACTCTTCCAACATATTGCGCCTCCATTTAAAATAAATACGTATCCGGACTGAGATTTGGAGTCATGCTTATCTGTCTGGAAACTGGCATCTGTATACCCACGTATTATCATATCTCCTTCTCCATATATTAGGAACACATCCTTAGTTCTTCTTAAGTACTTAAGGATTGTCTTGACAGCCGCCCAATGATCCATTCCTGGATCAGACTGGTATCTGCTTGTGACGCTCAGAGCATACGATACATCGAGCCTAGTACATAACATAGCATACATGATAAATCCTATCGTGGATGCATAAGAAATCTTATTCATGCAAATCCTCTCATCTTCTGTGCACGGACACATAGACTTTGAAAGGTTGATCCCATGCCTGATGGGAAGGTAACCTTTCTTGGATTCTGACATGCTAAATCTTTTTAGCACTTGGTCTATATATGTAGACTGCGAAAGACCAAGCAACCGTTTTGATCTATCTCTATAGATTCTAATCCCAAAGATATAGGTTGCTTCTCCCAGGTCTTTCATGGAGAAAGTTTTGGACAACCAAATTTTAACCGAATGTAAGACTGATATATTGTTTCCTATAAGTAATATGTCATCGACATATAATACTAGGAATACGACTGCACTCCCACTAACCTTCTTGTACACACAAGGTTCGTCAGGATTTTGTGAGAAATCAAACTCTTTGATTGTCTCATCAAAACGGATGTTCCAGCTCCTGGATGCTTGCTTCAGTCCATATATAGATCGTCGAAGCTTGCATATTTTGGTTTTATCAACCATTGTGAAACCTTCAGGTTGTATCATGTATACATCCTCAAGCAGGTTTCCATTAAGGAAAGCTGTTTTCACATCCATTTGTCATATCTCATAATCATAATGAGCTGCTATGGCTAGGAGCATCCGAATGGATTTAAGCATAGCTACTGGCGAATAGGTTTCGTCATAATCAATTCCTTGTTTCTGACGATATCCTTTTTCCACTAATCTAGCCTTAAAGGTAACAACATTACCTTCCATGTCGGTTTTCTTCTTGAAAACCCACTTGCACCCTATGGGCTTAATCCCTTCAGGTGGGTTAACCAAGTCCCATACTTGATTTTCGTACATGGAATCCATTTCTGACTTCATGGCTTCAAGCCATTTGTCCCTTTCTGAACTTTTCAGAACATCTTCATAACTGATAGGTTCGTCATCGCTAATGAGTAATACGTCGTTCGATTCACTTATGAGAAATCCGTATCTCTCTGGAATATTGCGTGTCCTATCAGACCTATGAAGAGGTGGTGTTGTTTTAGGTTCAACTGATAGCTCATCATTATGAGTTGTTGGTTGTGGGTCTAGACTAGGTGTCTCTGTAATGTCTATTGGAGTTTCTTGAACTTCATCAAGTTCAATATTACTCCCACTGTTTTCTTGTAAAAGAAATTCTTTTTCTAGAAACACAGCATGCCTTGAAACAAACACCTTTTGTTCCAAGGGATGATAGAATTGGTAACCTTTCGTTTCCTTAGGGTATCCAATAAATAGACATTTATCAGACTTAGCATCCAATTTGTCTGATACAGTCTGCTTCACATAAGCAGGACAACCCCATATTTTAAGGTGAGTTAAATGAGGTTTCTTACTATTCCACGTCTCATATGGAGTAGTAGAGACTACCTTGGTCGGGACTCTATTTAGCAAGTAAACAGCTGTCTTAAGTGCATAGCCCCAAAAGGATTTTGGAAGAGTTGCATGGTTCATCATAGATCTAACCATGTCCATCAAGGTTCGGTTACGCCTCTCAGATGCACCATTATGCTGTGGTGTATATGGCGGAGTCCATTGAGACAATATCCCATTGTCCCTAAGATAATCTTGAAACTCTTGACTTAAGTATTCACCACCCCGATCGTATCGAAGTATCTTAATACTTTTGCCAAGCTGTTTCTCTACTTCATTTCTGAACTCTTTGAATTTCTCAAAAGCTTCAGATTTGTGTTTCATCAAGAACACATACCCGAATCGTGAGTGATCATCGATAAAGGTAATGAAGTAGCTATAGCCTCCTTGTGCAGGAGTTGACGTTAGTCCACATACATCAGTATGTATTAGACCTAGCAATTCTCCCACTGGATTACCCTTTCCGGAAAAGGGTAATTTGGCCATCTTGCCTTTTAAGCATGATTCGCATGTGTCAAATGAACTGGGTTCAAATGATTCCAGAATTCCACATCGGTGTAATTTGGTCATGCGTTTCTTACTTACATGGCCAAGACGACAATGCCACGTATAGGAGTCTATTCGATTATCTATTCGAGCACGTTTGTTGCTAACTTCGATATTGAAAATGTCACCGGATAAATCTAACGTGTAGATACCATTGCACAAAGTTTCGGTCCCATAAAGAACACCATTTAAAGTTATGTAACAACAATTGTTACTAAAAGTTAAATGATAACCCTTTTCATTCAAACATGAAATAGATACAATGTTCTTTATTAACGAAGGAACAAAATAACAATTATCCAATTCTAAGACACGTCCAGTAGGGAGCTTTAGCAAATATGTTCCGATGGCAACAGCAGCAATCTTTGCTCCATTTCCAACTCGCAAATTCGCTTCTCTCTTGACGAGTCTTCTTCTATTCCTTAGCCCCTTTATGTCATTACATATATGTGAGCTACACCCAGTATCCAATACCCAGGTGTACGAGGAAATAGAGTGACATTCAATAACGAAGATACCTGAAGAGGATGGGGCATCGGATGCCTTCCTCTTCTAGGATTCAATATAAACCTTGCAGTTTCTTCGCCAGTGGCCCTCCTTGCCGTAGTGACGGCAAGTGCCTTTTGGTGTCTTTTCAATCCTTTTGTCCTTAGTTAACTTATTGGTGTCCAAAATGGAACACAAATTCAGAGAAGGCATGATCAGGTGATTATCCTAGAAATACAAATTGAGTTTATGTGATAAGAATGATAAAGAATGCATCAATATACATTCATTAAACCTATTTATTTTTCGAATTGAATAACCCTTTTTATCAATTCGGGAGATCGTAGGAACATCTCCAAATAGGTTGATATCCAACCATAGATAAGAACAACCATGGCTGTGACCATCAAGTTATTCTTAGCTATGAAGGTAGGTAATTATACCGATTACATATCACATATATGTAACTATCACTTTATGCTATCAACTAATTGAATGTTTGCATAAATCATTGGGTTGTTAACTCATTAACAAGTATGCAACAATATACATAGCACCCAACTGCACCTCTCTTTACATCGACATTGGCTGTGGCACAACAAATCGATGCTCCAAGCTTAAGGCTGACCCATTAATCAAGAAATAGTTTTAATATGGTTGGAGCTCATTCAACCGTTTAGTCAGGCTTGGATGTGTCCAACAACCAAAACTAAGGATTGACCTCTGACTCCAACTATATTAATCATAAACTAATTTCATGGTTTGAACATGTTGAGGTTCAAGCCGGGCATGGATGTGTCCATCAACCCAAACGAGAAACAAAACTCCGGTTCTAACCATATTAATGGAAGGTGTTGGCCATAATATTTTGCAAGGGGTTTTGGGTCTCATCCTTTTCTTTCTAAGCACATTCATGACATATAATTATGTCATGTTCTAACGATTTCCTTAATAAAGTATGTATGTGACTTAATTTATCAAGTCTCATTAATTGAATTAGGAACCGGATTTCCTAATTCTAATTTTATTCTTTATTCAAGGAATTGTTTTGGGAAACAATTTCCTAAATTGTCATAATCAATTTCGGAAATAATATGTTTAAGACTTTGATTTCTCTAAATCAAATCTTATTAAATTAAGAGACAGATTCCCTTAATTCAACCACATATTATTTTCATGAAAATCTTATTTAAGAAAACTCTATAGGAAACCATTTTCCTAATTAATTTTGGAGACAACAATATATAAGAGCATCACCTCTTAAATCAAATAAGGAAATTATCGTTTGAGAATCACCTCAAAATTTCCAAGATTTGATTACATATTTTATTTATGGATTTATTAATTACAACAAAATATTTTCTTTGGGTGGCTCCCCGAGGCTCAGATACCCAAAAAAAAGAATTTGTTGTAAATCTAATTTGGTCCGCTCCCCGAGGCGTAACCAAATTAAACATGACAATTTTATTCAAAAATAGGAAAATTAAATTACAACAACTAACTTTAAATTGGACGGCTCCCCGAGGCTCAATCCAAAATAAAGAATTTTGTTGATAATTTAAAAACCAATTCGAATTTAATTGTCAATTAATGATCCATAAATTTGTCTAGACTTTCTTTGAGAGAAAGTGCCCAAAATTGCGAGATTTCATAATAGGTTTTCAGAATAATTGTAAGTTTTTGGTACAAAGAAAACATACATATTTCCAAAAATTGAAAAATTTCCAAAATAGGAAATTTCCAAAATTGGAAAGTTTCCAAAAATGGGAAGTTTTCACAATTATCATAAAATTTCAGAAACTAGGATATTTCAAAAGTTTGCGAAATTTCATGAGGATTTCCAAACTTTAAAATTCCTAAATCTAAAATTTATCATAATTGGAAAGTTTCCATAATTGGAAAATTTTCCAAAATTGAGATCATGACAAAATTTTCCGCAAAACAATTATATGATTATGTCGAACACTAACCGGCTCTGATACCACTGTTGGGACCGGGTGCATGTTGACATGGATGCGGGTTCGTAATTTTAAAATTTAATTACGTGCAGCGGAAGATTTAGCATAAATAATTTCCCAAATTATTTAACCGTACATCTAAGCATGCAACCTTATATTATGTAGACATGATCATATATTAAAATTTTGCAGAAAGTAAACTAATTTACTTAATACCTCGCGTAACTCGAACGAAGGGACGAGATCCATCCGTAGCGTCCTTTGGAAGCTCCGCCTCTATTCGCGTCCACGCCGAGTTTTCTTCGGGATGACTTCACAAAGCCACGAGTTTCGTGCCGACAAGAACTACTAGATTCTCTAAAGGCACGACAAGAATACCAAGAGAGAGATGGGAAGACTAACCACCAAACGAAGAACGGAATCAAGATTCCGGGAGGAAGGAAGGAGTTGCGCCCGCTTCATCTTCTTCTTCGGCAGCTTCTTGGTGGTGGAAGCATTACGCCAACAAAAGGGAGGGCTTCTAGGGCCGGCGGCACTAGAAGAGGGAGAGGGAGAGAAGGAGAGAGAGAGAGGGCTTATTTCTAGATCTCTTGGATTAAGAATCAAGCCTTGCCTTGGTTCCTTTATATAGTAGCCTCTCTACCGCCAAGTCTCCTTTTTATGAAATAAATTTTCATAAGAAATTTATCATATAAATTTTTCTATGAATTATTCCATCATGCCAAGTTTTTATCATAATTTAATTTACAATAAAAACAACCATGTCTCCCTTTTATTATGGAAAGAAATTTCTTTATATAAACTTCTTTATATAAATTTCTTTAGATAAATTTCTCTATCATGGTAAATCAATCTATTATTGATTTTATAAAATAAAATAAACCAATCCATGGTTCATTTTAATTTCCATAAAAAATAAATCCATTTATATAAATTTATTTATATAAATTTCTTTATCCATAATTTTATAAAACAAACCGCGCTCGATTTATTTTATAATTTGAACCAAACAATTTGGTTCTCCCCTTTTAATGTGGCCGGCCAATCAAAGAGGGTGGGGACCCTCTTTGGCCGGCCAAACCCAAGCCACGACCTCACGAATTAAACTCATTTAATTCGTCCAATAAGTCTTCAAAAGACTTAACCATTTTATGCTTCCGATGCGTCTCTGAAAATTCAGATTCGACTTATCTCTCTTGATCGGAAAATCCAATTTTCAACTCGTTTTAAATCCCTCGGATTACTCGTAGTGCGTGTGACTAAATAGGCTTTCGATTTATGTTGGCCGTCTATAATTCATCAATTATAGAACGATCATGAGTGGCACCTAGTAGTACATCATGATCCCCAATTAATCGAAAGAACAACGGTTGACCTCAGAGATTATTCTGAAACCCTTCAGCAGCTCTAATGAATCGTGCCTCATTCCCTTCACCATCTTATACCCACTTGGTTCAGGACATGGTCTATGTGTGTCAGCCCCCACTAGGCTGACTACGTCACACCTAGCCCAAGTAATGTCTTTCTCGTCCAACGGATTCTAATTACTCTCATGTCTTTAAGAGATTCATACTCTGAACATTTCATGCTCTGGCCAGAGGCTTCGACTAACAATCCGACGATAGGCCTTGGGTATACATCTCCTCGCAAGGAGTGGTGAATCCTTTGTAGGCTGTTCAAACATCTTCGGGCACTTCGGCTTATACCCAACCATCCTGGGTCCACACCTCCTTGGAGATGCTTGCTTAAGATGTCAAAGTATAAGTCTTCATGACCAAGATGACTTGAACACCGAAAGTCAAAGGAACATCGCACTTAAGTTGCAGTAAGAACTTCATTGACATATATATATGTAGATTATCATATGAACTTTTACAGCCAGTCACTCCAATGAACTAGTTTCCTTAACTAACATTCATGTTTATCTCCGGACATCCCAATGTCACCAGCCAGTGAGAATCAGCTGATTAGAGAATAACCCATGCTAGTCTCAATAGAATTGATAGTGTCCGTATTTATCAATTCATCGACTAGGGACAATTTCAATACTTCACAATTGCACATGTAGAGATAATCACTAGTTGTGAATTCATCACAAATTCTCTCATGCTGTGAATTGTATTGCAGACATTCAGTAAATGAGTTTAAGATCTCAATCAAATACATAAACATGTATACTTAAATAGTGAATATTCATTTATTAAAATAAATGATTACAATCATAAGGCGATTGCCTTAGGATACTTCTCTCATATTACTATCACGAAGCCACTGAACCAAGGCGGATCAGGCGCCCGTGAGGTCACGGGCGCCCCCATCAGCTCAAGTGCCCAAGTGGGGAGGATAAGCACTGACCGAGCCCGCGGATAAGGATTCGCAGATCGGAGGGCACGTGTCAGGCGCCCCCACCCATCAGGCGCCCGATAGAGCACTATAAAAGGGGCTCGACCCCAAGGCTTCAAAAACATAATTTCCCAACGTTCCAAAGCTTTTCGTCCAAGCGCTGCGCTCCGGCAAACTCCGACTTCGAGATTCCAGCGCCGATGACGACCCTCTGCTCCGAAATAGGATCCATATCAGGCGTCGGTAACGAAAAGTGTAGCTACTTTCATTTATTGCAATATTCCTGTACTCAACTTGTAAACTGTTTTGCGCTATTATAGTATTGCCCTAAGTGAACGGTCAAGGACCGTGGGCCTTGGAGTAGGAGCCGACCCGACTCCGAACCAAGTAAAAATCTTGTGTTCCTGTGTGCATTTAATTATTTCCGCTGCGTTTTTGCTCTTTATTCTATCCGAAAAGTTTTAACGACATTCACCCACCCCTCCTATCGTTTTTCTCGATCCAACAAGTGGTATCAGAGCGGGTGGCTCAAATTTGGTGCAACCACCAATTTGAGAGTTTTTCGGATCTTGCAATTTTTTTTATTTTCTTTTGAATTTTTCTCGTTAATCGATTTGGTGCAACACCACTCGATCGTTTTTTTAATTATCTTGTTCCCGCACTACTAATCCAAGACCAAGTCTTGGGATAGAATTTCTTTTTTTGTTATTTCAGAAATCTTAAATGGCCATGCAAGAGGGTTTCATCATAGCCAGACCACCACTTTTTAGTGGAGAAGACTTCTCCTACTGGAAGAGTCGGATGGAAGTCCACCTAAAAACTCAGGTGGATATGTGGATCATAATCCAATCTGGTCTGGAAATCCCTAAGAATGCTGAAGGAGTGTCACATCATTACAGAGAATGGGATGCCTCGCTGAAGAAGAAGATCGAGGCTGATGCAAAAGCAACCTAGACACACCAATGCGGACTAACCAAAGAAGAATTGAACTGGGTGGGACCCTTCAACAGTGCGAAGGAACTCTGGAGTAAGTTGATCGAATTGCACGAAGGCACCTCCGATACAAGAATCAGCAAAAGGGACCTACTGCTGAACAAATTATACACAATCAAAATGAACGAAGGCGAGTCAGCAGCCCAACTCCACGCCAGGATCCAGGAGCTGATGAACGGTCTACACACAATCGGTCACAAGGTAGAAAACCATGACTTTATCAGGTATACCCTAAACGCCTTCCCGAGAAATACTTTATGGGCATCTATGGTAGATGCTTACAAAGTTTCTAGGGACCTTTCCAAAATTAAATTAGACGAATTATTTTCTGAACTAGAATTACATGAGCAGACTAACTGCACCTTAGCCGAGAAATATATTGCTTTTCTTGCAGGAAAAATAGGAAAGGTGACCAAGAAAAAGCCTCAACCTGCACCCGAGTTTGACTCAGACTCAGATTGAGAAGACAGCGAAGGAGATCGACCCAGACTGGTTTAGCTAGCCCAGGACTACTACAAGGAGCTGAAGTATCAGACCAACAGAAGAAAAGCCAGCTGAAAGAAGGAAGAACCAGCTAAACCATCAATGTCTAAGACCAAATCAAACGTGACCTGCTACGAATGCAACAAGAAGGGACACTACAAATCAGAGTGCCCTAATCTGAAAGAAGCCAAGAAGACAAGAAGGAAGAAGGCCCTTCAAGTCACGTGGGACGAGTCTTCATCCAAAGAAGAAGAAGAGGCCCCACAATCGAACCTGCTCACCTTCACTGCTTCGGAAGAGATTGACACCGGGTCAGAATCAGAGCCAGACGACGGAATGCTCACAATTTCAGAGGACAACAAAATAACTGTAAGTGGTTATTCTAAAGTTCAATTAGCAGAATTAATTGCTTACCTATCTAGTAACTTGGCGAAAGCCAAAATCTGAGTCGAGTCCCTCCAACAGGAAGTAAATCTCCTGAAAGAGGGAGCTGACTCTAGATCTTTGACTGAGAAGGTTCAAGAAGGAACCTCTGCTCAAGTTGAAAAGCTTGAGAAAGAGAACTCCTCCTTGAAAACTCAAGTCAAGGACCTTAGAGCGGCTTTAGAATGATTCACTTCGGGGTCCAAGGGTCTTGACATGATCCTTGGAAAATAGAAGTCTGTTCTAAATTGATCCGGGTTAGGGTATTGAACCAAGGCTAGACAAACGTCATACTATGCTGTATTGAACCAATCTAGGCCCAAAGTTCAGGCATGGGTACCCAAACTTTGCCTGAACAAGCAAGCTGGACCAAACCAGTATTAGATCCCCAAGGACAAGATTCATATCTTGCCTAATCATTACCGTGGCTTTAGTCCAGGGGGAGCCAACTTAAAAATAATTTTTATAGTTAGATAAATTCTTTTCTTATTTTAATTGCATGCTTGTTTGTTTATTTATTTTCTGCAATTTACCATGCTTAGACCTAGGACTGGCTAGATTAAGGACTAAAATGATTAACTAAAATTTGAACAACATAGTATTGGGTGGAGGTGAGATGATAGTACGTTAGGGAAGCCATTTTGGCGGAACTAGCCGAAGCTACCGATCCAAGACCCAAACTAGTTAGACCAAAATCTTTCAAGGAGTAACTTAAAGATGGATTTTCAATAAAAGGCTTTGTCAAGCAAAGGGTTGATGATCCAATAAGGCTACGACCAAAGAAGGCCTAGTGCCTCGCCAAGACCTGGAAGTCGATTATTGAAAACCAAATTCACTTTACTATTGTCAGATTTGAATCTAACACAGATTTCAATTAATCTTAGATTCAACTATTTTTTTTCAAAAATAAATTTTAAAGCATAATAAATTGTTTTTAAAATTAATTTAACTTTTCAAAATTAGTCATGGTTTTTCAAAATAAATTTCCTACTTCTATTAAAACCTGTCTCACAAAACCTATAAGGTTAACATGATTGATAACTTTAGATTGGGTGAGACAGACTAAGTTATGAAAATCAATTCAGGCTATCCTTAATTCTAATTGGATCCAAATCAACAAATTCTTTATGTGTAGGAACATAATGATTTGGACCAATGGATGTTAGATAGCGGATGCTCCAGACACATGACTGGAGACGAATTGAAATTCACCAAACTCAAATTCAAGAACCTAGGCTCAGTAGCATTTGGCAACAATGCTACACTCAAAGTCATTGGGTCAGGTAACATTGAACTCAAATTTGATTTTGTAATTAATAAGGTACTCTTGGTTGAGAACTTCAAGTTTAATTTGCTTAGTATAAGTTAATTATGTGATACTGGCTATGTACTTACCTTTAGCAACTCTGACTGCCTGGTTAGAAATTTACAAGACTCAGAAGTCATGCTTAAGGGCACTAGGAGAAATAACGTTTACACTATAAACCTACCCGTAGAACCTAACTGCTTCTTAACTCAGTTAAAAGAATCAAACCTCTGGCATAGGAGATTAGGTCACACTAATCTAAGATTAATTTCAAAAATCACCCAACTTGGTCTAATTAAAGGAATACCAAAAATTAAGAACTTTGAAAACATGATATGTGAATCATGCAACCAAGGTAAACAAACCAGGTCCTATCACAAACAAATTCAATTAAATCTAACTCAAACTATGCTTGAGCTCCTGCACCTTGACCTATTTGATTCACATGGAGCCAAGTCACTAAGCGGAAACCGGTACTGCTTAGTAATTATCGATGATTACTCTAGGTTTACTTGGGTTAGGTTCCTAAAGACTAAAGATGAAACCCTAAACCTGTTTATTGATTTTTGTAAGATAATTGAAAATCAAAATGATACCAAAATCAAAAGGCTTAGGAGTGATCACGGGGGAGAGTTTGAAAATCAAAGGTTCGAGAAATTTTGTAGAATAAACGGGTATATACACGAATTTTCGTGTCCTAGAACCCCCTAGCAAAATGGGATAGTAGAACGGAAAAATAGAACCCTACAGGAAGCTGCTAGGACTATGCTCAATGAATTCAACCTAGCTAACCAATTTTGGGCAGAAGCAATTAGGATGACTTGCTATATCCAAAATAGGGTCCTAATCAACAAACGACATAATAAAACTCCCTATGAATTATATTATCATAGACGTCCAAACCTACAGTACGTAAGGGTCTTTGGGGGCAAAGCCCATATCCTAAACACCAAGGACTACCTCAGTAAATTCCAGTCTAAGGCAACCCCAGGGGTCTTTTTAGGATATTCAACAACAAGTAGGGCCTATATGATCTACAATAAACAAACTAACAAAATTGAAGAAACAACAAATCTAATATTTGATGAGGAAACTAATTCAAAATATGATAATCCAAATCTAAATCCATCAAATATTGATCATGAAGATAATGAACAAATTATTGAACCATCAATTGAACCACTAGTTGAACCTCTAAGTGAACTGATTATTGAACCAACTACTGAGACAATTGAACCAATAATTGAACCAGCCCAAGTAATTGAACCAAATACTGAACCGAACTGTCCAGCCGGACCTGAGGCTGAACCAAGTTCTAGAAGAACCAAGAAACCTAGACTCAGTCACCCAACTGATCAAATTGTGGGTGATCCAACCTTAGGAGTCAGAATTAGGTCTTCTTATAGAAATCTTAGTCAGATTGCACTGATTTTGAAAATCGAACCTAACACTGTAGAGGAAGCCTTACCTGATCCTGATTGGATCATAGCAATGCAAGAGGAGTTAGCCCAATTTGAAAGGAACCAAGTCTGGGAACTAGTACCTAAACCTGAGGGCAAATCCATTATTGACAATAAGTGGGTGTTTAGGAATAAGCTAAATGACCAAGGGGAAATAGTTAGAAATAAAGCCCGCTTAGTAGCTAAAGGGTTCAGTCAAGTCGAAGGGTTAGACTATGACGAAACTGTTGATGCAGTCTAGCCCTGATTATTGTTTTGGTGTTGACACTGATTTAAGTTTAGGTGGATGATTATTGATTATGATTAAGTCATGATCGGGGATCAGGCATGGTATGGAAAATCCTAGTCTGGAGGGCTAGGTGTTGGAAAATCCTAACCTGGAGGGTTAGATGTTGAAAATCCTAGTCTGGAAGGCTAGGTGCTGGAAAATCCTAACTTGGAGGGTTAGGTGTTGAAAAGTCCTAGCTTGGAGGGCTAGGTGTTGGAAAAGTCCTAATTTGGAAAGGTTGGGTGAAAAGTCCTAGCTTGGAGGGCTAGGTGAAAAGTCCTAACTTGGAGGGTTAGGTGCAAATTCCCATCCTGGAGAATTAGGTGAAAAAGTCCTGGCTTGGAGGGTCAGGTGCCTAGCTTGGAGGGCTAGGTTGGATGAAGTTCTAACTCGGAAGGGTTGGGTGAAAAGTCTTAGCTTGGAGGGCTAGGTGAAAAGTCCTAGCTTGGAGGGCTAGGTGAAAAGTCCTAACTTGGAGGGTTAGGTGCAAATTCCCAACTTGGAGAGTTAGATGGAAAATCCTTGGCTTGGAGGGCTAAAGTGAATGGAAACTTAGCTTGGAGGGCTGAGTTTGAGCCCCTGGATCGGTCTGGTGATCGATCAGGGAATCTGGCACGCTGCTCCTTCGTGGATCGGTCTGGTGACCAATCCAGCGATGACTGATCGGTCGGGTGACCGATCAGGGAGTACACAGTGAAGTTGGGAACCTACTGTGCTGCTCCTGATCGATCTGGTGACCGATCAGGGAGTATGCATTTTCACCCATTGACTGACTCCTGATCGGTCTGGTGACCAATCAGGGAGCGAGCAGTGAGGTTGAGTTCACTTGCTGAACTGCTCCTGAACGGTCTGGTGACCAATCAGGATCACTGTGCAGTTCGTTCTGGCGAACGATCCAGCGTCGCAGGTTCCTCACTATGATCGATCAGGCTCTAGCCTGATCGGTCTGGTCATGATCTGATCGGTCTGGTGACCGATCAGGAGGCTGCCTGATCGGTCTGATGACCGATCAGGAGGCCTAGCCTGCGAAACTCAGAAATTGCTCAATATAAGGGTGGATCGATCCGATGAACGATCCACAACCTGGGATCGGTCCGGTGATCGATCCAGGAGAAGTCACAAAGAAATCGCGATTTCTGATTGAGCGTTGGGGACCGATCAGGACGGATCCTTATCGGTCTGGACCTAGCCTGATCGGTCTGGTGACTGATCAGGAGTCTCTCTGATCGGTCGGGTGAGCGATCACTTTAATTCAAATTGCACTGTCAGACGCTCTGATCGCGTCTGAACATCTGATATTTGCTGCCACTTACCTCTGATATTTGATTTACTGCGTGATTTGCTGCACTAACAGTCTGATTAAGTTGCAGGTGACAGGGGAGGATTCAAACACTCAAGGAGAAGTCAAAGAGGGCTTTCCTTGGAGCAGGTTTGTCCCTTTCTCCACACAGGTTGCAACGTCTGGAGCTGCAGGACTGAAGCCGCTGACTGAAGCTTGGCTGAGGGAGCTCAGTAAGTTCAGTAAGGGTTCAGTGTAGCTGGCGCGTTGGCAGTGGGGCAGCTGTAGGCTGCTGGAGATGAGGTCACTTGTTGCTTGGCGGAGAAACAAAAGGAACGAGAGAAGTAGAGTTCGACACTTCTTCAGTTTTTGTGCTCTTGAGTTCCTGCGTTTTGAGTTCTCCACATCAAGCTTGCTGTTCTTGAGTTTTCCATCATTCTGAGCAAGCGATCGAGAAGCAATCATCCTTTACTTGAGCCTTGAAGGAGGGAACAAGGAGCTTGGAGTCCAACAGTGGGAAGACACGAAGAGGGTTCTTGCGTGAGATCGCCACTGGGTGGAGCTCAGGGAAGCTTGCTGTGTTCTTGTCATTGCCGAGGGTTTGAGTAAGATCCTTCTTGTTGTTTCTTTGTGCTTAAACTATATCCTTGTTCGAAACACACTGTGGAGAGGTTTCTCCACCGAGAAGGAGGTTGCTGATTTATCCGGTGATAACAGGGGCTTGATCTGCCGACGATCAAGGGATCGCCCACCTTAATGGCACGCCAAGGAGTAGGGGCAAGTTATCCCCGAATCTTGTAAACCCTCCTTGTTAGCGATCTTGCTAGTTGTATTTGTTTTGCTTCCGTTACGTTTTCTGCATAATCTGTTTTCTACTCTTTCCGCTGTGCTACTGATATTCAAGTTGCAGAAATCGCTATAAGTTTTCAAGTTGCAAGTGGTTGGCTATATTCACCCCCCTCTCTAGCCATCCGATCCCAACAAGTGGTATCAGAGCTTGGGGCTCTGTTTACGGCTTAACATCCAAGAGTTATCAAAAAGATGGCTTTGAGAGAAGGTTTCTCCACTACCCGACCTCCATTCTTTGATGGCGCTGACTTTCAATATTGGAGATCAAAGATGAAATACTATTTGAAGATGGACATCCATACTTGGTTCGCGGTGAAGGAGGGATTCATTCCTCCTAAGGATGATGAAGGCAAAGACCTTGAGTCATGGAGGTCGACTGCCGAACAAACAAGGAACAGTGAAGCCGACGCGAAGGCGGTTGTCACTCTACAATGTGGCATGAACAAAGACCAACTCATCAAGGTTGGTCCTTTCACAAGTGCAAAGGACTTGTTGAACAAACTCATTGAGCTCCATGAAGGCACCCGAGACTCGAGGATTGCAAAGAGGGACTTGTTCCTCAATCAACTGCAAAATCTCTCCATGAAGGAGAATGAGTCGGTAAGTGAGCTCCATAGCCGGTTCAAGGAAGTCCTCAATGGGCTTCATTCAATTGATGAAAAGGTCGAGAATCGCGACCTTGTAAGGTATGTCTTGAAAGCATTTCCGAGGAATGCTTTGTGGTCATCCATGGTGGATGCCTACAAAGTATCCAAGGATTTATCTATTGTGAAATTAGATGATTTATTTTGTGAGATGGAATTGCATGAAATGGCTAACAAAGGCCCCAAGGAGAAGGGGATTGCCTTAGTTGCAGGGGACCGGACCAACAAGAAGAAGAAGGAGAAGAAGAAGGAGAAGGAGGTCTCATCATCTTCATCCTCTTCCGAATCCGAGTCAAATTCTGAGGAAGATGGCAGTGGCTCCTCTTCATCTGAAATGGCCAACTTTGTGAGGAGGATGATGCGAAGAGATCGACGTTTCAAAAGTAGAGGTAACACTAGTGAATCCAAACTTGATAAGAATAATGCATCTTGTTTTGAATGTGGTAGGAAAGGGCATTTTAAGAATGAGTGTCCGAAACTTAAGAAGAAGGAGGAGAAATCCAAAAGAAAAGAAGAAAGATCCTAGAAGAAGAAGAAAGTTTTGAAGGCTTCTTGGGATGAGTCATCCTCTAGCTCATCCGATGATGAAAAGGAGGAGAAGAGCACAAGGCAAGTGGCTCTCATGGCTCTTGGAGAGGAGAGCAGTGATGAATCTTCAAGCTCCGCAAACACGGCTTCATCATCTTCGGATGATGAAGAGGTAACTTCTCCTGAGCTTGAAAAATGTTATAGAGCAATTGCATGTTTAACTAGTATGCTTAAGAAATCCAAAAACAAAGTTAAAGCATTGCAATTAGAAGTTGATCAATTGATAGCCTCTAGGGATGATAACATTGATGACTTGCATGTTGAATTACTAGAAGATGAAATTAAATCTTTGAAACATGAGATTGTAAGCTTGAAATCCTCTAAGGTTGAGGAAATCAGTGATTTGCATGATAACGTGTTAGTAGAGGAAAACCAATCATTGAATAGTGAAGTTGAGAAGCTCAAGAATATTCTTGGGAAATTCTCAAATAGCTCTAAGACCCTAAATATGATCCTAAATGCCTAAAGAGCAGTATACAATAGGGTCGGTATTGGTTACCGCCCTAAGGAACCCTCATTTGTATCTCTCATATCTAGGACTGACATGAGACAATCTAGGACACCCAAAACTCAAAAGAAAGTTATCAAGGCATGGGTGCCTAAGTCATGTTTAGTTGATGCTTTAGGTCCCAAGGTTTGGGTACCTAAAACTTCTATTTTTCGAATTGTGTAGGTTATGATTGAGGGGGAGCATCTATCAACTTGGTTCGTTGATAGTGGATGCTCCAAACACATGACCGGGGATAGAACATTGTTTACCACACTTCACAAGAAAAGTAGAGGTAATGTATCATTTGGTAACAATGGTAGTCTTAAGGTCATAGGAATAGGAGACATTCAAATATCCGAATGTCTTAGAATCTCAAATGTCCTTCTAGTCAAGGGGATGAAGTTTAATCTCCTAAGTGTCAGTCAATTGTGTGACACTGGTTACACAATTGACTTCCAACCAAGTCAATGTCTAGTTAGACAAAATGACACCTTGGACACGGTACTAGTAGGAGCAAGAGTAGACAATATTTATCGAGTTTCATTTAAAAGTGCTACTAATGCTTTTGCTAAGTGTCTCATGTCAAAAGAAGAAGAGTCCACCCTTTGGCACCGGAGATTAGCACATGTGAACATGAAGAACATCCGAAAGTTGGCCACCAAGGGACTAGTTCGAGGCTTACCGAGCATCAAGTATGAAAAAGACAAATTATGTGATGCGTGTCAAATGGGTAAGCAAACAAAATCTGCACATAAAGGTCAAAGCACTGTAAGTACTTCCAATGCATTAGATTTACTTCACATGGATCTATTTGATTGTAGTACCATTATATCATTGAATGGAAGTAGATATTGCTTTGTGATTATTGATGATTTTACTAGATACACATGGACATACTTTTTGAACACATAAGGACCAAACCTTAGATATTTTCATTTCTTTTTGTAGAAGAGTTGAAAATGAGAAATCATTAACAATTAAGACAATTAGAAGTGATCATGGAGGTGAATTTCAAAACCAAAGGTTTTTAGAATTTTGCCAAGATAAGGGTTATAGACATGAGTTCTCTACTCCTAGAACACCACAACAAAATGGTGTTGTAGAGAGGAAGAACCGTGTACTTCAAGAGGCTTCACGAAGCATGCTTAATGAGTACTCACTCCCGAGTTACTTATGGGCTGAAGCTGTAAATACAGCTTGCTATGTGCAAAACAGAGTCCTGATTCATAGGTTTTTAGGAAAGACTCCCCATGAACTTTGGTTTGGAAAACCACCTACGGTTAAACATCTTAGGGTGTTTGGTTGTAAGGTGTTCATCCTAAACACCAAGGATCACCTTGGAAAGTTCACGGCAAAGGCTGATGAAGGGATACTAGTCGGGTACTCCCTCGTTAGCAAAGCCTACCGAGTCTATAACAAGAAAACTAGATTAGTTGAAGAGTCTTCTGATGTGGTTTTTGAAGAAATTCCTAAATCAATTGACCAGTCAGAAAATGTAGAAGGAGTTCAACTCGAACTAAGGGGACTTAGTTTGAATGAAACTCCAAGTGTTGTTGATGGTGATGAGTCTGATGACGGTGAGCCTAGACAACCCATTGATCAGCCGGATCCTGAGGCTGAACTTGTGTCTAGTGAACCTGTTCAAGAAGCACCACCAACACCAAGGCAAACTAGATTAGCCTCTAGTCATCCTCAAGACCAAATTGTTGGAGACATCCATCAAGGGGTTAGAACTAGATCATTCTTCCAGAATGAGGCTAATGAAGTTGCTCTAATTTCCGAAATTGAACCTAGAAAAATTGATGAAGCGTTAAATGATCCCGATTGGATCATTGTAATGCAAAATGAACTAGGTCAATTCGAGAGGAGTCAAGTTTGGGACTTAGTCCCTAGACCCAAGAAGACCTCCATTATTGGAACCAAATGGGTCTTCAAGAACAAATTGAACCATAAGGGAGAAATCATTAGAAACAAGGCACGCTTGGTAGCTAAGGGCTACAGTCAAGTTGAAGGTCTTGATTATGATGAGACTTATGCTCCCGTGGCACGATTAGAGTCCATCCGATTGATGCTAGCATTTACAGTACATCGTGGTTTCAAATTATATCAAATGGACGTCAAATCAGCCTTTCTAAATGGTTTGATTAAAGAAGAGGTCTATGTCGAACAACCTCCGGGGTTTGAGAGTACCGAATTTCCATACCACGTGTTCAAGCTCAAAAAGACACTCTATGGCCTTAAACAAGCACCCCGGGCTTGGTATGAGCGGTTGTCGACATTCCTAGTAGAGAAGGGCTTCGTTAGAGGCCAAATAGACCCTACACTATTTCTACGAAGAGATGGTGACAATATATTTGTAGCCCAAGTATATGTCGATGACATAATCTGTGGCTCAAACAATAAGGGCTATTTAAATGAATTCATTGGACACATGAAGAGTGAGTTTGAAATGAGTCTAGTGGGAGAGTTGACTTTCTTCCTTGGACTTGAAATCAAGCAAACTCGCGATGGTATCCATGTGCACCAATCAAAGTATACACATGAAATGCTTCGAAAATTCAATATGAGTGATTCGAAAGAGGTAACCACTCCCATGGCTACAAACACAAGATTAGACAATGATGAGAGTGGTAAACCCGTTGATCTAACTCAATATCGAAGCATGATAGGCAGTTTGCTATACCTCACAGCCAGTCGACCAGATATACTATTTGCTGTAGGTATGTGCGCTAGGTATCAAGTCTGTGCCAAGGAATCTCACCTAATCGCTGTTAAGCGAATTTTGAGATATCTCAAGGGTACAATTGGTGTAGGTCTTTGGTATCCCCGTACCGAATCTTTTGATTTAATGGGATATACGGATTCCGACTACGCTGGATGTAAGTTGGACCGGAAGAGCACTAGTGGGGGCTGCCAATTCTTAGGTTCGTCCTTAGTAAGTTGGTCGAGTCGGAAGCAACATTGTGTTGCTCTTTCCACTACCGAGGCAGAATATATCGCCATGGGAGAGAGTATATCGCAATTGTTGTGGATGATTCATACCTTAGAGGACTATGGATTGAGTTACAAGGGTGTGCAAGTGTTATGTGATAACATTAGCACAATTAACTTAACCAAGAATCCAGTTCATCATTCTAGGACAAAACATATTGAAGTAAGACACCACTTCATTAGGGATCATGTAGCTAGGGGGAACATCATACTCTCTCATGTAGAGTCAAAGTCAAACCTAGCTGACATTTTCACTAAACCACTTCCCGAAAATGAATTTAGTTTCCTAAGACGGGAATTGGGAATGTGTCGCGCTTCATGATTTTCAAATTGCTTTCGAAACCCTTCATGATTGTTTCGAAATTGTTGGGAACAATTGGGTAACTTTGGGAACATCTCACACAAACTATAAGGTTTAACAAAATATTTTTGTTTGCTAGACATGGGGTGAGATGTTAGGATCAACTCAATTTCCCAAAATGTCATTGCATCACTTGAGAAATTAAGTTGACGAGATAAAAATCATGGTAGTGACCAAGTATGGGGAAAACCAATGCATAACATATGTGTATTTGGTCCTATGATCATACTTGGACATTCCAATCAAGGCAACTTGATTGGAAACTTAGATTTGGAATCAAAACTTGGTTGAATTTGCTTGATTGATTGTTGATTTAGTTTGACTCCATTTAGATGGGTCAAAGTGTTTGTTGAACCTATAAGGACTTTTGATTCTTGTTCAGGGATCATTTCTAGTCATCAGATGATGTCCAAGTTCGACAAAGTCCATCAAATATCGTTTGAAAAATTCAGAAGTTCTGAAACTGAACATTTCAGTTCATATCAGGAACCCTGATCGGTCACCGGACCGATCAGGCATAGGGCTGATCGGTCCCTGGACCGATCTGGCTTTTTTCTGTGGTGATCGGTCCACAGACCGATCAGAGAGTCAGCAGTGACTCTCCGAACTTTTTGACCAAGGATTCTGAGCCAGCCTGGATCGGTCTCCGGACCGATCTGGCACCCTGTGGGGATCGGTCCACAGACCGATCAGGGAGCTCAGAGATTTCTCTCTGGACCCTACTATTCGTATCCTGATCGGTCATCCGACCGATCAGGAGGGCGTCTGATCGGTCATCCGACCGATCAGGCCCATGCCAGTCCGATCAGGATGTAGCCTGATCGTTCTGGACGCGACCAGATCGAACGGTGATCCGTTCAAATGCATTAAATTTTGGTTGGTGGACCGATCCACCAACCGATTAACTCTCTTCAAAACCTCATTTTCCCAAACCCTAGCGCCGAAACACCCTCCTCTGCGTGACTTGCTTGTGCGAGAAAACCCTCCTGCGTGCCTCTCTTCCTCGCGTGAGCGTGAGTGTGAAGTTTCCTCTCTCGCAGAAACATTCTGCGATTTTCTATTGCGCCGAGTTCCTCCTTGCGAGTTCTTCCGATCCAAGAATCTTCTCAATGGCACCTAAGTAAGTTGTTAGTTTTGATTTTCTTGTAAATCAGTTCATGAAACTTTGTTTTGGAGCTAACCATGTCTTTGCCTCTGATCTTGGTGTTGTGCCGTGACCCCTATGTTTGCCGTAACCCCACCTTTCATCCAATTTCTCCTTATTTCATGTCTATCTTTTGATTGGGTATTGTCTATGATGATCAATTCTTGCTTTGTCGTGATTCAACCTAATTGTATGATCAATCTTACCAAATGCATTGAATCCTGTGATATGATCAATTCAAAACCCTTTAGGAAGTCTTCCAAGGGCAAGGAACCTATGGCGGATAGTCCTAAGGGCAAAGGCCCTTCGTCTTCTACACCTCCTATGAGGCCTCCATCTCCCCCGCATCCTAGATTTCAGAACATTCTCTATGCCCTAGAATTTCATTGGCATAACTTCAAACTAATGTCATGTCGGTCAGTGGATCAAACTTTTGTTTATGAACATTGTCCTACGGTGAGAAGAATCATTGAGTACTATGAGCTTCAAAACATCCTTTTCTTAGAAAGGCCAATCAATGTTGATTTGGTCTCTGAATTCTACAATAATCTGGCCAATGGGGAGGGCACGGGGTGGCGGACCCGTGTCACCGGTGTCGATCTTGACTTTACCCTATCATCCTTCACTATGTTTCTGAGTTGTCGTCGCTCCGAGAATGATTTTTCTCTTTATCCATATCTTCCTGACCCTCTTCCTGTTCCCTTTACTGGAGTCACTCCTAACTCCATCTATGAACATTTTCTAGGCCACCCCAGGCCACGGAGTTCTGGTGCGCACACCCGTACATTTCCCATGTTTCCTGCTCTCAATCTATCTCCCATTGATTACGTTCTGTTTAAGATTATCACAAATTATCTTCTTCCAACTATGTCAAAGCGTCTTGATGAGATCCATCCATTCCACTGCCTGATGCTTTACGAGATGCATCTGCAGTTAGATTTTGACATAGCACCGTCCATCTATTTCTCCATCATTGTTCATGGTCTGAGGTATGGTCAGACGATCTATATGCCATACGGTCATATCATCACTGCCTGGCTGCAGTCCGCTGGGATCGATGTTTCACAGGGTCGTACTGAACCTATGGTGCGACAGGACTGCCGACTTGATTGTCGCAAGCTGGCCCAGTCTGGTATTGTTGTCGGATCACGAGGGTTGCGTTGGAACAATCAGAGACACATGGGGGAGTTTCCAAGAGTAGCCCATTCCCAGGAGCAGCCCGCTGATATAGATGATTATGATGAGTGGGCTCCTGACCTTCGATGGCAGATTGCGGAGTTAGAGCGGATGCTGCAGCACGAATTACACATCTCCGAGCTTTGGCGACAGGAGGCCAGCTCCGAGTTTCAGTCCTTTGATCGCCGTCTGGATGTTCTAGCATCTAATGTCTCTGAAATGAGCTCGTTCCAGGACAGATGGTATGAAGAGTGGTATCATCGTACATTTCCTGATGGTGCATCCCCCAGTGGCCCTTCACCCGGGGATATCATATATATTGATGATTCCGATGACGATGTCGCAGACGATGGATGACCTCATGCACGATGACGACCCTCCCACTGACACTTGAGCTAGGATGTCTGCTGTCTTATCATGATCTGAGTATTTGACTGTTCTTTGACTGTTGGGCTATATGCCCTGTGACTTGACTATTGTGGCCCTATGCCACTCGTATTTTGCTTTGATGCATGTGTTATGTATTCTGCTACTTGTCTGGATGTCTTATGCTTTGACTTGCCGACGTTGCTCCACATGCTTATCTGATATTAGTATATCTATTATTGATGCCATCATTGTTTATATGGGTTTTATCTGCATGATTGATCCATTGTCATATTTATGCTTACAATGTCATGTCTACTTGATATTTATGGATACTACGGCATGCTTTGTGAGTTTATACTTCCTACTCATATGATGCATGTGATTGCTATGTCTTGCTATATCTTTTTCATATGAATTCGTATGGTTATTCCACAAACTATCACATCTTTGTTGATTTGGGATACCCCTAGGGTTGAGGGGGAGTTTGTTTTATAACTTAACTGCCCCTCTAGCTCCTTTTCGGTGTTCGACAAAGGGGGAGAGTGTGGATTGGTTAAGTTTAGGTTGATTATGTTGTAGGGGGAGGATCTGGATTCCCCTATGATTCCAAAGTTGAGAAAATTGATTGAGATCCCTAAACTTAAAATCGGATTGTCAAACAACAAAAAGGGGGAGATTGTTGATGCAGTCTGGCCCTGATTGTTGTTTTGGTGTTGACACCGATTTAAGTTTAGGTGGATGATTATTGATCGGGGATCAGGCATGGTATGGAAAATCCTAGTCTGGAGGGGTAGGTGTTGGAAATTCCTAACCTGGAGGGTTAGGTGTTGAAAATCCTAGTCTGGAAGGCTAGGTGCTGGAAAATCCTAACCTGGAGGGTTAGGTGTTGAAAAGTCCTAGCTTGGAGGGTTAGGTGTTGGAAAAGTCCTAATTTGGAAAGGTTGGGTGAAAAGTCCTAGCTTGGAGGGCTAGGTGAAAAGTCCTAACTTGGAGGGTTAGGTGCAAATTCCCATCCTGGAGAATTAGGTGAAAAAGTCCTGGCTTGGAGGGTCAGGTGCCTAGCTTGGAGGGCTAGGTTGGATGAAGTTCTAACTCGGAAGGGTTGGGTGAAAAGTCTTAGTTTGGAGGGCTAGGTGAAAAGTCCTAGCTTGGAGGGCTAGGTGAAAAGTCCTAACTTGGAGGGTTAGGTGCAAATTCCCAACTTGGAGAGTTAGATGGAAAATCCTTGGCTTGGAGGGCTAAGGTGAATGGAAACTTAGCTTGGAGGGCTGAGTTTGAGTCCCTGGATCGGTCTGGTGATCGATCAGGGATTCTGGCACACTGCTCCTTCGTGTATCGGTATGGTGACCGATCCAGCGATGACTGATCGGTCGGGTGACCGATCAGGGAGCACACAGTGAGGTTGGGAACCTACTGTGCTGCTCCTGATCGATCTGGTGACCGATGAGGGAGTATGCCTTTTCACCCATTGACTGGCTCCTGATCGGTCTGGTGACCAATCAGGGAGCGAGCAGTGAGGTTGAGTTCACTTGCTGAACTGCTCCTGAACGGTCTGGTGACCGATCAGGATCACTGTGCAGTTCGTTCTGGCGAACGATCCAGCGTCGTAGGTTCCTCACTATGATCGATCAGGCTCTAGCCTGATCGGTCTGGTCATGATCTGATCGGTCTGGTGACCGATCAGGAGGCTGCCTGATCGGTCTGATGACCGATCTGGAGGCCTAGCCTGCGAAACTCAGAAATTGCTCAATATAAGGGTGGATCGGTCCGATGAACGATCCACAACCTGGGATCGGTCCGGTGATCGATCCAGGAGAAGTCACAAAGAAATCGCGATTTCTGATTGAGCGTTGGGGACCGATCAGGACGGATCCTTATCGGTCTGGACCTAGCCTGATCGGTCTGGTGACCGATCAGGAGTCTCTCTGATCGGTCGGGTGACCGATCACTTTAATTCAAATTGCACTGTCAGACGCTCTGATCGCGTCTGAACATCTGATATTTGCTGCCACTTACCTCTGATATTTGATTTACTGCATGATTTGCTGCACTAACAGTCTGATTATGTTGCAGGTGATAGGGGAGGATTCAAACACTCAAGGAGAAGTCAAAGAGGGCTTTCCTTGGAGCAGGTTTGTCCCTTTCTCCACACAGGTTGCAACGGCTGGAGCTGCAGGACTGAAGCCGCTGACTGAAGCTTGACTGAGGGAGCTCAGTAAGTTCAGTAAGGGTTCAGTATAGCTGGCGCGTTGGCAGTCGGCAGCTGTAGGCTGCTGGAGATAAGGTCACTTTTTGCTTGGCGGAGAAACAAAAGGAACGAGAGAAGTAGAGTTCGACACTTCTTCAGTTTTTGTGCTCTTGAGTTCCTGCGTTTTGAGTTCTCCACATCAAGCTTGCTGTTCTTGAGTTTTCCATCATTCTGAGCAAGCGATCGAGAAGCAATCATCCTTTACTTGAGCCTTGAAGGAGGGAACAAGGAGCTTGGAGTCCAACAGTGGGAAGACACGAAGAGGGTTCTTGCGTGAGATCGCCACTGGGTGGAGCTCAGGGAAGCTTGCTGTGTTCTTGTCCTTGCCGAGGGTTTGAGTAAGATCCTTCTTGTTGTTTCTTTGTGCTTAAACTATATCCTTGTTCGAAACACACTATTTAGAGGTTTCTCCACCGAGAAGGAGGTTGCTGATTTATCCGGTGATAACCGGGGCTTGATCTGCCGACGATCAAGGGATCGCCCATCTTAAGGGCACGCCAAGGAGTAGGGGCAAGTTATCCCCGAACCTTGTAAACCCTCCTTGTTAGAGATCTTGCTAGTTGTGTTTGTTTTGCTTCCATTACGTTTTCTGCATAATCTGTTTTCTACTCTTTCCGCTGTGCTACTGATATTCAAGTTGCAGAAATCGCTATAAGTTTTCAAGTTGCAAGTGGTTAGCTATATTCACCCCCCTCTCTAGCCATCCGATCCCAACAGAAACATATGCCCTAGTAGCCAGACTTGAGTCTATTAGAATGTTGCTAGCCTTTGCAACTCATAGAGGATTTAAACACTACCAAATGGATGTAAAATCAGCCTTTCTGAATGGGTTTATTAGAGAAGAAGTCTATGTAGGACAACCCTTCGATTTTGAGGACTTAGAAAAACCTGACCAAGTTTACAAACTCAGTAAGGCACTGTATGGACTAAAACAAGCACCTAGGGCATGGTATAAATGCCTATCGACCTACCTCATTTCTAACGAATTTAACCAAGGTCAAATTGACTCAACCTTTTTGTTAAAACCTTAGAAAAAGACATCTTTATTGCCCAAATCTATGTTGACGATATAATTTTTGGATCCACCAACTCAAATTTCTTAAAAGAATTTGTAAAAATAATGAAAAACGAATTCGAAATGAGCTTAGTTGGTGAGCTCAATTTCTTTCTAGGATTACAAATTAAGCAAACTAGGGATGAAAATTATGTCTATTAATCCAAATATTCTAAGGAGTTAATAAAGAAATTTAAAATGGATAACTCCAAAAGCATAAGTACCCCTATGGTCACAAATGTAAAAATAGATAGTGACCCTGATGGTAAACCTGTAGACCTTAAACTATATCGAAGTATGATTGGTAGTCTACATTACCTTATAGCCAGTAGACCTGATATCCTCTTCGCTGTTGGAATGTGTGCTAGATACCAAACCTGTGCTAAGGAAACACACTTCGCAGCCCTAAAAAGAACACTTAGGTACATTAAGGGCACCCTAAATGTAGGGATTTGGTATCCTAGGACCTCAACTTTTGACCTGTCAGGATACTCGGATTCTAACTATGCTGGTTGTAAACTAGATAGAAAGAGTACAAGTGAAAGCTGCCAACTTTTAGGAAATAGTCTAGCGAGTTGGAGCAGCAGAAAGCAGCACTGCGTAGCTCTATCCACAACCGAAGCTGAGTATGTTGCTTTAGGAGAGTGTGTAGCATAACTCTTATGGATGATGCACACTCTTAAGGACTTCCAGCTTGATTACACCCAAACCCAAGTCTACATTGATAATATAAGTTCAATTAATCTAACTAAGAACCCAATCCAACACTCTAGAACTAAACACATAGAAGTTAAACACCACTTCGTAAGAGATCATGTAGCCAGGGGTGAGATAGTCCTTAAGCATGTAGACTTAAAATCTAACTTAGCTAATATCTTCACCAAACCCTTACCTGAGTCTGAGTTCAGCTCACTAAGAAGGCAGTTAGGGTTATGCTTGGTAGAATAGGACTGCTCTACTTATACTTCTTTTCAAAAAACTGTGTTATTTCTTAGTTAATTTGAAAAATCAATTTTATTTATTATTTTATTCAAAATGATTTTCCGACTTAGTTTTATTAAAAAACTTACCCTCTTCAAAACTAGGGCTTTTTCGCAAATGAACTTAGCCTAGGCCCTAACTCTAGAACTGCATGCACCTATAGATCTAAAAGCCAGCATCTCACAAGCACCTTAGGGTACTTTTGATTGATAACCTAGACTGGGTTGAGATACTTAGGTCTATGCCTTGATTCAAGATGCTTTAAGTCAGTGCATCTGCAATAATTGGGGCACTAAATACCAATTAAATAGTAATCAGGTTAAGTATCAAGTATAGAAATCTAACTTGATCAGATCACTTAATTTTGTTGGTGCAGGAAGCACCATATCGAACCTTGTTTTGATATTGGCAAAGGATTCAAAGTTAAGTACTATTGGTGACCTAACAAGCTTACTCAAGTGTGCAGGAAAAGTCCTAGGAACACTAGGCACGAAGTCTTGGTTATAAGAATTGGGCAATAAGTCCTGGTCGCGGGCTAGGCAACTAAGACCTGACCAAGGGTTGGGCACTAAGTCCTAGCCAAGGGCTGGGCACCGAAGACCTGCTCGGAAGGTGGGCACTGAGACCTGGCCGAGGGCTGGGCACCGAAGACCTGCTCGGAAGGTGGGCACTAAGACCTGGCCGAAGGCTGGGCACCGAAGTCCTGCTCTGAAGGTGGGCACTAAGACTTGGTCGCGGATTGGGCACGAAGACCTGGTGAGTAAAGCTGGGCAAAAGTCCAACCGGAGGAGCCGGTTGGCAAAAGGTAAATTCTTCTGAGAGGAGTAGGTGAGGACGCGTTCCCCATCGAGGGAACATTAGGCGTCGGTTCAACCTAGGGTTCCATTTGGGAGACCCGAAGTCAGAACTAAGATAGCTACGGCTGTAAAACTCAATAACATTCTTGCTTTGTTTTGTTTGGCACTAACCCGGGATGCAGGACCGAAGGAATGAGTTTCTGCAGCTCAGAACGCCCCAAAGGAGAGGGGCAACAGCTGGGCAGGGCACCCTGGAGGTCCCGGGCGCCCCCAAGGTGAAGGCAAGACAGCTGAGCAAGTAACGCTTCGGAAGCTCACTGGGCGGGGCGCCCCCAAGCTCCCGGGCACCCCCGTGCTCCCGGGACGCCCCGGATGGCTTGGGCGCCCTGGGCTCAAGCCAACGAAGCGGATAGAGGTTATCCAGCCGAGAAGCCAACTGATTGAGTCAACCTGGGCGCCCCCTGCTTCCCGGGTGCCCCCGTCAAATCTCAAGCCCGATCCTGGAGGGATAAGGGCTGACCGAGTTCGGATAGAGACTTTGCGGATCGGGAGACATGTGGAGGGTGCCCCCAGGTGCACTATATAAGGGGCTCGACCCCTATGGTTTCTGAACACAACTTTCCAACGCCAATACGCTCTTCTACTCAAGCGCTCTGCTCCAGAAACCTCCCATCTCGAGATTGAAGCGCCGATGATGACCCTCGAAATACAATCCACACCGAGCGTCGGTAACGAAAGAGCTTAATTTTCTGTTTACTGTACTACAACTATAAAATTTCTCTGTAATCATTTACGCACATATAGAATTGCCCGTAGTAAACGGTCAACGACCGTGGGCCTTGGAGTAGGAGCCGATCGCGACTTCGAATCAAGTAAAATCGCTTGAGTTCACGTGTGTGTTTCTCTATTTTCCGCTGCTTATTCTCTTTACGAATCCGAAAATGTTTTACGATATTCACTCCCCCCCTCTATCGTATTTTCTCGATCCAACAAGTGGTATTAGAGTGGGGTAGCTCAAACTTGGTGCAACCACCAGTTTGGGAATTTTTTCAGATTTTTCGCATTTTATTTCAAATAAATAATATCTGTAGGTGGGTTTAATTTTGAATTTTGAATTCTCATTTTTCCACCATAAGTTAGAATTGATATAACGATCAACTTTTAAAAATTTGTCATAAACTTTTTTATATATTATTTTAATATTTTTTCCTGAAATTCATGCTACCTTAATTCGAGCAATATTCATTTTTTTTAAAACTCCTATTTCTCTCCATTAATCAGAATATTCATTTTTTTAAATTTGTCATAAACTTTTTTATATATTATTTTAATATTTTACCTCGAAATTCGTACAAAATTTTTGTTGGGCTATTTTTCCCTTCTCCCGCACTACTAATCCAAGATCAAGTCTTGGTACATTTCTATTTGTTCTTTTTGTGTGCAAGATTTATCCTTAATGGCCAATCAAGAATGGAACAGTGTTCGTCCGCCTCTATTCTCTGGCGAGAACTTCAGAACCTGGAAGGGTCTAATGGAATCCCACCTAAAGGCCCATCTAGATCTATGGATGATAATTCAGACAGGGTTTATAGTACCCACAGAAGATGGAATATCGATCGCCTGGGATAAATTGGACGAACCAACTCTGAGGAAGATCGAGGCAGATTCAAAGGCGACTGCAATACTACAATGTGGCCTAGCCAATGAAGACTTGAAGCAGGTTGGATCCTTCAACTGTGCTAAAGAGATGTGGGAGAAGCTAATCAACCTACACGAAGAAAGCTCCGAGATTGAGGTCCTTGAAGGTGTGATGTTTGAATCATCGGATGAGTCAGACGAAGATCACCTAAGTTATCTCGCACTCCCGATCCTAGCACAGACAACCGAGTCAGAATCTGAACCCGAATCCAAAGTCGAAATCGAATGAGAATCAGACGACGAATTGACTGAGATGGTAATCGATTTCGAATTCTTTTCAAAATTAGAATTAAATAATCAAACAGATACTGTAATGGTCGAGGAAGGTGTAAATTCTATTGCAGGGAAAACTCCAAAAGAACCACCAAAGAAGGAGCTTCAACTAGTATCCGAGTCTGACTCACACATGGAATCAGAAGATGAGTCTATATCCGAGGCGGCAAGAATCAATGGGGAGATTCCCAATAAGGAATCAAAAGGTAAAATTGTAAATACAAATTTTAAAAATCATGTAATTTGTTACACATGCAGGGAGAGAGGGCACTACAAAAGTAGGTGTCCTACTCGTAAGATACGAACGACACCATCAACGGCGGCAAAGGAACCAGTTCCAAGAACACGAAAGGACAAGAGTCGTATTCAATACTTCAAGTGCCAGGAGTTTGTGCATTACAAAGATGAATGCAGAGATAGAAGAGCCAAAGATCCAGGACAACCAACGAAGATGGGTAACTTTAATTTATTTGAAAATTCAATATTTACCATGAATAATGTGATTGATTCATATAAATTAGTTAAGGCGAATTTTAGAAAATTGAAACAAGAAAATGAAACCTTGAAACATAAGGTCAAGATGCTAGAAAATTTAATTCATAATCTTGTTGATTTCGAAAATCTGGAGTATTACTCCAATTGTGACCTTACTTAGATAATTGTTTGCTTTAATTATGTGTTGTTTTTTATTATGCTTAGAATTAGGATTGGTTTGAATAAGGACAAAGTGATTTAGCTAAAATTTGAACAACATAGTATTGGGTGGAGGTGAGATGATAGTACGTTAGGGAAACCTTTCTAATAAGGTCAAGTATTCCCTACTTGGTCTGTTTAGTCTGGTGGAACTAGCCGAAGCTACCGATCCAAGACCCAAGCTAGTTAGACCAAAATCTTTCAAGAAGTAACTTGAAGATGAATTTTCAATAAAAAGCTTTGTTAAGGAAAGGGTTGATGATCCAATAAGGCTATGACCAAAGAAGGCCTAGTGCCTCGCCAAGACCTGAAAGCCAATTATAGAAAATCAAATTCACTTTACTATTATCAGATTTGAACCTAACATAAATTTCAACTAATCTTAGATTCAACATAATTTTGCAAAATAGACTTAAACTTAATAAACATTTTCAAAATTTAACCGTTTAAAATTAACCATGTTTTTCAAACTTAAAACCTTCATTTTTGTTAAAACATTTCACAAAACAGATAAGGTAACCTGTTTTGTCATGTAGAACTGAGTGAGATGTCTAGGAACTAATAAAGTAGTTCAATACTTTTTCAAAATTAACTCTAAATTAACTCTATGTGTTTTCCACTCAACATTTTCAAAATTAACTCATCAAGTATTGATTGGTTAAAAGCCTGGTCCAACCCAATCAACCTTACAAAATAGATTAAATTCAACTTAATTATTCTAAAAAATTCAACTCAATTATTCTCAAAATTCAACTTAACGTTAAATTTCTAATTAATTTCAAAATCCTCAAAAATCATTTTAAAACTAAGATTTAATGTTTCAAATCATTGTACTTAAGATTGCTCACCTTAGTTTTCTTTTACTCATCTACCTAAGAATTACTTAATTTTTGCAAACATTTCTATACAAAGAAATTCCTTTGGATAATCATTTTTTTTAAATAAGTCTTGCAAAATGTCAGCTTGGGGTTTACTTAAAATTCTTTTTCATTTTCACTTAGAAAAATGTCTACAGTCCATGCTTTTGTTATATATATATATATATTTACTTAAGTATTTTTCAAAATTTCTCCCATACTTGTATCTCCTATGGTATTGTTCAAAATCATTTTAAACATAGAATCTCTCTGTTGCAATTCTTTACCATTCTCAAAAGGAGGGAGAAAATAAAGAAATTATGTTTCAAATCATTAAAACAAAATATTTTTTTTTAAACTTAGTTTTCTTCTTCTTTTGTTTGAATCAAACCCTAAGACTCAGAGGAGGATTAACTTGTGGTCAACAAGCCTCCTAGGACTGTGTCAAGTTTAGGGGGAGAGCAATTAAAAGAATTATTGAATATTTTTCAAAATTATATGTTTTCATGCACTCCACTTTTAAAAATCCTTTTGAAAACTTAAATAATTTTTCTTTCAAAATACTATCCTGTAAAATCATTTTGCTTATATATAAACCATCACTTTCAAAAGTTTACTTTACTTTGAAATACTTTAAAAATCTTTTTAGAATACTTTTAAAAATAATACTTACTTGACTTTAAAAAATTTTCCAGGACACTTAGGGAAATGTCCTTGTAGTTAACAAGAGATCCTAGGATTGTGTCAGACTGGAAAAGAAACCAAGTCAAGAATTATGTTTTCAAAATAAAATTAATTTTTTTAAAAATATTATCTTTCAAAAGTACTTTTCAAAAATGCATATTAGGTTTTAAAAGTACTTATACTTCTCAAAAAGTCTTATACTTCTCAAAAAGTACTTGCATTTTTCAAAGGCTTGGTTTTCCAAAATTTTTCAAAAATTTTATCCTTTACCTAAGAAATTTCTATTTCTCTTTATCTTGAGGATTAACAATAAGTGACTAAAAGTTCGGAACTTGGACTTAAAACATGCTTAGAATCAAATATAGTTATGAACTTAGATTTATTGATTAAATGCTTTAAGTTTTACATATCAAGCTTGGACTTAATAGAAATGTCAACTTGGTTTAACAAATTGTTCTTTAGCATTAATCCTTGCTTAATAAGTTAATAATGTGTTACTTGTTCCCTATCATTTAGTTTTTTTAAGTAACACCTGATATTTTGAAAAAAAAACTTTTTCAAAGTTGATTTATGATTTTGCAAAACTAATAGGCTCTGATACACAATTCTTTTTCCTTAAACCTTTGTCAAATTATATTTTTCAGAAAGAGTATTTTTAAGGGGGAAAGTAGACTTAAAAAAAATAAATTTTTCCTTAAATTTAAACTTTGTTGAAAAATTCGAGTTGCTCTCAACTAAGAAACTCCTTTGTGATACTCAGAAGTTTTTATATTTTTTTCTTCTAAACTGAACTTAGAATTATTTCTTTCAAAAGTAATGAACATTTTTCATACTTAGAACCTTTTTCAAGAACTAAACTAGGCTTAGAACTTTTTTCAAATTGAAAAATTCTAGTTTTTTTTAACAGCTTCAAAGGGGAAGACTTTCATATTAAGGGGGAGCTTCATGAAAACTTCTTGTTTTTCAAAACATAAGTTTCAAAACTTCCAATCAAAAGCACTTTTTCAAAAAGTTTTGTAACATGTTTTGTTTGAAAACTATTTTTTGAAAAAGTTGTGAACTTCTTTACTTAAATTTATTTTGGTAAAACTCAAAACTCTCTATGAGAAACCCTATTCGCCCATGTATGTTTTTGATATATGTCAAAGGGGAGGAAAGGTCAAAGTTAAGGATTTTATAACACAAGTATTTAGGGTTTTAGGGGGAGTATGAGAAATAAAGGATTTTTTTCAAATCTATTATGTTCATAAACTGCTATACTTCATTATTTTTTTACCCTCAATTATTAACTATTATAAGTTTTTACTTAACTTTGAATTGTGTTGCCATAAATCAAAAAGGGGGAGATTGTTGGTGCAGGAAGCACCATATCGAACCTTGTTTTGATATTGGCAAAGGATTCAAAGTTAAGTACTATTGGTGACCTAACAAGCTTACTCAAGTGTGCAGGAAAAGTCCTAGGAACACTAGGCACGAAGTCCTGGTTATAAGAATTGGGCAATAAGTCCTGGCCGCGGGCTGGGCAACTAAAACCTGACCAAGGGTTGGGCACTAAGACCTGGCCGAGGGCTGGGCACTGAAGACCTGCTCGGAAGGTGGGCACTAAGACTTGGCCGAGGGCTGGGCACCGAAGACCTGCTCGGAAGGTGGGCACTAAGACCTGGTCACGGATTGGGCACGAAGTCCTGGTGAGTAAAGCTGGGCAAAAGTCCAACCGGAGGAGTCGGTTGGCAAAAGGTAAATTCTCCTGAGAGGAGTAGGTGAGGACGCGTTCCCCGTCGAGGGAACATTAGGCATCGGTTCAACTTAGGGTTCCATTTGGGAGACCCGAAGTCAGAACCAAGATAGCTATGGCTGTAAAACTCACTAACATTCTTGCTTTGTTTTGTGTGACACTAACCCTGGATACAGGACCGAAGAACAAGTTTCTGCAGCTTAGAATGCCCCAAAGGAGAGGGGCAGCAACTGGGCAGGGCGCCCCGGAGGTCCCGGGCGCCCCCAAGGTGAAGGCAAGACAAGCTGAGCAAGTAACGCTTCGGAAGCTCACTGGGCGGGGCGCCCCCAAGCTCCCGGACGCCCCCGTGCTCCCGGACGCCCCCGTGCTCCTGGGCGCCCCGGATGGCTTGGGCGCCCTGGGCTCAAGCCAACGAAGCGGATAGAGGTTATCCAGATGAGAAGCCAGTTAATTGAGTCAACCCAGGCGCCCCTGCTTCCCGGGCGCCCCGTCAAACCTCGAGCTTGATCCTGGAGGGATAAGGGCTGACTGAGTTCGGATAGAGGCTTTGCGGATCGGGAGACACGTGGAGGGCGCCCCCAACGTCCAGGGCGCCCCCAGGTGCACTATATAAGGGGCTCGACCCCTATGGCTTCTGAACACAACTTTCCAATGCCAATACACTCTTCTACTCAAGCGCTCTGCTCCAGAAACCTCCCATCTCGAGATTGAAGCGCCGATGATGACCCTCTGCTCCGAAGTACAATCCACACCGGGCATCAGTAACGAAAGAGCTTAATTTTCTGTTTACTGTATTACAACTATAAAATTTCTCTGTAAACATTTACGCACATATAGAATTGCCTGCAGTAAACGGTCAACGACCGTGGGCCTTGGAGTAGGAGTCGACCGCGACTCTGAACCAAGTAAAATCGCTTGAGTTCGCGTTTGTGTTTCTCTATTTTCCGCTGCTTATTCTCTTTACGAATCCGAAAACGTTTTACGATATTCACCCCCCCCCCTCTATCATATTTTCTCGATCCAACAAATTTGACTAACCCTGGCGAAGGCTACTGTTTATAACAGTTAGTAAGTAGCTAATTGGGTTAGACAGGACCCGAAAGAGAAAATTTAAATTGATCTGGTCCAGTTTATACATAGAATTGGTTCAGTACAACACCTTACTTTTATTACTCATTTTCCTTGATATATTTTTTTGATATATGGCAAAGGGGGATAGATTGGAAAGGAGAGAAAAGAAGGTTTTAAAATTTAATTTAACTTTTCAAAATTAATCTTTTTCAAAACGTTTATCTCCTTTTTCAAAAAAGTAAAGTAATCCAAAATCACTTTAAAAAATATTTTCTAAGTGTTATAAATTCAAAATTTTGCTTGAAAATTTTTCTAAGTATTAAAACTGCTTAAAATTTTTTTTCTAAGTGTTAAAACTTCAGAGGCAGTTTAGAAAATTCTTTTAAGTACTTAACTCAAATTGTTTAGAAAATTCTTTTAAGTACTTGCTTTTAAAATTCTTTTAAGTACTTAACTTAAAATTGTTTTCAAAATATTCTAAGTACTTACTTTAAATTTTTCTGGTGCAAAATTTTCTAAGTGTTTCAAAATTCCCTTGAAAATTTTCTAAGTGCTAAAGCTAAACGTGTTGGAAAATTTTCTATGTACCCAACTCAAAATATTTTTGGAAAATTTTTCTAACATAAATCCCATTTTGAAAATGTTCTAAGTATTGAAAAACTGAAAAAATTTTCAATTTTAGAAACAAAGACTTAGAAATTTTTTCAAAAACCCCACGAATGTTTGAAAAACTCAGGGGGAGATTTCTTCCAGGGAGAGGAAATTAAAACTGGTACTTTACTTAATGTTGTTTAACTTAACTTTTTGAACCAGGTTGCTATAAATCAAAAAGGGGGAGATTGTTGGTGCAGGCAGCACCTAAGTCAATCTTGGATTTTGATAATGGCAAAGGGTTCAGAAGTTAAGATGCTATTATTGTCTAACATGTTCACTGAGTGTGCAGGAAGAAGCCCTAGGTACACTAGGCAAGAAGTCCTGGCAAAGGGCTGGGCAAAAAAGTCCTGGTCAAGGACTGGGCAAGAAGACCTGACCAGAAGTCAGGCAAAGAAGTCCTGGTCGAGGACTGGGCACGAAGTCCTGGCAAGGGGCTGGGCACCGAAGACCTGACCGGAAGTTGGGCACGAAGACCTGGTCAGGTGGATTGGGCAAATGACCAACTGGAGGTGCCGGTTGGCAAAAGGTAAACTCTCCTGAGAAGAGTAGGTGAGGACGCGTTCCCCGTCGAGGGAACAGTAGGCGTCGGTTCGACCTAGGGTTCCATTTGGGAGACCCGAAGTCAGAACCAAGACAGCTACGGCTGTAATTATTACTTACTATGTTTTTGGGACTAACCTTAGTTGGAGGGTCGAAGAATTGATCGTCTGCAAGTTAAGGTTCTTCACTGGGCCTATGTGCCCGAATGAAGTCAAGTGCCCGAATGGGCTCAGGCGCCCGTAAGGATACGAGCGCCCAAGAGTGAAGGCAAATCCCAAATCATAGCTGCGAAGCCACTGAACCAAGGTGGATCAGGCGCCCGTGAGGTCACGGGCGCCCCCATTAGCTCAGGCGCCCAAGTGGGGAGGATAAGCGCTGACCGAGCCCGCGGATAAGGATTCGGATCGGAGGGCACGTGTCAGGCGCCCCCACCCATCAGGCGCCCGATAGAGCACTATAAAAGGGGCTCGACCCCAAGGCTTCAAAAACATAATTTCTCAACGCTCCAAAGCTTTTCATTCAAGCGCTGCGCCCCGGCAAACTCCGACTTCGAGATTCCAGCGCCGACGATGACCCTCTGCTCCGAAATATGATCCACATCGGGCGTTGATAACGAAAAGTGTGGCTACTTTCATTTCTTGTAATATTCCTATACTCAACTTGTAAATTGTTTTGCGCTATTATAGTATTGCCTAAAGTAAACGGTCAAGGACGGTGGGCCTTGGAGTAGGAGCCGCCCGTGACTCCTAACCAAGTAAAATCTTGTGTTCCTGTGTGCATTTAATTATTTCCGCTGCGTTTTCACTCTTTATTCTATCTGAAAAGTTTTAACGATATTCACCCCCCCCCTCTATCATTTTTCTCGATCCAACACAACCTTCAATTGAACCACTAGTTGAACCAATAAATGAATTGACTATTGACCAACTACTGAGTCAATTGAACCAATAATTAAACCAACCCAAGTAATTGAACAAAATACTGAATCAAACCGTCCAGCCGGGCCTGAGGCTGAACCCAGTTCTAGAAGAACCAAGACACCCAGACTTAGTCACTCAACCAATCAAATTGTGGGTGATCCAACCTTAGGAGTCAGAACTAGGTCTTCCTATAGAAATCTTAGTCAGATCGCACTAATTTCGAAAATTAAACCTAAGACTATAGAGGAAGTCTTACCTGATCCTGATTGGATCATAGCAATGTAAGAGGAGTTAGCCCAATTTGAGAGGAACCAAGTCTGGGAACTAGTAACTAAACTTGAGGGCAAATCCGTTATAGATACTAAGTGGGTGTTTAGGAATAAGCTAAATGACCAAGGGGAAATAGTTAGAAATAAAGTCCGCTTAGTAGCTAAAGGGTTCAGTCAAGTCGAAGGGTTAGACTATGACGAAACCTATGCCCCAGTAGCCAGACTTGAGTCTATTAGAATGTTGTTAGCCTTTGCAGCCCATAAAGTATTTAAACTTTACCAAATGGACGTTAAGTCAGCCTTCCTAAATGGGTTCATCAAAGAAGAAGTCTATGTAGGACAACCCCAGGCTTTGAGGACCTAGAAAAACCTGACTATGTTTACAAACTTAATAAGGCATTTTATGGACTAAAACAGGCACCTAGGGCATGGTATGAACGCCTATCAACTTAGCTCATTTTTAAGGAATTTAACCAAGGACAAATTGACTTAACTCTTTTTGTTAAAACCTTAGAAAAAGACAATTTCATTGCACAAATCTATGTTGATGACATAATTTTCGGATCCACCAACTCAAACTTCTTAAAAGAATTTGTAAAAATAATGGAAAACGAATTCGAAATAAGCTTAGTTGGTGAGCTCAACTTCTTTCTAGGACTACAAATTAAGCAAACTAGAGATAGAAATTATGTTCACCAATCCAAATATGCTAAGGAGTTAATAAAGAAATTTAAAATGGATAACTCCAATAGCATAAGTACCCCTATGGCCACAAATGTAAAAATTGATAGTGACCCTGAAGGTAAACCTGTAGATCTTAAGCTATATCGAAGTATAATTGGAAGTCTACTTTATCTTACAGCTTGTAGACCTAATATTCTTTTTTCTGTAGGAATGTGTGCTAGATACCAAACCTGTGCTAAGGAAACGTACCTAGGAGCCCTAAAAAGAATACTTAGATACATTAAGGGCACCCTAAATGTAGAGATTTGGTATCCTAGGACCTCAAATTTTGACCTGTCAGGATACGCTGATTCTGACTATGTTGGATGCAAACTAGATAGAAAGAGTACAAGTGGAAGCTGCCAACTTTTAGGAAATAGTCTAGTCAGTTGGTGCAGTAGAAAGCAACACTGCGTAGCTCTATCTACAACCGAAGTAGAATATGTTGCTTTAGGAGAGTGTGTAGCACAACTCCTATGATAATGCACACTCTTAAGGACGTCCAGCTTGATTACACCCAAACCCAATTCTACATTGATAACATAAGTTCAATTAATCTAACTAAGAACCCAATCCAACACTCTAGAACAAAACATATAGAGGTTAAACATCACTTCGTAAGAGATTATGTAGCCAGGGGTGAAATAGACCTTAAGCATGTAAACTCAAAATCAAACTTAGCTGATATCTTCACCAAACCCTTACCTGAGTCTGAGTTTAGCTCATTAAGAAGGCAGTTAAAGTTATGCTTAGTAGAATAGGACTGCTCTACTTGTGTTTTTTTTTTGTTTTTATTTCTTATACATATTTGAAAAATCATTTTTATATTGAAATTTAAAATGATTTCCAACTTAGCCTTTTCAAAAATTTACCCCTTCAAAACTAGGGCTTTTTCGCAAATTGACTTAGCTTAGGCCCTAACCCTAGAACTGCATGCACCTATAGATCTAGAAGCCAGTATCTCACAAGCACCTTAGGGTACTTTTGATTGACAACCTAGACTGGGTTGAGATGCTTCGGTCTATGCCTTGATTCAAGATGCTTTAAGTCAGTGCATGTGCAGTAATTGGGGCAATAAATACCAATTGAACAGTAATCAGGTTAAGTGTCAAGCTTAGAAAATCTAACTTGATCAGATCACTTAACTTAACTAATCCTAGCGAAAGCTATATTTATAACAGTTAGTAAGTAGCTAACTGGGTTAGACAGGACCCGAAAGAGAAAATGTAAATTGATTTGGTCTAGTTTATGCTTAGAATTGGTTCAATACAACATTTTTACTTTCCTTACTCATTTTTTGCTATATATTTTTTGATATATGGAAAAGGGAGAGAGATTGGAAAGGAGAGAAAAGAAGGTCTTAAAATTTAAAACTATCCAAATTAATTTTTTTTTCAAAACTTTTATCTTCTTTTTCAAAAAGTAAAGTAACAAAAACTGTTTTGAAAATTGTCTAAGTACTTAATTCAAAACTCTTTTTGAAAATTTTGAAAGCACTTAGTTCAAAATTATTTTGGAAAATTTTCTAAGTGTTAAAAACTTCAAAATTATTTTTGAAAATTTTCTAAGTGTTAAAAACTTCAAAATTATTTTGGAAAATTTTCTAAGTGTTAAAAACTTTAAAATTATTTTGGAAAATTTTCTAGGTGTTAAAACTAATTGGTTTGAAAAATCTTCTAAGTGCTTTTTGGAATTTTTTTTTTAACTTGAAAATCCCTTTTGAAAAATTTTCTAAGTGTTGAAAACCTGAAAAATCTTTTCATTTTATGATAGACAAGGACTTAGAAATGTTTTCAAAAACCCTACGTATTCTTGAAAAACTCAGGGGGAGAATTTCTTCCAGGGGAGGAAATTACGTACTTGTTTATTTACTTGCTTTATTAACTTAACTTTTTGAACCGTGTTGCCATAAATCAAAAAGGGGGAGATTGCTGGTGCAGGCAGCACCGAGTCAAACCTAGGTTTTGATAATGGCAAAGGATTCAGAAGTTAAGATGTTATTGTGATCTAACTTGTTCACTAAGTGTGCAGGAAGAAGTCCTAGGTACACTAGGCAAGAAGTCCTGGCAAAGGGCTGGGCTAAGACGTCCTGGTCAAGGACTGGGCAAGAAGACCAGACCGGATGTCGGGCAAAGAAGTCCTGGTCGAGGACTGGGCAAGAAGTCCTGGCAAGGGGCTAGGCACCGAAGACCTGACCGGAAGTTGGGCAAGAAGACCTGACCGGAAGTTGGCCACGAAGACCTGGTCAGGTGGATTGGGCAAAAGTCCAACCAGAGGAGCTGGTTGGCAAAAGGTAAACTCTCCTGAGAGGAGTAGGTGAGGACGCGTTCCCCGTCGAGGGAACAGTAAGCGTCGGTTCAACCTAGTGTTCCATTTGGGAGACCCGAAGTCAGAACTAAGACAGCTACGACTGTAAATAATGACTAACACTCTTGGTTGGTTTGTATTGGAACTAACCCTGGTTACAGGAACCAAAGGATTGTGTTTCTGTAGCTCAGACGCCCCAAAAGAGTGGGGTGGTTCACTGGGCTAAGCGCCCGGGATGTCACGGGCGCCCAAGGTCAAGGCCAAAAACTGCCAAGAAGCAAGACTGCTTCGAACCAAACTGGGCTAGGCGCCCAGGAGGTCCTGGGCGCCCAAGGTCATAGCCAAAGCGACAATCGAAGCAAATCCGCCACGAAGCCAATGGACTAGGTCAACCTAGGTGCCCGAGAGGTCCCGGGCACCCCAGTAGGCCTAGGTGCCAAGTCGAAGGGGATAAGCGCTGACCGAGCCCTCGGATGAAGATTCTCGCAGGATGAGGCATGTGTCAGGCGCCCCCAACAGATTAGGCGCCCCCATGGGTGCTATAAAAGGGCTTCACCCCCAAGGCTTCGATCAGCCATTCTTTCTAATGCTCCAAACACTTTCGCTCATGTGCTGCGCTCCGGCAAAGTTCCATTTCGAGATTTCAGCACCGACGATGACCCTCTGTTCTGGAATTCGATCCATCTTGGGCGTCGGTAAATTTTCAGTTTACGAAAGTGTTGTGATTTAATTTTCAAAATTCTATATCTGTACCTTAAATCTGTAAAAATCTTTTCGAATATAGAATTGCCCAAAGTAAACTGTCAAGGACCGTGGGCCTTGGAGTAGGAGCCGACCGCGACTCCGAACCAAGTAAAAAAACGCTTGTGTTCATGTGTACTTTATCTTTTTTCGCTGCGTATATTCTTTAATTGTCCGAAAATTTGATAACGATATTCACCCCACCCCCTCTATCATTTTCTTCGATCTAACAATGTGGAGAAACATCAAAGTAAAGGTATCAAGACACTGCGATCAAATCGTGGTGGTGGGTACCTCTTGGGAGAGTTTAGGACTTATTTATCAGAAGATTGGGATACAATCCCAATTGACTGCACTCGGTTCACCCCAATAGAACGGTGCAGTAGAGCAAAGGAAAAGTGCTCTTATGTGGATGGTTAGGACAATGATGAGCTGCTCTGAGTTGCCGGATTTGTTCTGGGGATATGCTTTGGAAAACGGCAGCGTACATACTTGATGCCATCTAGGTCAGTGCCTCCTACTCCCGTAGAAGTGTGGAATGGGCGAAATCCAAGTCTAAAACATCTTCGGACATGGGATAGCTCACCATATGTGCTGAGAGGGGATACTGATAAGATTGAAATCTCGTGCGCTTGTTCGTAGGCCATCCTAGAGGAACGAAAGGTGGTTCTATAGTCCTAAGGATCAGAGGGTAATCGTTGGGACGAATACCAAATTCTTAGAAGAAGACTATGTGATGAATCATAAGCCTATGAGTAGACTAGTTCTTGAAGAATTAAGAGAGGATGTTCTGACCTTAGTACCAACTGTACAAGAGGATGCACCACAAGTCACTGCACCGCGTGCCACAGAAGATACACAGGTGGTACCTCGTCATAGTGGGAGGGTTGTTAGTCAACCTAAAGGATTCATGTTCTTGGGAGAGTCTTCGGACTCTGTCCCTGGCGACCATGAATCAAGATCCCTGGACCTATGACGAGGAACATCCGCTTTGAAGAGATAATCCAGTTATATGGATTTGTTCAAAGGACGGATGAGATTTGTGTATGTAAGAATTGTGACAGAAACGTAGTGGTGTTCTTGTACTATACGTAGATAATATTTTGTTAGTTGGCAACAATGACAAAGTATTATCAGACGTAATGTTATGGTCGTCCAAACAATTGATATGAAGGACTTAGGAGAAGCAGGACACATCCTTGGCGATCGAAGTTCTAAGGGATCACCAGAGAAGGATGTTGTGCTTATCCCAAGCTTCATATAGAGGTAGTGTCTTAACTCGTTTTAGCATGGAAACCTCCAAGAAAAGTTTTGTACTTTTCAGAAGTGGAGCTACTCTATCTAAGGAGATATGTTTAGATTATCAAAGGAGATAGAGACCAGATATCTGCTTTGCCGTGGGCATGGTTAGCAGATATCAGAGTAAACCAGGTTAAGAAAATTGAATTGTGGTAAAAGCTTATATTAGTGCTTGAAAAAAAAACTAAGGATTATAAGCTGGTTTACCGGGCAGACCAATTCCCTATGAGTTATACGGATATAGACTTCCAGTCAGATAGGGGCAAACATAAGTATTCCTTGGGGTTTTGTGTTTACTTTAAGAGGTGGAACCATAGGTTGGAGGAGTGTCGCGCAGCGACTGCGTGATGGACTTCACCATGAAAGATGAATGGATGGCAGTCTCTGAGGCAGCCAGGAAAGCTACATGGTTCAGGAATCTGAAGATGGACTTCGATGTGATTCCTGGGTTGCTCAAAGCTATCACATTTTGTTGTGATAAACATATGGTGCAGTTGCAAACTCGAAGGAATCACGAGCCCATAAGGCGAGTAAACACATAGAGCGCAAGTACCACCCAGGAGAGGAAAAGCTGTTGTTGCCTAGATTACATCAGGGGACAACCTGGGAGAACTTTTCACTGGGGCCTTGATAGCAAGAGCTTTAGGTATGTGGAGGATTAGGGAGTTAGATGTATGACATTTTGAGAACAACAATGTCTTTAAGTCTAAGTGGGAGATTGTAGGATGTGTATACTGAAAGACATGATTTCTTTATATGAACAACTTCATTTTGAAAAGAGAATCACAACTACACTAGGTGCCTATTTATATTAGTACATGCACGAAGTCCAATTACTTTGCATTGTAGATAACATGGTGTGTGGTGTCACACGGAAGATCATGTTATCAGTCCCTTGCTTAGTATAAATAAGAGGCCCACAACCGAGATGGAATTGGACAACCCATCGGGATGGTTGTAGTGTAATTAGGTGTGGTTGGTCTTGACCATAGAATTACACTAGTGTGCTATGAGTACATTGAGTAGGATCGAAACCCGAGGTTATCCAATTTGTACTGACTCAATAATTGGATAGGACCTCAGTTTATATTATGGAGTATGATCCCTTAATCTCGAAATAATATCGGGCATATATTATTAATTATTATTTCTTTGATTTAACAATGGGCGAGATCTATTCTGTTAGATCGATAGGCCCGGTAAGTTGGGAGATAATATTAATAATATGATGTGCCGATGATTATTGACAGAATCCATGTCCTGGTGAGTCAGGATGATGATGCCCCCTTGATGAGGTCAAAAGGTTCATCGTGCTAAACCCTGCAGGTGGATTTGATCCGGAACGATGATAAGGTTGAGTGGTACTAGTCAAGGACCCAGAGGTTAAATAATTTAAATTGTCAATAATTTAATTTTTAACGGGCATTCGAGATCTTAAACATGGGGGGATGGATGACTCGTAATAAGTGGAGCCATATGTAAATATAGGGGTTGGTGAGGTAATTCAATGGGGATCCTTTAGTGGAATGATCCTCATTAATGGATCGGGTTTGGATACATTAGCAGGCCAAGATCCAACTCCTCCTCATGCTCCCTACCGTAACCCTATATATACCCCATGGTGGCATGAAACCAAAAGGTTAAGCGATCCAATTAATTAATCCAACACTAGAAAATCCTAGAAATTCCTCCTCTCCTCCTTTCTCTCTTCCTCCTCTGTCGGCGCCGAAGATGCTCTCGGTGGAGATTTTCTCCTTGGAAAAAATTCTCAATCGCCGACCCAGAGATAGAAGGTTGCTCACGGCAACCTTCATCTTCTCAGTGGAGTTTTCTAGCTGGAGGAAACACACGGCACCAACGACATCTTCCCAAGCTGTGATCACATGAGCAGTAATTTTCTGATTTTGTGCAGAAAATTGCATGGTTCTCGGTGGAGGTTTCTCGGTGGAGAAACCTCAAAGCGCCAGCAGCAGCTCCTCCAAGCTGTGAACACGTGAGGAAGCAGGTTTCACCGCATTGGATTCAAAAGGCAAAACGCTCGCCCCAGCGCCCCTGCCAGCCCGTCCCAGGACCAACACGGAGGAGGTAAATCATGGTTATCACTGGTGTGGTGAGGCGCCTGGGGTCGAGGGAATTTAATGCCAGCAAACCAGGATTTTATCCCCGTGCGTAACTAGCGACCCTTGACCCTGAGACCTCCGATTCAAGCAGCAGGCGTCTTACCATCCGATCCAGCCCGTGGGGCATGGAATGGAAATTGCCGAGAGGCAATTGAATTGCCTAGGGCTCGGCAATTGGAATTGCCGTGAGGCAATTTTGATTGCCGTGAGGCAATTGAATTTCTGAGAGGCAATTGCAAACAATTGCCATGAGATTTTCTTGGAGAGCGGAGACAGAGCAACTTGTTTGGAGCAGCAACCAGTTTCCTCGCACTTGAGGCATGAAAACTTTCTTCAAGTTGCTTAGAAGAATACAAGTTGGAGTTGTGGAGTTGCACAGAACACAAGTTGCTTGTGCAACTTGGAGTTGCTCAGATCACAAAAAGCTCCAAGATACTTGTTGTTCAGGTGCTGGGAGTGGAGGAAAGAATCAATTGGGTTTGTATTCGGATTATCTCCTAGGAGTGGCCGGTGGCATCCCTTTGGCAAGGGATTGGTTGGCGCGAGAAGGGATCGACTTGGTGACCACAGGTCTTGGTAGATCATCGTCCACACGACGTCCAAGAGAGGAGGGTCATACGGTAGAAGATCGTAAGGTAACAGAAGGTATATTCTTCTTTGGCTCCTTTCGTTCTTATTTGTGCTTTATTCATTTGTCTCGTCATTTCATGTTAGTTAATTTATTATTTTGATATTGTATCATGGTGAATAATTTATTAACTGGATCCCGTCCATAAACACAAAAGTCGGCGATCAACTCGTCGCCTTTTCCGCGGTCGAACGGTCGACCAAATTACAAGGCTGATTTTGGTAATTGGCTAAGCTGTAATTTGGATCGTTCGATATGGCACGAGACAGTCGATGGGAGATGGGTCTCCGTTCGGATTAATTTTTTAATCCGTGGACATGCAGAGGTCTCTCAGATCGACCAGGTATTCGCTTCGGAAACCCGCCAAGCCATACCCAACACCATAGTGATGTTTGTGGTAAAAGTCCTTAGCTCTTCCTCTCTCTTTCAATTCTATCTTGTAAAAGAGGAAGAGGATAACCTTGTAACGGTTTTCTCCACCTTGAAGGAGGTTTTTCATAATGGAGGTGGTGTGCGCGTGTGGATCCTTGGATTAGTCACCTCTCTGAGGTGGATACCAATTAAACAAAGGTGTTAGCATTGTTCTTATTATTTTCTTTGTTTTGCTTGTGTTTACAAACTCTACATTCGTTAGAGAAGGTTTTACCCATCAGTCTTACTATCTTGTCAACCTAACTTTTGACAAGTAAGACTAATAGTTGGTCAACTTCGGCCCTACAATTTATTAGCAATGACTCCGTTGGGGAGGATACTAATAATTGTATCTAAGTGTTTACCATTGCACGACACTAAGGAACTATTTAGGATTATATGTCTTCCGTTGGGGAAGTCTACACGCTCTTCAAAAATCCCCTATATTTTTTTTGTAACTTGTGATCCACAGAACAAGCCTTTCCATTATAGAGGAAGGCACTCAGAGCCAACGCGCGGGCTTGTTCGCTTCACATATCAGATTGCAATGGAGGTCGTGGGTCCCTTAGGGTCCCTCTTCCACTTAGTAATTTATCTTGAGGAATTTTCTAGCACTACCACACAACCAAGCACATAATCAATCAACATGAAAAAAAACATAGAGAAAATCCTAGATTTTCCAACTTTCATGGCCTTGGTCTTCAATGCGCCTCTAGTCGTGTCATCACTTCGTCTGCTCCTCCCTTCCTTCTACGCAAGCTACCTCGAGGGATTTCCACGCCAAAATGACTAGCTAATTATTTACATCATCGATCCTATAGTCCTCGAGGGAGTGTACATGAGATCTAGATCAACTATAAATAAATAACTCGGCTAAACATGCGTCTTATTTAATTACAAAAAATTAAATACCTAGCCTCGTCAACCCCGAGGATTAATTAATTACAAAAATATGGAAACCAATCACACAACATAATTTTGGCCATGAAGTTGGAATCTCGTGCCTGCAACACAAAGTTAGCCTACGCACATCCACGAATCATCCAGCAAAATAGAATGTATGAATTGCAAAAATTAACCAATCCTAAACACACAAAGCCGTAAACCTCAGCTCTAATACTAATTGTTGTGTATGACTTGGCGGATTTCCCTAGCAAATACTTGGTCATTCCGAGAAACCTCTCCATGCCTACGGATTAAAAATTTAATCTGAATGGAGAGCCATCTCCCATCGACCATCTCGTGCCGTATCAAACGGTCCAAATTACAACTTGGCCAATTACCAAAACTGGCCTTGTAATTTGCTCGACCGTTCGACTGCGGAAAAGGCGACGAGTTGATCGCTGACTTTTGTGTTTATGGTCGGGTCAGTTAATAATTTATTCACCAAATTTGGAATCAAAATAATAAACTATTAAACATGAAATGACGAGACGAATCAACAAGACACATAATTGACATGCAATTAATCAAAGGAGCATAGGGAAAGATATACCATTCCGATCACCTCGCGGTCTTCTACCTTATGACCCTCCCTTTGTGAACGTCGTGTGGGCGACGATCTACCGCAATCCGAGATCACCAAAGCCTCCAAAAAGCTCTTCTTCTCACCTTGGCCGAAAAAGGAAACCCTAGCCTAGGGTTGTCCTTGCGCCACCGGCCCCTTCTGTTGGGTTCTCCCGGCACCAAAACACAAAATGCAGCGGAAACAAGAACCCTCGAGCGATCCATGCGAAAGAAAAACTCATACGAAGTTTATCTATCTAATAGATCTATCTGTTGGTGCAGAAAGCACTACAGTCAAACCTGTGTTTTGATAATGACAACAGGGTTCAAAAGTTAAGTCTTACTTGTTGTCTAACAAGTTACTCTAGTGTGCAGGCAAAAAAGTCCTAGCAAAGGACTGCTAGGCACTGACGAAGGAATACCAGGGCAAAAGTCCTAGCGAAGGACTGCTAGGCACTGGCGAAGGAATGCCAGGGTAAAAAGTCCTAGCGAAGGACTGCTAGGCACTGGCGAAGGAATGCCAGGGCAAAAGTCCTAGCGAAGGACTGCTAGGCACTGGCGAAGGAATGCCAGGGCAAAAGTCCTAGCGAAGGACTGCTAGGCACTGGCGAAGGAATGCCAGGGCAAAAGTCCTAGCGAAGGAATGCTAGGCATTGGCGAAGGAATGTCAGGGTAAAAAGTCCTAGCGAAGGACTGCTAGGCACTGGCGAAGGAATGCCAGGGTGAAAAGCCCTAGCGAAGGAATGCTAGGCATCGGGCGAAGGACAGCTCGGTATCCAAAACCTAGCAAAGGATCGCCAGGCAAAAGTCCAACCAAAGGAGCGGTTGGCATCAGGTACATTCTCCCGAGAGGAGTAGGTGAGGATGCGTTCCCCTTCGAGGGAACAGTAGGCATTTGTTTGACCTAGGGTTCCATTTTGGAGACCCAAAGTCAGAACCAAGACAGCTAAGGCTGTATGAAACTAACAACTTACTGCTTTATGTTGTTTTCGGACTAACCCTGGATGCAGGACCAAAGGAACGAGTGTCTGCAGCTCAGAGAGCCTCAAAGGAGTGAGGCAGCAGCTGAGTAGGGCGCCCTGAGTGTCCAGGGCGCCCCCAAGGTGAAGATTAAACAAATGAAGCGAAAGGAGCTTCGGATGAATACTGACCGGGGCGCCCTCAGTGCCCAAGGTGCCCTCAGCGCCCAGGGCGCCCCCAGCAGCCAAGGCACCCCGCGCCTACGCCAGCAAAGCCGATTACACTTATCCAGCCGAGAAGCCCGCGCTGAAGAAGTCAAGCAGGGCGCCCCCAGTGTCAAAACTCATCCCTATTCGAGTGGGATAGAGCTTGACCGAGCGAAGCTCGGATCGCTTGACACGTGGGGGGGGCGCCCCCGACGTCCAGGGCGCCCCGAGGTGCTATAAATAGCACCCAACACCCAGGCTTTCAAGATCATCTCCGACACAACGCTTCTACGCTCTTCCGCTCTCGCGCCTCGCTCCGGAAAATTCCCAACTCGAGCTGACGACGTCCCGCTGCTCCGAAAAAGTCAACCCACAAAGGACGTCGGTAAAAGAAGAGCCTCATTTAATTATTAAAGTTTACTGTGCTATTGTTGTAACTCAAATTCTGTAAACTGATTTACGCTTCATATAGTATTGCCCAAAGTAAACGATCAACGATCGTGGGCCTTGGAGTAGGAGTCGACCTAGGCTCCGAACCAAGTAAAAATTACTATGTTCATGTGCTTGCAATTATCTTCCGCTGTGCAATTGTTTTTTTGTTAAATTCGAACGTTTTCCGATATTCACCCCCCCTCTATCAGTTCTCTCGATCCAACAAGTGGTATCAGTGCGGGGAAGTTCAAACTTGGTGCAACCACCAGTTTGAAAATTTTTCAGATTTTTATTTTCTTTTTCTCGTTCGAATTTTCTCTAAATTTTTTTTTCGTTCGAATTTTCGTTTCGTTAACCGAGGTTGGTGCAACACCCCTCGTTATTTTAATTTCTTTATCCCGCACTACTAATCCAAGACCAAGTCTTGGAAATTTTTCTGTTAGTTATTTTTTTCAGATTAAATGGCCATGCAAGAAGGATTCAGCACCGCCAGACCTCCACTTTTCAATGGAGAAGACTTTTCTTACTGGAAAAGTCGAATGGAGGTCTACCTAAAAACTCAGGTGGACATGTGGATTTTCATCCAGTCTGGACTGGAGATCCCCAAAAACGCCGAAGGAGTACCACAGACCTACTCAGAATGGGACAACGCTCTGAAGCGTAAAATTGAAGCCGATGCAAAGGCGACCCAGACTCTCCAATGCGGATTGACAAAAGAAGAGCTGAACCGAGTGGGCCCCTTCAACAGTGCCAAGGAGCTGTGGGCAAAGTTGATCGAGCTGCACGAAGGAACATCAGACACCAGGATCAGCAAGAGAGACCTGCTCCTAAACAAACTCTACAACATCAAGATGGCCAACAACGAAACAGCAGCCCAACTCCACGCACGAATCCAAGAATTGATGAACGGTCTTCACACTATAGGTCACAAGGTCGAAAACCGTGACCTAATAAGGTACACCCTAAATGCTTTCCCTAGAAATACCTTGTGGGCATCTATGGTAGATGCATACAAGGTTTCAAGCGATCTCTCTAAAATTAAATTAGATGAATTGTTTTCTGAGTTAGAACTTCATGAACAGACTAACTGCAATATGGCCGAGAAAGGAATTGCCTTTGTTGCAGGAAAAGTTGGAAGATCGACAATGAAGAAACCTCAACCTGAACCCGAGTCCAACTCAGACTCAGACGCAGAAGACGAAGAAGGAGCAATCTGAGCTGGTCTGATTGTCCCGAAGCTACTATAAAAAATTAAAAAACCAAGTCAATACACGGAGGACAAGCCGAAGAAAGGACGAACCAGCTGAACCCGCGAATGACAAAAACAAGCCCAACGTAACCTGCTACGAGTGCAAGAAGAAGGGCCACTATAAGACGGAGTGTCCAAACCTAAAGGAGAACAAAAAGACAAGAAGAAAGAAAGCACTCCAAGCAACCTGGGACGAATCTTCATCAGAAGAAGAAGAAGAAGAACCCCAGTCAAACCTTCTAGCACTGACCGCTTCAGAAGAAGTCGAGACCAAATCAGAGTCAGAAAAGGACGACGGCAGACTAACCTTTTTAGAAGACGGCGAAATCAAGGTAAGCGGTTTCAATAAAAGTCAATTGAACGAACTTATTTCCTATCTTTCTCGAGATTTGGCGAAAGCCAAACTCCGAGTCGAGTCCCTCCGACAGGAAGTAAAACTCCTGAAAGAGGGAGCTGAATCTAAACCCGTAACCGAGAAGACTCAAGAAGGAACTCCTACTCAAGTTGAAAAACTTGAGAAGGAGAACTCCTCCCTGAAAACTCAGGTTAAGGATCTTAGATCAGTCTTAGAACGATTTACATCTGATTCCAAGAATCTTGACATGATTCTTGGAAAACAGAAATCAGTTCTAAATCGATCCGGACTTGGTTATAGAACCAAATCCCGACAAAGATCTTATTTTGCTGTACTGAATCAGTCCAGAGGTAAAGTTCAGGCATGGGTACCTAAACTGTACATGAACAAACCAACTGGATCAAATCAGTAATGGATCCCCAAGGACAAGATTCACATCTTGCCCAACCATTATCGTGGCTTTAGTCCAGGGGGAGCCAAACTGAAAACTATATTCATTGTTAGATAAAATTTAATTCTTGATTGCAAATTGCATGTTTGATTGTTTATTTAAATTTCTGCAATTTACCATGCTTAGACTTAGGAATGATTAGTATAAGAACAGAACAAACTTAACTGAAACTTGAAAATATAGTATTGGGTGGAGGTGAGACGATAGTACGTTAGGGAAACCAATTCTAATAAGATCAAGTTCACTTGGTCTCTTTAGACTGGTGAAACTAGCCGAAGCTACCAATCCAAAATCCAAACTAGTTAAACCAGAAATTTTTCAAAGATTAATTTTGAAAATGAAATTTCATTAAACGGCTTTGTCAAGGAAAGGGTTGATGATCCAATAAGGCTACGGCCAAAGAAGGCCTAGTGCCTCGCCAAGACCTGGAAGCCAATTTTTGAATTTCAAATTCAAATTACTTTTTGTCAAATTCAAATCTAACACAATTTTCAGTTAAGTATAGATTCAAACATTTCCTTTCAAAATAAATTGAAATGTTTTCAAAATTAATTAAGATTTTCAAAATAAATCATGTTTTTCAAAAATTCTTCTATCAAAACCTGTCTCACAAAACCTATTAGGCTAACATGGTTGATAACCGTAGACTGGGTGAGACAGCAAACTTAATGAAGACTTATTCAATATCTGCATTTTGTTTAACATTTAGTTTAGGACGTCATTGAAATAATGCAGGTCAAACCTTTGTCAAAATAGTCAAACTATGGTCAAAGAAGTCAAAACTACGGTCAAAGCAGTCAAACCACGGTCAATGTAGACAAACCTTGGTCAAAACACTCAAATCGGGTCAGATCTGGTCAAATACACTCCTCTAGGGTCAAGAACCAGTCCTTAGGGCGCCCAATCCTTTGCAGGCGCCCCGAGGCTGGTCAAAAGCTGTCATCTGCCACTGCATGCTGACCAGGGCGCCCTGGTGCTCCCGGGCTCCCCCGTATAGTCCTTCAACGACAGAAAGCTGCCTAAAGGCAGGTGCAGTCCTATCCAGGGCACCCTCGTCAGGCGGGGCGCCCTCGCCTGATAGGGCGCCCTCCCGCTTAAGGGCGCCCGAAACTTCCCTATAAAAGGGGTTCCATGCCCCTACTTCTCTTCACACTCAAACCACTCCTTCTCCTCAACTCTCTACTTTCCAAGAGATCTTGCAACCCTCTCAAGCTCTCATCATCAACAATGCCACCCTGAGCAGCCCGGTATAATTTTTAATTAAGTTAATTTCTTTTCAACTTTTCTTTAAATGCATACGTTCTTTAAATGCACATTCCTTCTCTTAGAAGACGCCGACCAAACCTGGCAGAACCCGGTACCCAACCTAGTCCTGATCCTAGGTTTCCGAATTTAGAATTGTGTAATAAGTTCGCTCGTACCACCTATAAACCTATCAAGACGAGCTACTTGAATAGAAAATTTTTCACCCAATCCTGTCCCTTAGCAATGAACGTCATAAACTTTTACCAACTTGACAATCTCGTATTCTGCACCCACCCAATCAATACCTCCTTATGTGCAAAATTTTACAATAACATAATTAGACAGGATAGTCTCATGTTCTCCACCACTGTTCAAGGAATCCCCTTAACTATCACACCAACATTACTCAACCGATTTCTAGGACTACGACTCTCGCAGTCCACCTTCTATTGTTACCCTCCTAGGGAGCCTCCCTTTGATGCTCCCTACTCTCATATTACCTTAGATACATTACACTCATACTTCTTTAAGCGACCCCTGGCCAGATGATTTCAGTCCGTCGAATTAGAGGTCCAGGACTACGCTCTATATAGAGTCATAGTCCGATGTATTCTGCCATTATCCACTAGGGACGTCACCACTATGCGACCATTCCACGCCTTTCTCCTGTACGCCTTGATTCACCATCTAGACATCGACATAGGACTTCACATGTTTCATGCTATCCTACATGCATCCAGTGTTACCACGCAAGGGCGGGTACGCACACCCTACTGCCACATCATCACGTCCATATTACATCACCACGGTAGAAACATTACCGAGGGAGAGATGGCCGCTTTGACCGATTACAATGAAATAGGCTATAGAAACTTCGCCCTAGCCGGTATAGAAGTGTTCGGTACCAGGGTCTTGTCCTGGAGACGTCAGAGAGCAGCTCCCCCGATCGACTCAGACGAGGAGGTCGACGTCGACGTTGGAGACATTGCTGCAGCAGCCCGAGCACACATAAACGAGCCGGCTCCACCGACACTCTACGATCGAGTGACACAGCTGGAGACATATGTCCAGAGCCTCTGAGAGGAAGTGGAGGCCAATCATGCCGAAGACTTGGAGACAAATCGGGGCTACTACACCGAGTATATGAGCACTCTTAGAGCTGAGAGGGAGGCCAGAGATGCACAGTATCACGAGATGATGACACTATTTCGATCATGGTAGCCCGGCTCATCTGACCACCCTGGCCCTTCTTCCTAGTTAGATCATTTTCGGCATTGTACTAAGTAAACATTCTTGACTCATGGTTGACTGTTCTGTACCCCTGTTTGACTAGTTAACCTACTTCTTTGACTTGAGTATCTGGTCTGGATTGTGCTCTGTAGAATAGATTAACTCTACTGTTGATTTTTTTACTGCTTTACCTGATTTAAAAATCAGTTTCTAAAAATAGAATTTTGAAAAACTGTTTTACTTAATTTCAAATTCAGTTTGTTTTAAAACTTTTTCGACTTAGTTTTTTCTTAAAACTATCCCCTTTCAAAACTAGGGCTTTTTCGCAAATGGACTTAGCCTAGGCCCTAACCCTAGAACTGCATGCACCTATAGATTTAGAAGCTAGCATCTCACAAGCACCTTAGAATACTTTTGATTGATAACCTAGAAAGGGTTGAGATGCTTAAGTCTTTGCCTTAATTCAAGATGCTTTAAGTCAGTGCATCTGCAGTAATTGGGGCACTAAATACAATTTATACAGCAATCAAGTTAAGTGTCAAGCTTAGAAAATCTAACTTGAACAGAAACACTTAACTTGACTAACCCTAGCAAAAGCTACTATTTATAACAGTTAGTAAGTAGCTAAATGGGTTAGACAGGTCCCTACAAGAAAAAATCAACTGATTTGGTCTAAGTCCTGGTTCAGTACAGCAAAGTCATGCAAATATTTTTCTTTATAAAATTTATTTCCGTTATGAAATTTAATTTCTGCTATATTTAATCTATTTTTTTGATATATGGCAAAGGGGGAGAGATAGAAAGGAGAGAGCTTAAATTTTTTTTACTCAAAAATTTTTCTTAAACTCTATCCTCTATTCAAAAAGGACTAAGTTTTTTCAAAACACTCATGCCTTTTCAAAACTTTATTAAGTACTTAAACTTTTTCAAAACTTCATTTAAGGCTCTGATACCAAGATAGGAAAGGAGAGAGCTTAAGTTTTTCAAAGCATTATACTTAAGTTTTTCAAAACTTAACACTTAAGCTTTTGAAAACTTTATTAAGTACTTAAGATTTTTTCAAAACGTTTCTAAGTACTAAAGCCTTTCAAAATTTTACTAAGTACTTAAGTTCTCAAATTTTCAAAATTTTACTAAGTACTTAAGCTTCTCAAATTTTCAAAATTTTACTAAGTACTTAAGTTTTTTCAAAAATTTACTAAGTACTAGAGCTTGTTAAAAAAAAAAATTTAAGCTTTTTTTGGTACTTAAGTTAAAACTTGCAAAAACCTTTTGAGTACTTTAAAAACATAAGACTTCAAAATTTTTTCAAAGTACTCTAAACTCATGCTTTCAAAAACTCTTCTATGTACTTTTAAAACTTAAGTTATCAAAAGATTTCCAAAGTACCTAAACTTAAGTTTGCAAAGTGCAAAATCATTCTAAGTGAAGTCTTTAAAACTTAGAACCCCACGAATTTTTGAAAAATCTAAGGGGAGAATCCTTCCAGGGGAGGGAACAAAACTTAGTGTTTTTACATACTTTGATTAAACTTAACTTTTTGAACTAGGGTTGCCATAAATCAAAAAGGGGGAGATTGTTGGTGCAGAAAGCACCACAGTCAAACCTGTGTTTTGATAATGGCAACAGGGTTCAAAAGTTAAGTCTTACTTGTTGTCTAACAAGTTACTCTAGTGTGCAGGGTAAAAAGTCCTAGCAAAGGACTGCTAGGCACTGGCGAAGGAATGCCAGGGCAAAAGTCCTAGCGAAGGACTGCTAGGCACTGGCGAAGGAATGCCAGGGCAAACGTACTAGCGAAGGACTGCTAGGCACTGGCGAAGGAATGCCAGGGTAAAAAGTCCTAGCGAAGGACTGCTAGGCACTGGCGAAGGAATGTCAGGGTGAAAAGCCCTAGCGAAGGAATGCTAAGCATCGGGCAAAGGACAGCTCGGTATCCAAAACCTGGCAAAGGACCGCCAGGCAAAAGTCCAACCAAAGGAGCGGTTGGCATCAGGTACATTCTCCCGAGAGGAGTAGGTGAGGACGCGTTCCCCTTCGAGGGAATAGTAGGCGTCGGTTCGACCTAGGGTTCCATTTTGGAGACCCAAAGTCAGAACCAAGACAGCTAAGGCTGTATGAAACTAACAACTAACTGCTTTATGTTGTTTTCGGACTAACCCTGGATGCAGGACCAAAGGAACGAGTGTCTACAGCTCAGAGAGCCTCAAAGGAGTGAGGCAACAGCTGAGTAGGGCACCCTGAGTGTCCAGGGCGCCCCCAAGGTGAAGATGAAACAAATGAAGCAAAAGGAGCTTCGGCTGAATACTAGCCGGGGCGCCCTCAGCGCCCAGGGCGCCCAGGGCGCCCCCAGCGCCCAGGGCGCCCCCAGCAGCCAAGGCGCCCCGCGCCTACGCCAGCAAAGCCGATTACACTTATCCAGCCGTGAAGCCCGCGCTGAAGAAGTCAAGCAGGGCGCCCCCTGCGTCCAGGGCGCCCCCAGTGTCAAAACTCATCCCTATTCGAGTGGGATAGAGCTTGACCGAGCGAAGCTCGGATCGCTTGACACGTGGGGGGGCGCCCCTGACGTCCAGGGCGCCCCGAGGTGCTATAAATAGCACCCAACGCCTAGGCTTTCAAGATCATCTCCGACACAACGCTTCTACGCTCTTCCGCTCTTGCGCCTTGCTCCGGAAACTTCCCAACTCGAGCTGACGACGTCCCGTTACTCCAAAAAAGTCAACCCACAAAGGACGTCGGTAAAAGAAGAGCCTCATTTAATTATTAAAGTTTACTGTGCTATTGTTGTAACTCAAATTCTGTAAACTGATTTACGCTTCATATAGTATTGCCCAAAGTAAACGATCAATGATCGTGGGCCTTGGAGTAGGAGTCGACCTAGGCTCCGAACCAAGTAAAAATTACTGTGTTCGCGTGCTTGCAATTATCTTCCGCTGTGCAATTGTTTTTTTGTTAAATCCGAACGTTTTCCGATATTCACCCCCCTTTATCGGTTCTCTCGATCCAACACTATCTACAGTGTATACCTTTGGAGCGTGCCCTTTGCTTATCCCGCTCGTCCAAGATGCGCCGGATCTCTTGCACGTTCAAGTGTACGTGCCTCTATTCGTATCCACACGGACACAATCTCTCAACATCGGGAGAACTACCTTAGTTGTGCTAGCAACATGAGGTAGTTCACAAGACCACCAAGAAACCACAAGGGTTTTGGCCAAGAGGGAGGAGAGGAAGAAGAGAGGAAGGGAAGAAGAAAAGCACACACCTATTATCATTCAAAATGACTAGACCCGCTTTTATATTCATCCCATGAATATAAAGAGTCTTTCGTCTCTTTGACTTCCCTTCATTAATGCCAATAAAGAGCACATCATTTCATGTGACTGTTCACCTTCTCTTCATCTAATGAAGAGAGACTTCTCTCTTTCCTTCATTAAACACTTTAATAAATTTCCATGCAATTCCGACCGGGCCTCTCGGGCTTCCGACAAAGTCTCCCGACCAAGTCCTCGAGCTCCCGACCAAGTCTGCCGAGTGCCGAGCTCCTGACCCAGTCTGCCGAGTGCCGAGCTCCTGACCCAGTTTGCTGAGCTCCCAGCTCAGTCTGCCGAGTGCCGAGCTCCTGACCCAAGCTCCCGATCAAATCTCCCAAGTTCCCAATTCGGGCTCAGATCTCCCGAGTTTCCAACTCGGGCTCCCGAAGCATCATGTCCTTAGTGTGTGACCCAATAGGTTCTCGTGACGTTGGCAATGTGTCTAAACGCTTTAGACACATAAGCAATGAGCGGCATCTAGCAATGCATCATTGCTACCCAAGTAACAAGAAAAGTCGAGATCCAACTAAACCTCCGTGACTATGATAATGTATGACCTTGTCCTTCTATCCTTGATATCTAGATTGACCAATGAGACATAGACCGTGTCATCCTCAATCAATCTTGTGTTTCTTGATCCCCGAGTAGACTCACTCAAACAAATGAGCTCAATATCTCATATTGACTCATTTGAGAATGACCATGCGTTTCAGTAGTCCTACTCGATCAAGGGGCCCACAGATATCACTCCTGTCGTATGGGAGGGATAGATCCCATCTACATCACTCACATCCCTCTGCATAATTTATTACATACCCAGTGATCGCCTTTATAGTCTACCCTGTTATGGGTGACGTTTGACGATACCAAAGTACATAACTCCTTATGTAGGGAACCGTAGTGACTTCAGGTCTAAGGACTATTCATACTATTAGTCACATGAGAAAGTTTATGACACTCATATGACAATCTATGAAACTTTCTCATGACGGGTCAATTCAGTACATATTCTCCAATGTATACCCATGTGTCAACTTGATATCACATATCCATGACTTGTGAGCTCAAGTCATCAGTTGACCTACATGCTAGTCTCCATGCATTAATATTATCCTTGAATATTAATATATGACTAGGAATGGTTTAGAGTAGTGTTCTCTACATCATCTCATTATCGATTCAACCAATCGATATAATGTAGATAAGAACCTACTACCCAAGGATATTATTATACTTATTTATTTGGCACAAATACAAAGTAAGTATAATAACCAAACATGTCTTTATTAATAATAGAATATGATACAAAATGTCCCTAGTCAATCATCACATGATTGGCTCTAGGGCTCCTACTAACACCTTCTTCCTCTCCCTTTGCGTCGTAGCCCACCGGAGCTGCCATGAGGCCTCCGGACCAGTAGAGCTCCTTGAGAGGAAGGAGAAGAAGATGAAGAACCTCACCCAAACAGCCCCCTTAAAGCCTTCTCCCACAAGGTTGCGGCGCCGCTGCAACCCTTGGTTGCGCCGCCTCCCACCAGTCGCCGACGCCTCCTTCACCTGCGCCTAGCTCCACGCAAGGTAGAGGATTCCTTTACCTTGCTTCTGTGATCCTCAGCCGGAGTTTGGTGGAGAAGGAAAAGAGAACCAAGGAGGAGAACTTCTCCTCCTTATTATCGCTGGCCAAATCCCTAAGAGGGTAGGAGAGAGAGAGAGAGGAGAGGAGGGAAGCCTAGGGTATCAACTCTTGGATTAGGCTTTGGTTTCTTAATCTCATAGGGTATTTATAGGGCTAAGGCAGGGACCAAGAGGAGGAGTTGGATCTTGGCCCGTTAATGGATCTAAACCCGATCCATTAATTAAGATCCATTCCACTAAAGGATCTTAATTGAACTTCCTCACCAATCCCCATATTTTCATATGGGATCCACATATTACGAGTCGTCCATCCCCCCGTGTTTAAGATCTCGAATGCCCATTAATTAATTAAATTACTGATAATTTAAATTAATTAACTTCTGGATCCTTTACTAATACCACTCAACCTTATCATCGTGCCGGATCAAATCCACCTGCAGGTTTTAGCACGATGAACCTCATGAGCTCATCAAGGGGGCATCATCATCCTGACTCACCAGGACACGGATTCCATCAATAATCATCGGCACATCATATTATTAATAATATCTCCCAACTTGCCGGGCCTATCGATCTAACAGAATAGATCTCGCCCATTGGCAAATCAAAGAAATAATAATTAATAATATATGCCCGATATTATTTCGGGATTAAGGGATCGTACTCCATAATATAACTTGAGGTTCTATCCAATTATCGAGTCAGTACAAATTGGATAACCTCGGGTTTCGGTCCTGCTCAATGTACTCAAAGCATACTAGTGTAATTCTATGGTCAAGACCAACCACACCTAATTACACTACAACCATTCCGATGGGTTGTCCAATTCCATCTCAGTTGTGGGCCTCTTATTTATACTAAGTATGGAACCGATAACACGATCTTCTGTGTGACACTACACACCATGTTATCTACAATGCAAAGTAATTGGACTTCGTTATGTACTATTATAAACAAACACCTAGTGTACTTGCGTTTCTATTTTCATAAGAAATATCTTCATATAAACAAACTCATGTCTTTCAGTATACACATCTTACAATCTCCCACTTATACAGCACTCAGGCATATGGAAGGGGTTTTCTGCACTCAGGCACCTCAATGGAATGAGGTGCCCTAGCTGGGCTAGGCGCCTGTATTGAGACAGGCGCCCCAGTGAAGGGTTAAAGCAAAGCATTCGAAGCAAACAACCACACAAGCCTCTGGACCAGGTCAAGCTAGGCGCCTGTGTTAACACAGGCGCCCCAGTCATCTCAGGTGCCTCAATGAAGGGGATAGTCGCTGACCAAGCCTGCGGATTGGAGTTCTCGCTGGACAGGCCATGTGTTAGGCGCCCCCTTCGATACAGGCGCCCCACTGACTACTATAAAAGGGGGTTCACCCCCAAGGCTTCTACATCAATTGCTTTCAACTCCTACGCTCACGCGCTCCGCTCCGACAAGTTCCATACTCGTGATTCAAGCGCTGACGACGACTCGTTGCTCCGGAAACTTCCAACCTCTCTGGTCATCGGTAAAAGCTAATTTTGTTAAGTGTTGTAATTACTTTTCAATTCTATATTTGTACTCTCGACATGTAATAGTTTAAGAAAATATAGAATTGCCCATCGTAAATGGTCAAGTACCGTGGGCCTTGGAGTAGGAGCCGACCGCGACTCCGAACCAAGTAAAAACAAATCGTGTTAGCGATTGGTTTTCATTTTCCGTTGTACAATTACTCTTCGCTTTCCGAAAAAGTTTACGATCGATATTCACCCCCCTCTATCGATTCAATCCGATCCCACAAGTGGCATCAGAGCGGGTGGCTCAAACTTGGTGCAACCACCAGTTTGAGAATTTTTTTCGGATTTTTCAAATTTAAAATTTTTTTCTCTCAAATTTTTCTCGTTAATCGAGGTTGGTGCAACACCACTCGATTTTTTTTTTTATTAATATTCTTTCAGCACTACTAATCCAAGACTCAGTCTTAGAACGAGCATTCTTTTTCTTATTTTTCAGTTAAAAGTTTAATGGCCATGCAAGAGGGATACAACACTGCCAGACCCCCGCTTTTCAGTGGAGAAGATTTCTCCTACTAGAAAAGCAGGATGGAAGTCTACCTGAAAACTCAGGTGGACATGTGGATAATTATCCAGTCTAGGCTGGAAATTCCTAAAAATGCACAAGGCGTGGTGCAACATTATACCGAGTGGGATGGCACATTGAAAAAATATTGAGGCCGACTCAATGGCAACCCAAACTTTGCAATGTGGCTTAACAAAAGAGGAGCTGAACCGGGTAGGACCCTTCAACAGCGCGAAGGAGCTTTGGAACAAGCTGATCGAGCTGCACGAAGGTACTTCCGACACGAGGATCAGCAAAAGAGATCTATTGCTTAACAGACTCTATACAATCAAGATGCATGACGGCGAGACTACAGCCCAACCCCACGCCAGAATCCAGGAGCTAATGAACCGACTGCACACGATAGGTCACAAGGTTGAAAACCGTGACCTGATAAGGTATACTTTAAATTCTTTTCCTAGATATTCACTGTGGGCGTCTATGGTGTATGTAACCTGAAGTAAACCAAGAAGGCATGCATGAAGAAGGCTCCTCAAGCCACTTGGGTGTTGGTATGGCTTGGTGGTTTCTAAGACAACCACGTGGTCAAATCAGAGAAACCTCTCTATGTCTACAGATTAAAATTTAATCTGAATAGAGACCCATCCCTCCAACGACTGACTCGTTGTCGTGTTAATTAATCCAAGTTACAAGTTAGCCAAAACAGAGGTTAAGGCCTTGTAACTTTCCGGATTAATTAACCACGTAAAAGACGACGATATTGACCGCCGGTTTTTGTGTTTATCTTCGGGGTCCAATTAATTAATTATTATCTATGATTTCAAATCAAAATAATAAACTAACGTATATAAAATGACGAGTCAAAGCAATAAGGCACAAATAGGCATTGTAAAAGTAAATTGGAGCTCGGGAGAGTTATACCTCACTGTTTACCTCGTAGTCTTCTATCCTATTACCCTCCCCTCCTGGACATCGTGTGGGCGATGATCTACCAAGATGTGGAGTCACCAAGGCCTGCAATCAATCCTTCCTTTTTCGTCCTTGCTTTGCGCCAAACTCCAAAACCTAGGGTTGGGTATTGGCCTCCCGCAGCGACCCTTCGAGGAAGCAAAGATGAAGCTGAGAAGAGAGGGTCCTCACCTTCACCACAACCCACGCCAACCTCTCTAACCTCTTCCTATCTCACAGCCACTGATCCACAAGGAAGAAGGAGTCTCCCGGCCTCTCCCTTTTCCGGCGACAAACACCCAAGGGAGAAGACCCTCACGCCGGTGCACCACCCTCCTCTTTCCTCTACTTCTGTGCACCACAAAGGAGAAGAGAGCTTCTCCTTGTCGTGTGGATGTCCATAACAGAGTAAGCAAGAGAAGAGATTGGGAGAAGAAGAGAAGTGAAGCTTCTCTTCTCCTCCACCGCCGGCGACAACCTCTACACCTTGCGCCGCCGAGTTCTCCTTCTTCCCTTCTTGCCGCATGCCACCAAGGGATGGAGAAGGTTCCTCCCTTGCTCTGTGATCGGCAGCAACCTTGAAGGAGGGAAGAAAAGAAAAGGAGAAGAGGAGGTGGTCCTCATCTTCCCTTCTATCGCCGGCGCCCCTAGGGTTGGAGAGGAGAGGAAAAATTATTGAGAGAGAGAGAGAGAGATCTATGGGTTATATATACCATTAATTGGAAAATATTCCAATTAATTTATGGATTGATTCCAAAATTAATAGAGACTTATTACTCAATTAATCTAATATTAATTCCTTAATTGAACAAAGATTAATTCCTTAATTAACCATAGATTAATTTCTCAATTAATCGAAGATTAATTCCTTAATTAATCGGCCTTGTATCATGACCTCTATGGGGTTTTATTGGGCTAAGATAGGGACCATGAGGAGTAATTGGTTCTTGGCCTGCTAATGGATCCAAACCCGATCCATTAATGGAGATCCATTCCACTAAAGGATCCCATTGTACTTTCTCACCAACCCCCATATTTTCATATGGGCTCCACCTATTATGAGTCGTCCATCTCCCCGTGTTTAAAATATCACATGACCGATAATTAATTTAATTTACTGTTAATTAAATTAATTATCCTCTTGATCCTTGATTAGTACCACTCAACCTTTTGATCATGCCGGACTATGATCCACTTGCAAGATTTGACATGACGACCTTTTTTGAGCTCACCAAGGGGGCATCATCATCTTGACTCACTAGGACACGGATTCCATAAATAATCAACGACACATCATATTATTAATATTATCTCCCAACTTACCAGGGCCTATCGATCTAACAGAATAGATCTCACCCATTGGTAAATCAAAGATATAATAATTAATAATATATGCCCGTCATTATTTCGAGATTAAGAGATCGTACTCCATAATATTATGCGAGGTCTAATCCAATTTACGAAGTCAGTACAAAAATTGGATGACCTCTCTTTTGGTCATACTCAATGTATACAAAGTACACTAGTGTAATTCTATGGTTAAGATAAACCACACTTAATTACACTACAACCATCCCGATGGTTTGTCCAACTCCATCTCAGTTGTGAGCCTCTTTCTTAAGCTTCGGTAAGGAACTGATAACATGTCTTCTGTGCGACACCACGCACCATGTTATCTACAATGCTAAGCATCAGACAGTTTATGCACATACTAATGTAAACATGCACTGTGTGATTTTCTAATTCTCTTTAAAATGTAGATGTATCCTAACCAAAAGGCAAGACTTTTAGTATACATCCTAACAATCTCCCACTTATACTCAAAGACTTTGCTGTTTTCAAAATGCCATACATTTGATCTCTTAGATCCTTCACAAGCCTAAAGCTCTCGCTGCTAAAGCCTTAGTGAAATGATCCACCAAGATCATTCTCTAATGCAATCTAGGCAACGACAGTTATTTCTGTTTTTGGGTGGTACTTGCGCTCTATGTGTTTTCATGCTTTATGGACTAGTGATTCCTTCAAGTTTGCAACTGCACCATTTTGATCACATCAAATGTGATAATTCTGAGCAAACCAGAAATCACATCGAAGTCTATCTTGAGGTTTTTGAACCATATAGCTATCTTGGCTACCCATGCACGCTGCCAAAATATCTAGCCTCTATAGTAGGGTCCATTACGCAGCCGTTGCACAACACACTGCTATATCATGGTTTTACCTCCTAAAAGTAAACACAAAACTCAAGGAATATTCCTTATGCCCCTATCTAGATTGAAATTCTGTATCCATATAACCTACAGGAATTTGGTCTGCCCGGTAAATCAGGATATAATCCTCAGTCCTTTTTGGGCACTAATACATGCTTTTACCGCATTCCAATTTTCCTTGACCTAGGTTCCTCCGATATCTGTTACCTGTGCCCACGGCACAACAGATATCTGGGCTTGTTTCTAGCATACAAGAGACTTCCTTTAGCCGTTGCTAGAGGAACCTGTTGGATCGAGAAAGACCGATAAAGGGGGGGTGAATATCGGAAAATGTTCGGATTTAAAATCAAGAGCAGTTACGCAGCGGAATAAAATCAAACAACGCAAACACCAGTAGTTTACTTGGTTCGGAGCCTGGGTCGACTCCTACTCCAAGGCCCACGGTCGTTGACCGTTTACTTTGGGCAATTCTATAATGCGCAAAACGGTTACAGAGTAAGATTACAAAAATGACTGTAAATAGAAAATTACACTCTGTTTTACCAACTCCCGGTGTAGATCGAGTTTCGGTGCAGCGGGAGGTCGACGACGCTTCGGACTTGAGTTGGGAAGTTCCTGGAGCAGAGCGTAGTCGTCAGAGCGTTTGGAAGCGTTGAATGAAAGCGGTGTTGAAGCTAGGGGTCGAGGGGCGCTATCTATAGCACCTAGGGGCGCCCTGGTCGTCGAGGGCGCCCTGCCACGTGTCACCCGATTCGTGCTTCGCTCGGTCAAGAGTTATCGCACCGGAATAGGGATGAGGTTTGACCTCTGGGGCACCCTGGTCGCTGAGGGCGCCTTGGTTGACCTGGTCTTCTCGGCTGGATTGAGTTGAAGCTTCGCAGAGAGAGCTGGAGGCGCCTTGGCTGCTGAAGGCGCCTTCACTGACGAAGGCGCCTTCGCTGCTGAGGGCGCCTTGCCCAGTAAGCAGCTGAAGCCTATTTTGCTTCGCTTGGTTCTGGTTCACCTTGAGGGCGCCCTGGACACTTAGGGCGCCTTACTCAGCTGTTGCCTCACTCCTTTGAGGCTGTCTGAGTTGCAGACACACGTCCCTTTGGTCCTGCATCAAGGGTTAGTCCAAAACACAACAAAACAATAATTTTATACAGCCTTAGCTGTCTTGGTTCTGACTTTGGTCTCCAAAATGGAGCCCTAGGTCGAACCGACGCCTAATGTTCCCTCAAGGGGAACGCGTCCTCACCTACTCCTCTCGGGAGAATTTACCTGGTGCCAACCGGATCCTCCAGTTGGACTTTTGCCCGGCAGCCCTTCGCCAGGTCTTGGTTTTCAGGTAAGAGTTGTAAATACAAGTATTCAGGGTTTTAGGGGGAGTATGAAAAATAAATATTTTTTTTTCAACTCTACATTTATTCTATTCATAAATAGTTATACTTCATTGCTTAAACCTTTTGTGCTTAAACTGCTATCTTTTTCCTTAACTTTGAATTGTGTTGCCATAATCAAAAAGGGGGAGATTGTTGGTGCAGGAAGCACCAGATCGAACCTTGTTTTGATATTGGCAAAGGATTCAAAGTTAAGGGTTATTTGTTGTCTAACAATGCTGCTTGAGAGTGCAGGAAACAAAGTCCTAGCGAAGGGCTGCTAGGCACCTGACGATGGGCTGTCAGGAAACCAAGTCCTGGCGAAGGGCTGCTGGGCAAAAACCAAGTCCAGGCGAAGGGCTGCTGGGCGAAACTCAAGACCTGGCGAAGGGCTGCTGGGCAAAAACCAAGACCTGGCGAAGGGCTGCTGGGCGAAACTCAAGACCTGACGAAGGGCTGCTAGGTGAAAACCAAGTCCTGGCGAAGGGCTGCTAGGCGAAAACCAAGACCTGGCGAAGGGCTGCCGGGCAAAAGTCCAATTGGAGGATCCGGTTGGCACCAGGTAAATTCTCCCGAGAGGAGTAGGTGAGGACGCGTTCCCCTTGAGGGAACATTAGGCGTCGGTTCGACCTAGGGCTCCATTTTGGAGACCAAAGTCAGAACCAAGACAGCTAAGGCTGTATAAAATTATTGTTTTGTTGTGTTTTGGACTAACCCTTGATGCAGGACCAAAGGGACGTGTGTCTGCAACTCAGAGAGCCTCAAAGGAGTGAGGCAACAGCTGAGTAAGGCGCCCTAAGTGTCCAGGGCGCCCTCAAGGTGAACCAGAACCAAGCGAAGCAAAATAGGCTTCAGCTGCTTACTGAGCTGGAGGCGCCTTGGCTGCTGAAGGCGCCTTCACTGACGAAGGCGCCTTCGCTGCTGAGGGCGCCTTGCCCAGTAAGCAGCTGAAGCCTATTTTGCTTCGCTTGGTTCTGGTTCACCTTGAGGGCGCCCTGGACACTTAGCGCGCCTTACTCAGCTGTTGCATCACTCCTTTGAGGCTCTCTGAGTTGCAGACACACGTCCCTTTGGTCCTGCATCAAGGGTTAGTCCAAAACACAACAAAACAATAATTTTATACAGCCTTAGCTGTCTTGGTTCTGACTTTGGTCTCCAAAATGGAGCCCTAGGTCGAACCGACGCCTAATGTTCCCTCAAGGGGAACGCGTCCTCACCTACTCCTCTCGGGAGAATTTACCTGGTGCCAACCGGATCCTCCAGTTGGACTTTTGCCCGGCAGCCCTTCGCCAGGTCTTGGTTTTCAGGTAAGAGTTGTAAATACAAGTATTCGGGGTTTTAGGGGGAGTATGAAAAATAAATATTTTTTTTTCAACTCTACATTTATTCTATTCATAAATAGTTATACTTCATTGCTTAAACCTTTTGTGCTTAAACTGCTATCTTTTTCCTTAACTTTGAATTGTGTTGCCATAATCAAAAAGGGGGAGATTGTTGGTGCAGGAAGCACCAGATCGAACCTTGTTTTGATATTGGCAAAGGATTCAAAGTTAAGGGTTATTTGTTGTCTAACAATGCTGCTTGAGAGTGCAGGAAATAAAGTCCTAGCGAAGGGCTGCTAGGCACCTGACGATGGGCTGTCAGGAAACCAAGTCCTGGCGAAGGGCTGCTGGGCAAAAACCAAGTCCTGGCGAAGGGATGCTGGGCGAAACTCAAGACCTGGCGAAGGGCTGCTGGGCAAAAACCAAGACCTGGCGAAGGGCTGCTGGGCGAAACTCAAGACCTGGCGAAGGGCTGCTAGGTGAAAACCAAGTCCTGGCGAAGGGCTGCTAGGCGAAAACCAAGACCTGGCGAAGGGCTGCCGGGCAAAAGTCCAACTAGAGGATCCGGTTGGCACCAGGTAAATTCTCCCGAGAGGAGTAGGTGAGGACGCGTTCCCCTTGAGGGAACATTAGGCGTCGGTTCGACCTAGGGCTCCATTTTGGAGACCAAAGTCAGAACCAAGACAGCTAAGGCTGTATAAAATTATTGTTTTGTTGTGTTTTGGACTAACCCTTGATGCAGGACCAAAGGGACGTGTGTCTGCAACTCAGAGAGCCTCAAAGGAGTGAGGCAACAGCTGAGTAAGGCGCCCTAAGTGTCCAGGGCGCCCTCAAGGTGAACCAGAACCAAGCGAAGCAAAATAGGCTTCAGCTGCTTACTGAGCTGGAGGCGCCTTGGCTGCTGAAGGCGCCTTCACTGACGAAGGCGCCTTCGCTGCTGATGGCGCCTTGCCCAGTAAGCAGCTGAAGCCTATTTTGCTTCGCTTGGTTCTAGTTCACCTTGAGGGCGCCCTGGACACTTAGGGCGCCTTACTCAGCTGTTGCCTCACTCCTTTGAGGCTCTCTGAGTTGCAGACACACGTCCCTTTGGTCCTGCATCAAGGGTTAGTCCAAAACACAACAAAACAATAATTTTATACAGCCTTAGCTGTCTTGGTTCTGACTTTGGTCTCCAAAATGGAGCCCTAGGTCGAACCGACGCCTAATGTTCCCTCAAGGGGAACGCGTCCTCACCTACTCCTCTCGGGAGAATTTACCTGGTGCCAACCGGATCCTCCAGTTGGACTTTTGCCCGGCAGCCCTTCGCCAGGTCTTGGTTTTCGCCTAGCAGCCCTTCGCCAGGACTTGGTTTTCACCTAGCAGCCCTTCGCCAGGTCTTGAGTTTCGCCCAGCAGCCCTTCGCCAGGACTTGGTTTTTGCCCAGCAGCCCTTCGCCAGGACTTGGTTTCCTGACAGCCCATCGTCAGGTGCCTAGCAGCCCTTCGCTAGGACTTTGTTTCCTGCACTCTCAAGCAGCATTGTTAGACAACAAATAACCCTTAACTTTGAATCCTTTGCCAATATCAAAACAAGGTTCGATCTGGTGCTTCCTGCACCAACAGAACCGCCATTACCTACTCTATCACCTTTGATAATCCAAACGTATCTCTTAGATAGAGTAGCTTCAAAACTGAAAAGCACAAAACTTTTCTTTGGAGGTATCCATGCTAGATCAAGCTAGGACAATGTTTTATATGAAACTCAGGATAAGCACATCATCCTTGTCTGGAGATCCCTTAGATCTTTGATCCCCAAGGATGTGTCTTGCTTCTCCCATGTCTTTCATATTTGTGCGAACGACCATACCCTTACATCTGATAATATTCCGTTATTGTTGCCAACTAACAAAATATTATCTACGTATTGTACAAGAATACCATTTTCGTTCCTGTCACATTTTACACTATTATCCGTCCTTTGAACAAATCCATACAACCGGATTTATCTCTTCAAAGCAGATGACCATTGTCATAGGTCTAGGGATTCAGTTCATGTTAACTTAGGACCCAGTCCATAGACTCTCCAAGAGCATGAGACTTTTAGGTTGTCTAACAACCCTCCCACTACGATAAGATACCCTTTGTGTATCTTCTGTGACACAAGGTGCAGTGTCCTGTGATACAACTTCTTGCACAGTTGGTACTAAGATCAGAGTGTCCCCTTGATTGAATTTACTTAGAGCAACCCTACACCTGGACTTGTCGTTTATTAACTAGTCCTTTTCCCAAGAATCAGACATTCGTCCCAATGAATGTCCTCTGATCCTTAGGACTATCAAACCACCTAATTGTTCTCTTACGATATCCTACGAACGTATGCACTAGATTCCAACTTGTCTGTGTCTCTTTTCAGCACAAATGCTGAACTACTCATAATCTGAACATGCCTTAGACTAAGATCTCACTTACTCCACATCTCTATGATTTTAAGACACTACTGACCTAGAATCAAGCATATACACTGTCGTATCCAGGACATCTCCCCTTGAACAAAGATGGCTAATCTCACAGTGGCTTATCATCTTCCTAACTATTAGCTTTAAGATGCCTTCTTCCTTCCAAGTGCTGCACCATTCTGTTGGGGCGCACTAGGTGCTATGAATCGGGATCATATTTTCAATCCTCTGATAAGTAAGTCCTACAATTATCCCTAGAGGTACTTGCCATCATGATCCAGTCACAATCAAACACACAAAGTATTCTAGGGTACCTCTATTCTAGATAGATTAAGGGCCTATACTTATCAGTATGAACCATTTCTTACATACTCTTGGCTCTATGCCCCGAGGCTTAGGATAAGCCTCTTTGGTTTTGTTACTTCCCTAATGAGAGTCAAAGATTTCAAGGAAGACAAGTCTTCCATTTACCAATGAACCCAAGCGCTCATTGGTCACCAACCTTTGAATTTCATTAGAGATTAACAAGACCAAAACTTAGGGCCAAAATATATGTTTGGTTCTACTAGGAAGAAACCTTTCTCTTATTTATAGTTAAGATGATAAAACACCTAATTGCATCATGGGAGTCCTTTTGGTTTTATATACTAATTGCCTATCTATGTACTTTAATAGACATTCCTTCTATTCCACTTTCAACAAATAAAAGCAATAGAAAATATCTTATTCCATAAACTGAACAAAGTTCTTTCCAAAATTAAGTACATAAAGACGATCTATAAAACCAAAACTATATCAACCTATGCTAAAGACATAAACTCCCACTGCAAAAGTCATCTCCTCAGCCATCCATGTAGTTAGCAATATCCTCCTCAGCTAGCCGTCAGATTTCCTGGAACCCCTGCACAAGAATGCAGACATGATTAGAGGCATTCGTATCTACCCACCAGGTACCAGTAGATATCACTGCTAAACATGTTACAACGACAAGAAGAAAATATACTTGTGATACTCTGACGATAGGGGCAATCCGTCTTCCAATATGTCCTGACTGCTTGCACACAAAGCACTTACCTTTTGGCTTCTTCATGCATCCCTGAGGTCCCTGTAATCCTGCCACATTCTTTGCCTCAGACCGTTTCTTCTTCTTCTTTCCCTTCGATTTAGAAGAAGAAATACCTTGAGCCATGAAAGTCTGTGAACTCTGAAGAGAAACCGCCTCTGTTGCCTCAAGTTTCATCAAAAGTTCTGCCCACGAATATGTACGTTTGTCCATATTGTATCATAGGCGGAACTCCTCAAAACTCTTTGGTAGAGATACGGGGATGAAATTGATCTGGGTTTCCCCATCAATTTTTGCTCCAAGGATTTCCATCTCTTTTAGCCAAGCCATCATTTTGAGGACATGTTCCCTCACGGGCATGCCTTCAACCAAAACAGTTGTCATCAAGTTATGCAAGACCTTATGCCTAGCTGCTCAATTACCAATTTCGAAGAGTTCGTCAAGTTCGAATGTTTTATTACTGGTAATGGAAGAAGCCTGATTTTGATGACACTCAGTCGTCTCGTCTGCTTCTAGCCATTTCCTAAAATATTCGAACTCCTCTTCATTGTTAATCTCGCTAGGTTTTTTGGCACAAAACTCGACAAGATCACACTTGGGTTCCTCGGCAGTCGAGACAAAATCCATATTTAATTCCCAATCCATTTTATCATCAGGGGCATTTAATTGATTTTCTCTTTGGATTAGGTCTTGCGGGTCTAAATCCATTTTAAAGCACCTGAGAAACATAACAATCACATACTTTAGATTTTTGAAATAAATTGACACCTCAAAACAATTTATTACAAAATCTACCAACACCTCAAACACCGAGAATTTCGCATGCCACGTTAGTGTGGACGTATATGAATTCTACATTCGTGAGAGAAGGTTTTACCCATTAATTTTACTATCTTGTCAACCTAACTTTTTGACAAGAAAAATTAATAGTTGGTCCTCTTTGGCCATACAAATAATAGCAATGACTCCGTTGGGGAGGATACTAATATTTGTATCTAAGTGTTTACCATTACACGACACTAAGAAAATTATTTCCGATTATGAGTCTCCCGTTGGGGAAGTACACACGCTCTTCAATAATTTTCTATAATCTTTTCTAACCTAGTGATCCGCAGAACAAGCATATCCGTTATGGAGGATGGCACTCAGAGCCAACGCGTGGGCTTATTCGCATCACTTGTTAGATTGTAATGGAGGCCGTGGGACCCTTAGGGTCCCTCTCCCACTTAGTTATTTGCATTGAGGTTTTTCACATGCACATACACAACAAGCACACAAACCATAATAATAGAGCAATGAAAAAAAATTCTAGATTTTTCCAACTATTATGGCCTTGGTCTCCAATGTTCCTCCAGTCGTGTTGTCACCTCGTCCACTCCATCCTCTCCATGTGCAAGCCACCATGAAGGATTCCCCGAGCTGAGATAACTAGCTTACTTATTTACATCCATTGATCCTATACTCCACGAAGGAGTGTACATGTCATCTAGATCAAAAGTAAATAGAAAGCTTGGCTAAACAAGTGTCATATATAATTACAAAAATTAAATAGCTTATCTAGCCTCGTCAACCCCGAGGATTCAAATAATTTACATCACACACAATCAATCACATACAAACAACACAATTGCCATAATGGTTGGAATCTAGTGCCTGCAACATAATGTTAGCCTACGCACATCCAAATATTATCCAGCAAAATAATGTACATGATAATGTACAGAAATGTAACCGAATCCTAAACACACAAAACCAGAAACACGGCTCTGATACCATATGTTGGTATGGCTTGGTGGTTTCCAAGATAACCACGTGGTCGAATCTGAGAGACCTCTCTATGTCTATGGATTAAAATTTAATCCTGGACGTCATGTGGGCGATGATCTACCAAGACGTAGAGTCACCAAGGCCTGCAATCAATCCTTCCTTTTTCATCCTTGCTTTGCGCCAAACTCCAAAACCTAGGGTTAGGTTTTGGCCTCCCGCCGGCGACCCTTCGAGGAAGCAAAGATGAAGCTGAGAAGAGAGGGTCCTCTCCTTCACCACAGCCCACGCCAACCTCTCTAACCTCTTCCTATCTCGCAGCCACTAATCCACAAGGAAGAAGGAGTCTCCCGGCCTCTACCTTTTCCGGCGACAAACACCCAAGGGAGAAGACCTTCACACCGGTGCACCACCCTCCTCTTTCCTATACTTCCGCGCACCACAAAGGAGAAGAGAGCTTCTCCTTGTCCTGTGGACATCTGCAGCAGAGCAAGCAAGAGAAGAGATTGGGAGAAGAAGAGAAGTGAAGCTTCCCTTCTCCTCCATCGCGGCGACAACCTCTACACCTTACGCCGCCGAGTTCTCCTTCTTCCCTTCTTGCCGGCATGCCACCAAGGGATGGAGAAGGTTCCTCCCTTGCTCTGTGATCGGCAGCAACCTTGAAGGAGGGAAGAAAAGAAAAGGAGAAGAGGAGGTGGTCCCCATCTTCCCTTCTATCGCCAGCGCCCCTAGGGTTGGAGAGGAGAGGAAAAATTATTGAGAGAGAGAGAGAGAGATCTATGGGCTATATATACCATTAATTAGAAAATATTCCAATTAATTTATGTATTGATTCCAAAATTAATAGAGACTAATTCCTCAATTAATCTGATATTAATTCCTTAATTGAACAAAGATTAATTCCTTAATTAACCATAGATCAATTTCTCAATTAATCGAAGATTAACTCCTTAATTAATCGGCCTTGTGTCATGACCTCTATGGGGTTTTATTGGGCTAAGATAGGGACCATGAGGAGGAGTTGGTTCTTGGCCTGCTAATGGATCCAAACTCGATCCATTAATGGAGATCCATTCCACTAAAGGATCCATTGTACTTCCTCACAACACCCATATTTTCATATGGGCTCCACATATTACAAGTCGTCCATCTCCCTATGTTTAAGATATCACATGCCCGATAATTAATTTAATTTACTGATAATTAAATTAATTATCCTCTTGATCCTTGATTAGTATCACTCAACCTTTTTATCATGCCGGACCATGGTCCACTTGCAAGATTTGACATGACAACCTTTTTTGAGCTCACCAAGGGGGAATCATCATCCTGACTCACCAGGATACAGATTCCATCAATAATCAACGACACATCATATTATTAATATTATCTTCCAACTTACCAGACCTATCGATCTAACAGAATATATCTCGCCCATTGGTAAATCAAAGATATAATAATTAATAATATATGCCCGTCATTATTTCGGGATTAAGAGATCGTACTCCATAATATTATCTGAAGTCTAATCCAATTTACGAAGTCAGTATAAAAATTGGATGACCTCTCTTTTGGTCCTACTCAATGTACACAAAGTACACTAGTGTAATTCTATAGTTAAGATAAACCACACCTAGTTACACTACAACCATCCTGATATTGGTTTGTCAACTCCATCTCGGTTGTGAGCCTCTTTCTTATGCTTCAACAAGGAATCTGATAACATAATCTTCTGTGCGACACTACGCACCATGTTATCTACAATGCTAAGCATTAGACAGTTTGTGCACATACTAATGTAAACATGCACTGTGTGATTTTCTGATTCTCTTTAAAATGTAGATGTATCCTAACCAAAAGGCAAGGCTTTTAGTATACATCCTAACACTGGGATGAATCATATTCCGAAGAAGAAAAAGAAGTCCCGCACGCGAATCTACTCACCCTAACCGCCTCAGAAGACGTCACTCTGAATCAAAATCGGAACCAGACGACGGAAGACTCACAATCTCAAGAACGGGCAAATCACTGTAATAGGTTACTCAGAATATGAATTGTCGAAATTAATTTCTTACTTGTCTCGTAACTTAGCGAAAGCCAAAATCTGGGTTGAGTCCCTCCGACAGGAAGTAAAACTCCTAAAAGAGGAAGTCAACTCGAGGTCCTTGACCGAGCAAATTTAGGAAGGAAACTTAACTCAAGTTCAAAAATTTGAGGAAGAGAATTCCTCTCTGAAAACTCAAGTCAAGGAACTCAGAGTTGCCTTAGAATGGTTTACTTCAGGTTCCAAGGGTCTTGACATGATCCTTGGAAAGGAGAAGTCCATACTCAATCGATCCAGACTCGGTTATCAAACCAAGTCAAGACAACGTGCATATTATTCTATATTGAACTAACCTAGAACCCGAGTCCAAGCATAGGTCCCCAAGCTCTGTCTAAATAAACAAGCTAGACTAAACCAATATTGGATCCCCAAGGACAAGATTCACATCTTGCCTAACCCTTATCGAGGCTATAGTCCAGGGGGAGCCAATATAAAAACTATATTTATAGTAAAATAATTTTACTGAATTGCTTGCTTGCTTGTCTATTTTCTTTCTGCATTTTTTTTGCTTAGACTTAGGTTTGGTTAGATTAAGGACAAATGATTAAATTAAAATTTGAACAACATAGTATTGGGTGGAGGTGAGATGATAGTATGTTAGGGAAGCCTTTTTGGTGGAACTAGCTGAAGCTACCGATCCAAGACCCAACCTAGTTAGACCAAAATCATTCAAGAAGTAACTTGAAGATGAATTTTCAATAAAAGGCTTTGTCAAGGAAAGGGTTGTTGCTCCAATAAGGCTACAGCCAAAGAAGGCCTTGTGCCTCGCCAAGACCTGGAATCCAATTATTGAAAATCAAATTCACTGTACTACTTGTTAAATTTGAATCTAACACAAATTTATATTAGATTAAACACAGTTTTTCAAAAGTCAATAAATTTAACCTCATAAAATTTTCAAAATTAATTCAATATCATTCAAAATTAACCGCTTTTCAAAATTAAAATTTTATTTTGAAAACCTGTCTCACAAAACCCATAAGGTTAACATGTTTGATAACACTAGATTGGGTGAGACATACTAGGTTGTGAAATTCAATTCAAGCTATCCCTAACTCTAATCGGTCCAAATCAACAAATACTTTATGTGTAGGAACATTAAGATTTGGACCAATATGTTGAATAGCGGATGCTCCAGACACATGACTGGAGATAAATTAAAATTCACCAAAATCAAGTTCAAGAACCTAGGCTCAGTAGCATTTGGCAACAATGCTACACTCAAAGTCATTTGGTCAGGTAACATTGAACTTAAATCTGATTTTGTTATTAAGAAAGTACTCTTGGTTGAAAATTTTAAGTTCAATTTGCTTAGTATTAGTCAGCTCTGTGATACTGGTTACGTAGTTACTTTCACCAACTCCGACTGCCTGATTAGGAACCTCCAAGACTCAGAAATAATGCTTAAGGGTACTAGAAAAAATAACGTTTACACTATTAATCTACCCTTAACAATAAAATGCTTCTTGACTCAATTAGAAGAATCCAACCTGTGGCACAGGAGACTATGTCACACTCATGTTAAACTAATTTCCAAAATTACCCAACTTAGTTTAATTAAAGGTGTACCAAAAATCAAGAATTTTGAAAACACAATCTGTAATTCATGTAAACAAGGTAAACAAACTAAGTCTACTCATAAACTAATTCAATCAGACATAACCCAAACCACACTTGAGCTCCTGCACCTTGACCTATTTGATTCACACGGAGCCAAGTCACTGAGCGGGAATCCGTACTGCTTAGTAATTATCGATGATTACTCTAGATTTACCTGGGTTAGGTTCCTGAAAACTAAGGAAGAAAACCTTCAATCTATTTATAGACTTATGCAAAATAATTGAAAACCAAAATGACACTAAGATTAAGAGACTTAGGAGTGATCACGGGGGAAAGTTTGAAAATCAAAGGTTTGAGGAATTCTGCAAAATCAATGAGTATATTCATGAGTTTTCCTGTCCTAGAACCCCCCAACAAAATGGGATAGTGGAGAGAAAAAATAGAACCCTTCACGAAGCCGCTAGGACAATGTTGAATGAATATAACCTAGCTAACCAATTTTGGGCAGAAGCAGTAAGCACGGCATGCTACATCCAAAATAGGGTCCTAATTAACAAAAGGCATAATAAAACCCCTTATAAACTATATTATCATAGAATGCCTAACCTACACTACCTAAGGGTGTTTAGGTGCAAAGTCCATATCCTGAACACTAAAGACTACCTAGGTAAGTTTCAATCTAAGTCAACCTTAGGGACCTTCTTAGGATATTCAACAACTAGTAGGACCTATAGGGTTTATAATAAACAAACTCACAAAATTGAAGAAACTACTAACTTAATTTTTGATGAGGAAATTGAACCAAAAACTGATAATCAAAACTTGAACCAATCAAATATTGATGAGGAAGACAATGAACTAACAATTGAACCACTGATTGAACCTCTAAATGAACTAACTCTTAAACCAACTACTGCGGTATCAACTGAACCAATAACTGAACCGACCCAAGTAGCTGAACCAAAAACTGAACCGAACCGTCCAGCCGGACCTGAGGCTAAACCTAGTTCTAGAAGAACCAAGAAACCCAGACTCAATCACCCTTCTGATCAAATTATGGGTGATCCAACCTTAGGAGTCAGAACTAGGTCTTTTTATAGGAATCTTAGTCAAATCGTATTAATTTCAAAAATTGAACGTAAGACTATAGAGAAAGCCCTACCTGACCCTGATTGGATCATAGCTATGCAAGAGGAGTTATCCCAATTTGAATAAAACCAAGTCTAGGAACTAGTACCTAAGCCTGAGGGCAAATCTATTATATATACTAAATGGGTGTTTAGAAACAAACTAAATGATCAAGGGAAAATTGTCAGAAATAAAGCCCGCTTAGTAGCTAAAGGGTTTAGTCATGTCGAAGGGTTAGACTATGATGAAACCTATGCCCCAGTAGCCAGACTTGAGTCAATTAGAATGTTGTTAGCCTTTGCAGCCCATAGAGGGTTTAAGCTATATCAGATGGATGTCAAGTCTACCTTTTTAAATGAGTTTATTAAAGAAGAAGTTTATGTAGGACAACCCCCAAGATTTGAGGACCTAGAAAAACCTGACTATGTTTTTAAACATAGAAAAACACTTTATGGGTTGAAACAAGCACCTAGGGCATGGTATGAACGGTTATCAACCTATCTAATTTCTAAGAAATTTAACCAAGGTCAAATTGACTCTACCCTATTCGTTAAAACCTTAGAAAAAGATATTTTTATTGCACAAATTTATGTTGATGATATAATTTTTGGATCCACCAACTCTAACTTTCTAAAAGAATTTGTAAAAATAATGGAAAGTGAATTCAAAATGAGCTTGGTAGGTGAGCTCAAATTTTTCTTAGGATTACAAATTAAATAGACTAAAGATGGTAATTATGTTCACCAATCTAAGTATGCTAAATAGTTAATAAAGAAATTCAAAATGGATAATTCCAAAAGCTTAAGTACCCCTATGGCTACAAATATCAAAATTGATAATGACTCTGAAGGTATGTCTGTAGATCTTAAGTTATACCGAAACATGATTGGTAGTCTGCTTTACTTAACCGCTAGTAGACCTGATATCTTGTTTTTTGTAGGAATGTATGCTAGGTACCAAACTTGTGCTAAGGAATCCCACTTAGCAGCCCTAAAAAGAGTACTTAGGTACATTAAGGGTACCCTAAATGTAGAGATTTGGTATCCTAGGACTTCCACTTTTGAATTATCAGGATATTCTAACTTTGACTATGTTGGGTGCAAATTAGATAGAAAGAGTATAAGTGGAAGTTGCCAATTATTAGGACATAGCCTAGTCATCTGGTGTAGTAGAAAGCAACACTACGTAGCTTTGTCCACAACCGAAGCAGAATACGTTGCCCTAGGAGAGTGTGTAGCACAACTTTTGTGGATGATGCACACTCTTAAGGACTTCCAGCTTGACTACACCTAAACCCAAGTCTTTATTGATAACATTAGTTCAATCAACATGACTAAGAATCCGATTCAACATTCCCAAACAAAATATATAGAAGTCAAACATCATTTTGTAAGGGATCATGTAGCCAGGGACGAAATAATACTTAAGCATGTGGACTCAAAATCCAACTTAACTGACATCTTTACCAAACCCTTACCTGAGTCTGAGTTTGGCTCACTAAGAAAGCAGTTAGGGTTGCGCTTAGTAGAATAGGACTGTTCTATATTGTTTTCTTAAAAAAATTTCCTAATTTTTTTTTCAAAAATTAGCAATTTGAATAATCATTTCTTTGATTAAGTTTTTGAAATTTAAAATGATTTTCCAACTTAGTTTTCTTTCAAAAATTACCCCTTCAAAACTAAGGGTTTTTGCGCAAATGGACTTAGCTTAGGCCCTAACCCTAGAACTGCTTGCACCTATAGATCTAGAAGCCAGCATCTCACAAGCACCTTAGGGTACTTTTGATTGATAACCTAGACTGGGTTGAGATGCTTAGGTCTATGCCTTAATTCAAGATACTTTAAGTCAGTGCATCTGCAGTAATTGGGCCAATAAATACAAGTTGAACAGTAATCAGGTTAAGTGTCAAGCTTAGAAACTCTAACTTGATCAAATCACTTAACTTGACTAACCTTAGTAAAAGCTACTGTTTTATAACATTTAGTAAGTAGCTAACTGGGTTAGACAGGACCCGAACAAAGTCGGTTTAAATTAGCTTGGTCCATTTTTCTTGCTTGAAATCATTAGAGTTGGTTCAATACGGAATTACAAATTAGTTGACTAGCTCTAATTTACTTGCAATAAGTATTATCATCTTTTGATATATGGCAAAGGGGGAGAGAAACAAAAGAAAGAAGGAAATTTTTGCAAATTTTTTTCAAATTTTTCAATTTTTTTTTTAAATTTCATATCTTTTTCAAAAAGTATGCTCAGTGTTTAAGTACTTCAAATTTTTTTCTGAAGTCTTTTTTAGCACTTAAAAATGTTTTCAAATTTTTCTAAGTATTTTTGAGTTTTCTCAATACTTTAAATTTTTTTCTAAGTATTTTTGAGTGCCTTAAAATGTTTCTCAGTACTTCAAATTTTTTTAACTATTTCTAGGTGCTTTCAAAATGCTTCGAAAAGGTTTCAAAAATTTCTAAGTGTATTTTGGAAAACATTTCTAAGAGAAATTCCTTTTAGTAAATAAAATTTGCCTGAGCTAAATTTTTCTAAAAACTTTTTGGCAAATGGTGCTAAGTAAATTTTTCTTAGTAAACAAATTTTGTTTAAAAATAATTGGTAATGATTTTTTTGGTGAAAATGTTGTTAAGCAAACTCTTTCTAAGTTGGAAATTTTTTCCCAAGTTCTCAAAATTGAAACTTCTTAAGAGAAATCAGTTTTCAAAATTTGTCTTGCTTAAGTAAATTTTTTTTAAGTTGGGCTTACAAAACCATTTCAAAATTGTCTAAGTGTTGAAAAGTTCTTAAGTGCTTTTTGCTCGTCTTTGAAAAACCTTTAGTCAAAAACTTAAAGATTTTTGCTAAATTTTGAAAAACACTTAGTACTTAGAAAGTTTTACAAAAAACCCGCATGACATTGGAAATTTCAGGGGGAGAACATTTTCAGGGGGAGATAAATGAATTTATTTTCTTACTATTGTTAGATTGCTATAATATGTTGTTTTAACTTAACTTTTTGAACCATGTTGCTATAAATCAAAAAGGGGGAGATTGTTGGTGCCGGAAGCACCAAAGTCGAACCTATGTTTTGATAATGGTAAAGGGTTCAGAAGATAAGATTTGGTTGTGATCTAACAAGCTTATTAAGTGTGCAGGAAAGTCCTAGGTGCACTAGGCACTAAGTCCTGGTTCTATGAATTTGGCACTAAGTCCTGGCCGCGGGCTGGGCAAATAAGTCTTGACGTAAGGTTGGGCACGAAGACCTGGTGAGTGAATCTAGGCACGAAGACCTGATCGTGGATTGGGCATGAAGACCTGGTCGAGGACTGGGCACCGAAGACCTGGTGAGTGAAGCAAGGCACGATGACCTGATCGCGGATTGGGCACGAAGACTGGTGAGTGAAGCTGAGCAAAAGTCCAACTGGAGGAGCCAATTAGCAAAAAGATAAATTATCCCGAGAGGAGTAAGTGAGGACGCGTTCCCCGTAGGAGGGAACATTAGGCGTCGGTTTGACCTAGGGTTTCATTTGGGAGACCCAAAGTTAGAACCAAGACAGCTCAGGCTGTAAATAATATTCTAATATTATTTATTGTATGCTTTGTATGTCTTTGGAACTAACCCTGGTTGCAGGAATGAATGGAAGGGGTTTTATGCACTCAGGCGCCTCAATGGAATGAGGCACCCTAGCTGGGCTAGGTGCCTGTATTGAGATAAACGCCCCAGTGAAGGGTTAAAACAAAGCATTCGAAGCAAACAACCATGCAAGCCTTTGGACCAGGTCAAGCTAGGCGCCTGTGTTAACATAGACGCCCCAGTCAGCTCAGGCACCTCAATGAAGGGGATAGGCGCTGACCAAGCCTGCGGATTAGAGTTCTCGCAGGACAGGCCACGTGTCAAGCGCCCCCTTCAATACAGGCGCCCCACTGACTACTATAAAAGGGGGTTCACCCCCAAGGCTTCTACATCAATTGCTTTCAACTACTACGCTCAAGCGCTCCGCTCTGACAAGTTCTGTACTCGTGATTCAAGCGCTGACGACAACCCGCTGCTCCGGAAACTTCCAACCTCTCCGGTCGTCGGTAAAAGCTAATTTTGTTAAGTGTTGTAATTACTTTTCAATTCTATATTTGTACTCTCGACTTGTAATCTTTTACGAAAATATAGAATTGCCCATCATAAACGGTCAAGGACCATGGGCCTTGGAGTAGGAGTCGACCGCGACTCCGAACCAAGTAAAAACAAATCGTGTTAGCGATTGGTTTTCATTTTTCGCTGTGCAATTACTCTTCACTTTCTGAAAAAGTTTACGATCGATATTCACCCCCCCCCCCTCTATCTATTCAATCCGATCCCACAAATAGCTCATCATCTAACCTAAATAAGAGAAAGGAGCCTTCTAAGATGAATCAGACATATCTTTGGCACCCTAGGCTTGGTCATATTAACCTTAGTAGGATTCAAAGGTTGATAGCCGATGGGCCATTGGATTCATTGGTGGTGGAAGACTTCCCAACCTGTGAGTCTTGCTTGGAAGGTAAGATGACCAAGAGGCCTTTCAAAGCTAAGGGGTATAGGGACAAAGATGTTCTAGAACTGATTCATTCTGATTTGTGTGGTCCTTTGTCAATCCAGGCCACAGGTGGCTTTGAATACTTCGTCACTTTTATTGATGATTATTCAAGGTATGGATACATTTACCTGATGCGCCGCAAGTCTGAATGCTTTGGTAAGTTCAAAGAGTTCAAGGCTGATGTAGAGAAGCGTCAAGGTAAAGGTATCAAGACACTGCGATCAGATCGTGGTGGAGAATACCTCTTTGGAGAGTTTAGGACATACTTATTAGAGGCTGGCATTCAGTCCCAGCTGACTGCACCTGGTACGCCCCAACAGAACAGAGTTGCAGAAAAAAGGAATAGGACTCTTATGGAGATGGTTAGGTCAATGATGAGCTACTCTGATTTACCTGATTCATTCTGGGGGTATGCTCTGGATACGGCTGTGTATATTCTGAACATGGTACCATCTAAGTCAGTTCCTTCTACTCCCACAGAATTGTGGACTGGACGAAAGCCTAGTCTAGGACATATTCGAATTTGGGGTAGTCCGGCACATGTGCTGAAGGGAGATACTGATAAGATGGAATCTCGTACAGAAGTACTCTTGTTTGTGGGCTATCCTAAGGGAACGAAAGGTGGTCTGTTCTATAGTCCTAAAGATCAAAAGGTAATCGTTAGCACGAATGCCAGATTCTTAGAAGAAGACTATGTGATGAACCATAAGCCCATGAGTAGACTAGTGCTTGAAGAGTTAAGAGGGGACATTCCGACCTTAGGACCAACTGTACAAGAGGATACACACTACTAGAATTTTTGCATTCAACAACACATAATCGACAACGGTTTTTTGATAAAGTGTTGTCTTATGTCAATTTAACAACAGTTTTAGTATTAACCATTGTTGTTGTTGGTTTGTATACGTAAAAAGACAACAGTAATAACAAAATGTTGTCATATGTATACTCAACGACAACAGCTATAAAATAACTGTTGTCTATAGGCGGGATTTACAACAACTGATGTGATAAACTGTTATCTATTATGACAATAGACAACAGTTATATTAAACTGTTGTTGTTGTATTGTTGTGCTGTTCAATCAATAAACAAAATCAACGGTCGATATCCAACTGCAAAAAAACAACCATTTCCGCTTCTCTCACACAAACCCCTCGCAGCCACGAGTCGACGCCTCTCCCCCTTCTTCATCGCCCGAGTCCAAGGAAGCCCCGAGAGCGGCACTTCCTTTCACCCTCGCGAGGTGAGCCCCGACTCCTCTCGCTCTCTTCTTCTTCATCGCGCAAGCAAGGAGGCGACGCCTCCTCACTTACCTTTTCTTCTTCCTCGATCGCGTGCCCTAGCTACTGACGCCTAGGCAAGCAGTACCCTGCGTCAACACCACATCTTCATCGCTAGCTACGATAGGCGAATTGCTCCTTCCCGGCTGAGTCCCACTGCCAGCAGCCCTCCTAGTGAGTTGAGATCGCTATTGATTATTTTTGGTACCGTGAGTTGGAGCTAACCTAGTCCTCTTCCTAGGGATTTCTGGAAATTAGGGCTCTTGCATGTGGTTGGGTTTCTTCTGATCGAAACAGAAAGGGGCAGAGGAAAGCTTGGTGTGTGGGTTTTCAGGTAAGGCTTGGTTGTGATCTTCATTCTTGGATGTTTCCCTTTGGATTCCCAAACTTGTACGTGAGCTCTATTAGATTCCCAAATTGCATTAGCTAGGTTTAGTTGAGCTTTGATCATTTCTTTTATGTAGGACCCAACTAATTCCTTGATAACTTCATTCATTCACTAACTGTTGATGAGTTTGAAACTAAGAACATTGTCCAGTAGAGCATAATTTTCTGCCAACCCTATTAGTAGTTTACAAGTAGATTTATAGCATCTTATGCTCTTTGGTTTGTTGTGTAAGACTTTGCTATTCAGACAAAAACTAACAATTTGTTTGTAGATATATTTTGTAACTTTATTTATTACTCTGTAAGAAATTATATTTAATGTAATGAAAATGTTTAAGGATCTAAATGTTACTATACTAATATAGGCTTTGGATGTACTTCAATAGTTAACTTCGTCTCGGAAGAGCAGGTTATTCTTCGCTCAACCCCTTAATCGAATCACTCCTCTTTAGCCTATCCTCCCGCAAATCTTCGTATAGTTAACCCTACGTTCGGTGCTTTGACCGCTGCAGTTGATTCAATCGAAGAGGACAAGAGGCGAACGGGTCGAAGACGGAACCGCCTCTAGGGACAGGCATTGTACGAGGTTAGTGTATTCTTTTCCTCTATGCTAGTTTGTTGTTCACCCGCCGAGTTAGGAATGAGCCTCTAGCTCTTGATATGAAATTGTTGATGAACAAATCAGATCCTATGTTTCATCTGTCTTATTGATATCTACCCCTTTTTTTCTTTTTATTAAGTGGAAGTGTTATTAGGACATATAATCCTTTTATTCAGTGCAAATCATCTTTTACTTTATTCCCAAATTTATCTTATTTTAACTGTGCAAGATTATATTTATTAGTCTCTATGCTTTCCAAATTTATCTTATATGGTTGTTTCAAACTGCAATTGATAAAAATGTTAGTTTGGTGAAAACAACTCATGACTATATTATCTAACTGTTCTAATTATGTATTCATACAGAATATTGCTTCATTGTCCACTTTGATGTTGCAACATTTGGATGCTTGTCATTGAGGAGAACTTAAACTATCATCTTGTGCTTTCTATGTGGTTTCTCTATTTTCCAAGCGCACGATGGGTGCATTTTCATGACATACTATCAGAATTTCTACCATGTATTACTTCTCTACCTATGTATTCTAGATTTGGTTTTTCTTATCTGTATCTATAGTATGGAAAGAAACCTTATTCTGGTTTATGTGATTGATTTCTTTCGTATGACTCATACAATCTGCTTGCAATTGTCAGTTCGCGAAATCTACCTTGTGTTTCTTGGTATTTTCCCGTATTCTTAAATGGTGGGCTGCTGTTGATTTTCTTCTATTGGCATGGACTTATGTGGCTCAATAATTCATGTTAATTTTTTTTCTTAAAAAAATAGTTTCTGAAGTAAAAAAATAATACTCAGCTATGCTTCATAGATTGTTATGTTCCTGCGACTGTGATTCTTTTGCCTTACAGATCTTGAAGGAAAACAAAGAAAAAAAGGATGCTGAGTTTAATGAAAGATTTAAGCACAGTGAGTGTTCTATTCATTAACTATAGCATGTGAATAGATTTCAGAAATAAGTGGGTCGATATTGAGTGTTTTTCTTCCTTAAACGATGTTTCGAAAGGCCTCACTTTTTTCATGTGTAATGCATTTGTGTTCTTTGTATGTATAGGACCACCAAAAGCCCTTAACGAGGATGAGACAGAGTTTTTAGATAATTTGGCCACGGTGAGCATGACCAAAATGTTCCCTTCTATGTATGGTGGTGTGTTTCTCTTTTACAGAATGGAACTCTTACTAACAATATTTTATTATGAAATTTATCCCCTTTCACATTGAGTTAATATGATTCCTTTGTTACTTCATCGATCATTACATGTCCTCTCTCTCATGTTTTGTATCCTAATATCTAAATGTTAGTTGATTATTATGGATCAAATAGTTAATAGCTTTAGTTGCTTAATTTCTCAGAATGTAGAAGCTATTGAAAGTTTGCTTTCCTGATTTTATGCAACAGGACAAATCAGTTCCACTCTATATTTATTTATGATGCTATCCTTCTCTTCTTTAAGGTTGCCACTAATCTCTTTTTCGCACTTCAGTCCAGGAGAGAATACGAAAAGCAAATCGCACTTGAAGAAGCTAAAGAGCTTCGCAGTTTTCATGTAAATATTACCTCTACCAATGGTCATTTTTCTTCCTTTCTCATAATTGCTGCATATGAGGATTTTTATTTAATACTCAAATACTAACACATGGTGATATAAGTAATATTCATGTTTTTCTATTTTTCTACCAATGCATTTGCATGTTTATAGTCTAGTTCAACCATGGATGAGAGGAAGTCCTACGTAACTGAAACCAGTCTTGAGGTTGTAAAGAATTGAGAGTTTTAGTAGTCCTAACAATAAGTATTTTGCAATCAATAAGACGATATTATGATTGTGACTTTTTTTAGGACAATCGGTGGTTTCTTCCAAATTGAAAAGCAATTATTAAACTGTTCTAGCAATGAAAGTAGATGTACTGAACCTATTTTGTGACTGAAAGCTCTTTTCGTGTGACTCTTTCTGTACATGATCTATTGCCTGTATGTTCAATAGAAAAAAATATTCCTTTCATGGTTTGTGTTATTTCTTACTCTTCAACAGTTTTGATAACCATTCTATTTTGCCATAAATCTTTCTTTTGTTCTTATTCTTAGGCAAATGACTTATGTGAAGATGAAGAAATCAATCGTGCTATTATCTGGAAGAAAGGAAGGGTTAACAAAGAAGGAAAATTCGATGGTGAAGAAAAGGAAGAAAACAAGTACAGTGGGAAGTGATTAAGGTATTTGTACTTCTATTTAAATCAAAATTTTTTATTGTGTATAATATTGGTATTTTAAGCATTAAAAATATGAATTATCTTTGCCTTAGGTTCCTAGGCAACCGGATGCCAAACAATGTGGATATTATGTGATGAGATTTATGAAGCAAATTACTGAAGAAGTTATATCAATCGAGGGGGATGCATTCCGAACGATAGTAATAATTTCTTTATTATCTCAAATATTTAAAGTTATCTAGTTATAAATTTTTTCAAGTTGTTATGTTTTATTCTGTACAATCATATAATGTGTTTTTGTTCATAGTTTGCAAAAGCAGAGTACTCCCAAGATGAAATTGATGAAGTGCGCTCCGCGATAGCTGATTGTATACAGGATTATATTTGATAATAGGTATGTAAATGTTAGTTACTAAGGTTTAAACTTTTCCTGGTAAATGTTAGTTACTAAGCTTTCGGGTGATATTCCCCTGAATCAAACAATATACATCAATAATATTTTTTTTAGAGATGTTGTAACCCGAGATTATTTTTTATACGTTGGAGAACAATTAGTTTAGTGGGCATGAAAGTTACTTAGATGTTTAAGTAGATTCGTTGAACAATAGAGTCGTACTAGTTTGGCCAAATTCCTTTTAATGTTGTGGTCTAAAACCTGCAGAAACTTGATATTTAGTTGCTTTCTTGCATCTCTACTTGAATTTGCAGCCTAGCCTTTCAAGTGTTCTCATTTGAGGAGGATAAACTAATCACCACTACAGATCACTGAACTCATCACTAGGAATTAAACTTTTCAACAAGCTGCATTTACTACTAGATACGATTCAACTCAAATATCATATTACTCGAAATAGTAGTGGACAGACTAAATTTGGCATGACTAATTGTATGATCATATGAAATTAACATAAATATAAACACATTCATCCAATAGAAATTCCTTCAATACATTTTTTTTTCAATATATTTTAGAGCTTTAGCAGTTCTGCCTAACATCCCTGATTGGATGCAATTCTTCAATATATTTTTTATTTGCCTAAACAGACACAGTTTGTGATTCAGAATATGATTCTGAATCACAAACAATATCAATCAAGAACATGTGTCAGATATTTAATATGGTCGTCTGAGTATTTTCCTTGAAAAGTGGTTGCAAGGCTGTAAATGTCTAGATAAGCCAAGCTAGCAGTTTCCTTATAATTGCAAGTGCTGATACATGCATATCTTTTTTGTTTGTTTGTTTGTTAGTTTATTATTTTTGTTGTTTGTTGATACATATCTTCATGGATCATTTTTTATTGGACATATGCATTTAATAGAATAACTAATTAGAGTGTTTGTTCTCTTTTTTCCAGCTGCAGGGACTTGTTCGTGATCATGTTCGAAGACCATTAATCTGACCTTCCAAGCTATAATTTTTGTGATTTGAACTTCATTGTAAGTTTAGTTGGGTCAGAATTATATATAATTTGAACTCTTGTAATTTGGGTCAGAAGATACTTTAGTGGTTTCGTCTGTAGAAAGGTTTTTGGACAGAAGATACTTTTGTGGTTTCGTCTGAAGAAAGGTTGTGGTGGATCTTTATTGTAAATATGTTGATGATGTTTGATATATATAGTTTTTGTTTCGAGGTTAAATTATTGCCTTTTAATTGAAAATATAATGGTGAATTCGGTATAAACGACAACAGTGAATATAATAAAAGACAACACAGTCATAAACTGTTGTCGAATATAATAAAAGACAACGGTGAATTCGGTATACGACAACAGTTAAACACCGTTGTTAAAACTCATCTAAACGACAACAGTGAAAACCCTAAACGACAACAATGATAAACTGTTGTTATTGATATACGACAACGGTTATAAAACTGTTGTCGAATATAATAAAAGACAACAGTGAAAAACTGTTGTCAAAATGTTGTCGAATGTGATATACGACAACAGTGGAAAACTGTTGTCGTAGACCAAACGACAACAGTGATTCACTGTTGTCGTAGACCCCCCCTTTAACAACATGGCCTTTAACAACAGTGGTATTTGGCATACGACAATAGTGATTCACTGTTGTTGAATGCATTTTTTCTAGTAGTGACACGACAAGTGACTGCACCGCGTGTCATAGAAGATACACAGGTGGTACCCCGTCGCAGTGGGAGTCGTGCTCACTTAGCTACTAGATTCAAGAAACCTTTGTACTTGTCTTAGAGGTCAAGGGTTCGAATCTGGGAAAGGCAAAAACCCACTGCCGGGAGTGGAAAAACCGTAGGACACGACCTAGAGAGCTGCCTGATGGGGCTAGAGGGGTCGTGTCACTACAATAAAAAGGTACCTTTTTATGTAGCGGCCCCGCCTCGTTGGTCCCCATAGGAAACCCTCTAGGTCGGCGACCCTACGGTCTTCCCACTCCCGGCAGTGGATTTTTCCCTTCCCCAAATTCGAACCCTAGATCTCCGGGACAAGTACTAAAGTTCCTTGAATCTGGTAGCCAAGTGAGCGCCCGCTCACTTGGCTATTAGATTCAAGGAACTTTAGTACTTGTTCCGGAGGTCTAAGGTTTGAATCTGGGAAGGTAAAAACCCACCGTCGGGTGTGGGAAGACCGTAGGGCATGGCCTAGAGAGCCGCCTGATGAGGCTAGAGGGGCCATGTCGCTACAAGAGGTGTGACGAAAACGTAGTGGTGTTTCTTGTACTTTACGTAGATGACATTTTGTTAATTGACAACAATGTCAAAGTGTTATCAGACGTAAGGGTTTGGTTGTCAAAACAGTTTGATATGAAGGACTTGGGAGAAGCGGGACACATCCTTGGGATCAAGGTTATTAGGGATCGCCAGAAAAGGATGTTGTGCTTATCCCAAGCTTCATATATTGACACTGTCCTGGAACGTTTTAGCATGGAAAACTCCCAGAAGGGTTTTCTACCCTTCAGGCATGGAGTTCCTCTATCCAAGAAGATGTGTCTGAAAACATCAAAGGAGATAGAGGAAATGAAGGCGGTTCCTTATGCATCGGCAGTAGGAAGCCTCATGTATGTTATGTTGTGTACGAGACCAGATATCTATTTTACCGTAGGTATGGTCAGCAGATATCAGAGTAACCCTGGACAGGGACATTGGACTGCGATAAAGCATATATTGAAATACCAAAGACTGACTAGGGATTATATGCTAGTTTACCGGGCTGACCAATTAGTCCCTGTGGGTTATACGGATTCAGATTTCTAATCAGACAGGGACAAGAGTAAGTCTACCTCGGGGTTTGTGTTTACTTTAGGAGGTGGAGCCATAGTTTGGAGGAGTGTCAAGAAGAAATGCGTGGTGGACTACACCATGGAAGCATAGTATGTGGCAGCCTCAAAGGCAGCCAAGGAAGCTGTATGGCTCAGGAACATCATCATGGACTTGGAAGTAATTCCTAGCTTGCCCAGATCTATCACAATCTTTTGTGATAACAGTGGTGCAGTTGCAAACTCGAAGGAACCATGAGCCCATAAAGCGAGTAAATACATAGAGCGCAAGTACCATCTGATATAAGAAATCGTAAAGCGAGGAGAAGTGGTTGTCGTCAAGATTGTATCACAGGACAACCTGGTGGATCCTTTCACTAAGGCCCTTCCGGCGAGGGCTTTTGATCGGCATGTGGAGGATATGGGAGTCAGATGTATGGCAATGAGAGAACAACAGAGTCTTTGAGTATAAGTGTGAGATTGTTAGATGTGTATACTGAAAGACTTGCTTCTTTTATATAAAAGATCATCTATATATTTTGAAAAGAGAATCACAACAACACTAGATGCTTATTTATATTAGTACATGCATAAAAGTCCATTACTTTGCATTGTAGATAACATGGTGTATGGTGACACACAGAAGATCATGTTATCAGTCCCTTGCCTAGTATAAGTAGAGGCTTACAGCCGAGATGGAATTGGACAAACCATCGGGATGGTTGTAGTGTAATTAGGTGTGGTTGGTCTTGACCATAGAATTACACTAGTGTACTTTGTGTGCATTGAGCAAGACCAAAACCAGAGATCATCCAATTTGTACTGACTTGATAATTGGATTGGATCTCAGATTTTATTATGGAGTACGATCCTTAAATCCTGATATAATAACGGGCACATATGATTAATTATTATTTCTTCGATTTACCAATGGACGAGATCTATTTTGTTAGATCGATAGGCCCGGTAAGTTGGGAAATAATATTAACTATATGGTGTGCCATTGATTATTGATGGAATCCGTATCCTGGTTAGTCAGGATGATGATGCCCCCTTGATGAGCTCATAAGGTTCATCATGTCAAACCCTGCAGGTGGATTTGATCCGACATGATGATAAGGTTGAGTGGTACAAATCAAGGATCCAGAAGTTAATTAATTTAAATTGTTAGTAATTTAAATTAATTGACGAGCATTCGATATCTTAATCACGGGGGGATGGACAACTCATAATAAGTGGAGCCCATATAAAAATATGGGGGATGGTAAGGAAGTTCAATTAAGATTCTTTAGTGGAATAGATCTTAATTAATGGATTGGTTTTAGATCCATTAGCCGGCCAAGATCCAACTCCTCCTCTTGGTCCCTACCTTAGCCCTATATAAACCCCGTGGGATCATCTAACCAATGCGAATTAATCCAACTCAAGTTTTTCTCTCCTCTCTTCCTTTCCCTTTGCGCCACTACCCTCTCCTTCCTCCCTTCTTGCCGCACGCCACCAAGGGATGGAGAGAACTCCTCCCTTGCTCTGTGATCCGCAGCGACCTCGAAGGACGAAGAAGGACTCAAGAGGAAGAAGGGCCGAGCCCAATGGTTGCCGACGCCCAAGGGTTAGAGAGGAGAGGAGAGATTAGATTAGAGAGAGAGGGAGAGAGAGGTGTTGTTTATATAGGGATTTAGTTATGTTTAATTGGAAAAAATTTTCCAATTAAATATGGATTGATTCCAAAAAATTTATATGGAATAATTTAATTAATCCAAGATTAATTCCTTTAATTATTCCATCTAAAATTTTATATAGAATAATTCCTTAATTAATCCAAGATTAATTTCTTTAATTATTCCATGATTAATTCTTTAATTAATCCCAAATTAATTCCTTAATTAACCGGCCTTCTATCATGACTCTTATGGGGCTTTCTTGGGCTAAGATAGGGACCATGAGGAGGAGTTGGTTCTTGGCCCTTTAATGGATCCAAACCCGATCCATTTATGGAGATCCATTCCACTAAAGGATCCCATTGTACTTCCTCACCAACCCACATATTTTCATATGGGCTCCACCTATTACGAGTCATCCATCTCCCCATGATTAAGATATCATATGCCTGATAATTAATTCAATTTACTGATAATTAAATTAATTATCTTCTTAATCCTTGATTAGTACCACTCAACCTTTTCGACATGTCGGACCATGGTCCACTTGCAAGATTTGATATGACGATCCTTTTGAGCTCACCAAGGGGGCATCATCACCCTGACTCACTAGGACACGGATTTCGTCAATAATCAACGACACATCATATTATTAATATTATTTCCCAACTCATCGGGTCTATCGATCTAGCAAAATAGATCTCGCCCATGGGTAAATTAAAGAAACAATAATTAATAATATATGCCCGCCATTATTTCGGGATTCAGAGATCGTACTCCATAATAGCATCCGAGGTCTAATCCAATTTACTAAGTTAGTACAAAAATTGGATGACCTCTCTTTTGGTCCTACTCAATATACACAAGTACACAAGTGTAATCCTATGATTAAGATAAACCACACCTGATTACACTACAACCATCCCGATGGTTTGTCCAACTCCATCTCGGTTGTGAGCCTCTTTCTTATGCTTCGGTAAGGAACCTGATAACATGATCTTCTGTGCGATACCACGCACCATGTTATCTACAATGCCAAGCATTAGATGTTTAGTGCACATACTAATATAAACATGCACTGTGTGATTTTATGATTCTCTTTAAAATGTAGATGTATCCTTAACCAAAAGGCAAAGCTTTTAGTATACATCCTAACAGCTGGGTCATAGTGAGTGAAGCTAGGTTAGACTAAATCCTGGTGAGTGAAGCTGGGCACGAAGTTTTGGTTCGGGAGACTGAGCACTAAGTCTTGGTCAAGGATCGAGCAACGGTGTCTTTGCCGAGCGACGATTGTCGGATAGAAGTAGAGATGGGTCGAGCTCGGACGTCTCGAGATCCGAGTTCTCGAAGGCCGAGCAAAAGTCTAGCCCGAGGTCCTGGTTGGCTAAAGCTTTGGTCAAGCGGGGATTGCGAACAGAAGTAGAGATGGGTCGAGGTCGAACATCTCGAAATTTGGGTTCTCGGAGGCTAAGCGAATGCCCAAACGGAGGTTGCGGTTGACAAACGCAACTTCTGCAGTGTGGAGTAGGTGAAGACGCGTTCCCGGGAAAGGGAACATTAGGCGTCGGTTCGACCTAAGGTTTCGGGTGAAATCCATTGTGACGCCCCGACTTCTTCTCTTTCCTCTACTTAAGCCGGGTCGTCGCTTGGACTTAACCTCAACTTTACCTTACCCTTAGCCTTAGGTTACACCTTCTCCTTGTCTTACTACGGACCGTTACTCCATTACTCCTCCGCTACTTTGAGGCATGGCGAGATGCGGAATTATTTTTTTTTTCCTACCTTAGACGAACCGTTACCTTGTCTACTACTTGGCAAATCACACTATCTCTGGACAGGGAGGGACACGCCCAAGGCGTGTTGACTGACACGCCCGTGGCCCCGGCTGTGCTGGCTGACACGCCCGTGGGGCGGATGGGCACGCCCGCGTCTGTCACCGCAGAGGTCTGCCAGTGAACGACACGCCCAGGGCGTGCTGAAGAGCACGCCCGTGCTCATGTCCTCCTCTGCTACTGAAGAAAAGAAAATGCAGCGGATAAAACTTAATTCAAACACTCACAGAACATATAGTTTCAAGCCATACACAGACATAGCACCATTTCTATACTCCATACTAGTTTTCTAACCATTTTAGCAAATCAAAACAACTTCTTCAACTTGCAGTTAGGACTTTTACGGAACTTAACCAAACTAACCAAACATATGGAAAATCATGAGTAAACATCTTCAAGTTGTATCAACTTCCTACTCTATGCGGAAATTAAACACATTGGTTCACTCTTTACCATTCAAAACATAAGACTAAATGTTTCTAAATACCGAAACTCTACTCATACTCAATCCAACGGATCTTTTTCTCCGGTTCCACCTCCACCGAACATCAATGCAAGTCCTGTCGCCTCCCAACTTACGCTTTCGCTTTTCCCTTATCTGCAATAGAAGGAAAATGCAACTAATAAGCACAATGCTTAGTAAGTAAATCCCTACTCACAAAATCATGATGTCAATACTAAACATGCTCATTTCAAGGAATGATTTAAAACTTTACTTACTTCAAAACTTACAACTCAACATGCTTACAACTTGAATCACTTTATCATGCTTGTTAATGTATCAATGTACACAACTAACCATGCTTACTACTTGAACTACTTTATCATGCTTGCATTGTAACAAGGTACACATATAATAATTAAACACTTTCTCCAAAAAGGAACTACTTGATCATACTTATATACTTGAAAATAATAATCAACTTTCTCTTTAGGCCTTGACATTGTACCACGGTATCAGTGTACCAACTGCGCGCTTTTCTAATAGGTTGCGAGGTAGCTAGCCACCGCACCCTATTAGAACTTTACTTTCTAACTTTCGATGGGCCTTACATTTGCCCGGTACATGTCTCTTTCTCAAAGTAAAATACTTTTCTTACTTACCATACTTAAACTTATCACTTTACTTGTTTTTGCATATATTTGCATGCTAAAAACCTTTACTTTTCTCACTTTAACTTTTCATCGAGCACCTTGTGTGCTCCTTAACTCAAATTCACTTTTAGGTCTTTTCATAAGTATGAAAACTCATCATGCTTGGCCTACATACATTCAATACAAACAAATTGAATTTCTAACATGATAAAACATGCAACTTTAATAGCTAAAACATAGAATAGCAAAATTCTCTTCACCATGCTTCTACTTTTCGAAAACTAGGGTTCTACAATGAGAATTTCGAAGCGAAACTACTCCTATTGCAGGTGAGCGATTTACTTACTTCGTTCTTGAAGAAAACTCACAAAAATAGGGAGAAAACTCCCTAACAAAATCCTTTTTCTTCCTCCTTGTAAAAAGCTTCCACCTTTAGCCCTAGGAAGGAACCCTAGATGCTTCTACTCAAGGGGAAAGAGAAGAAACGAAGAAGAAGACCCCTTGAATCCTCTGTTTTCGCAACCTCCTCGCCTCTCTTCTTCTCTCGCGCAGCCCCCAACCCTAGTTTGGGTTTTCACGCGACTTAAGGGGGGCTTAAATACCTCTTAATGAAAAAGCTTAACTACTCTATAACATTATTTCTCTCCTTCTTTTTCTGTGCTTGATACCCTAGCCCAGCTGGTTCGTTGGCTTCCCTTCCTCGCTGTGGTCGCGGGTTCAATCCCCGGCTGCCCCTTTAACGTTTTTTCCCCTTTTTTTTTTTTATTTCTTTCTCCTTTTTCTAAAATACCAAACGGACTCGGAAAATTCCATAAAAATACTCTAAAAATTCCTAAAAATATCTAGAATATTTCTAAACCATTTTTAAATAATTCTAAGGACTTTAAGAACTAAAAATGGGAATTTTGGGGCGTTACATCCATAGTCAGAACCACTTAACTAAGGCTAAGATTATCTGTGTTTTGTCTTGTGGTTGTTGTCTTGTAGGTACCTGGAGTTGGAGGCAAGACAGAAGATCAAACGCAGGGAAAACAGAACCTGGGAGGAGCATCCAGGGTGCCTATGTTGATACAGGCGCCCTAGCCTTCAGCGCGGCCTCAAGGGTCAGGCGACCTATTTCCTAGGCGCCTAGGATGGCAACCCTTATCCCTGCGCGAAGACTGCGATTGCGGATCAGGTTTGACCGCCTATGAGGCGTCTCAGAGGCCTCTAGGGCGCCCTGGATGATACTATATAAAGGGGTTCGACCCCTCAACTCAAAAAATCAATTCCGTCATCTGCTAAGTCATTCTGAGCGATGAAAAAGTGCAAGAGACGAAGCTCTATGACCAAGGAAGCTCCAGAAGGAAGTGTGTTGCACTTCGGACATCCGGATTGGCCGGAACTTCGCTACTGTTTGGTTTGCATTTATTTATGAGTTGTACTTTATTTATTATCTTTTGCTTGTAAATCAAATTGTAAGACGGGTATTCTCCACCTCCAAAAATTCCAAAATGGAAATCAATAGTGGACTCACGCCGAGTACATAGGCCTTCGACGTACTGACCCTGGGGGTGTCGGACCGTTGTCGTCGAAGAGGGGAGGTGAATATCGACTTCAAAAATTTCTTCGAAAAACTTTGACGTTCATTCATTCTAGTCGGAGAGTTAGTAGCACAGCGGAAAATAATAAAACAAACGAAAGACACAACATAGAAGACACGCGGGTTTTTACTTGGTTCCCAACCCCCCAGGGTTAGTACATCCAAGGCCTAATTATGGGTAGCGCTCGTCCACTATTAGTCTCCTTTCTAGAATTTCCGGAGGTGGAGAAACCAGTCTTACAGTTCAAGTTTACAAGAAAAAAGATATAACTAAAAATGCAAACTTGTAAAATAAAATCGAACCAAACAAAAGTCGATCCGGCCAATCCGGAAGTCCAAAGTGCGATGCACTTTCTCCTGGAGCCTCCTTGGTCGCAGAGCTTCAACTTTAGCATTTTTTTCTTCGCTTAAAATGCTTATAATGATGTTGCAAGTGTTGTTATGAGTTGAGGGGTCGAACCCCTTTATATAGTGTCTTCTCGAGCGCCCTAGAGGCCTTTGAGGCGCGTCAGTACGGTCAAACTTGATCTGTAATCACGAACTTCGCGAGGCTGATAAAACTTCCTTTCAAGCACCTGAAAGGTCTAGGGCGCCTGATACATGTAGGGCGCCTAGGAAGGGAATCCATGATCCAGTATGGCTTTCCTTATTAGGCACCTGATCATATAGGGTGCCTGATTTCATTCAGGCACCCAGGAAGCTTTTCCCACCAGTCCAGGGTGCTTGTAGGGCGACTGATTCCATTCAGGCGCCCAGGAAAGTCTTCCCAGCAACATATTTTCTTGCGTTTGCTCTCCTGTTGTAACGCCCGAAAATTCTCTAACCTAATTTTAGAAATATCCTAGAATTAATTCTGAATTTATGGATATTTTTATAGAATTTTTCCATGGACCAATAAGGCAAAATGAATAAAAATAGAATGCGCAGTAAAAAGACCTAAGTGGGGTTTGACCCCTAGACCTTTACAATGAGAGGGGAATAAGCTTACCAAGTGGAATGAGTTTGTTTTTGTTGAAATAGACTAGAGGGAAAGATGGATAAGGTGAAGTTAGTTGAATTTTTCCCATAAATATAAAGGGAACTTAAGGGTTTTTTTAATTGAAACATTTCCTCACCTTGTCGCCGCCGAACCCTCTCCCTCCCGTGGTGATTCCTTCCTCCCTCTCTCGAGGCTTCTTCCTCCCTCACTCACGGCAAAGCAAGGAGGAGTCCAAGGCTTGTGTTAGGTGGATTCAAGAAGGAGGGCATGCTAGGGGATCTTGTTCTTCGTTGGAACCTCTCCGAGACTCCAAGGACATTCCCTCTCCCTAAACCCTACGCCCTAGAGTTGTAAGAACAAGCGTAGGATGTAAGTACCCCTCACCTGTGGTATAAGTAGCTTCGTTCGTATGATTGATTATCCTAGTTTATCTAATTGCAAGTTTATGCCCATATGTGCAGATTAACTTCCTCTACCGATTTTAAGGGAACCACTAGATGGGCTGGACATGCTTCCCCCTTTAGTTTGGGGTATAGACGCACCGTCGAGTGCCTAGGAAGTGCCCTTAAATGAAAAATGGGGGTTTTTAGGCACGCAAGGTGCTCGAGAAAATGTTGAGAAGCTCTAATATGAGTTTTAGCATGTTATGAAGTTAGCTACCCTTGCTTTATGTTTATGGACCCTAGTTCGCCCATTGGGTGGACTCCTAGATCGCCCCTAGGCTCTAGATCGCCTAGTAGATGCAAGGTTAAAGAAAAGAATATTTATGAAAGTATTTTACTTTTTATGGCATGTGCTTGGACTCTAGTTCATCCATGGGTGGGCTCCTAGTTGCCCCTAGGCTCCTAGTTTGCCTAGTAGTAGTAGCCTAATGGGTTCGGGATTAGCTACCTCAGATCTATTTAGGGATGCGCGCATTATCAGCACATTGCCGGGCCCACAGCAGCATGATTATTATTTTCACTTATTATATGTATAAGTTTCAAAAGTTCAATAATAGCTCTAAGTGAAAACATTTTTAAGATCATGCTTAGTTCAGTCAGATTCTATGAATGCTATGTGAATTTAGTTATAAGAATATGATTTAGTTCGTGTGCTTAGTATGATGAGTATGCCATGATATTTGTTTAGATTATATGTTTCAGCAAGAATGAATGACAAGCATGATATGTTTTTCCTACATGTGATATGTTGAGTGATACTTTTCCAATACATGTTAACTAGTAGTAAAATGCATGGTCTAAGGCTATAGAATCATTTCTGATATTATAGCGCTACTATTGATGCATCTAGGCAGAAACAATGCTTAGTTTTAGTAGTAAGTTGATGCAAAGTTTATGTTTCTAAATTTATGCTTAGAAATAGTCGAAGTATGCCTTAATGTCATGAAAACATGTAGAATATGGACTAGAATCATTGTATACCTATTAGTAGGCTCAAATATGAGTTTGTTGTGTTTTTGGTACAATGTAGGTTGACCTTGGCACATTTTTGGAATCTGAAACTTCAGATTTCAGAGTTGCCAGTCGACTGCGACAGTTACCAGTCGACTGGGACCAGCAGAAAAATGGCACAGAAAGTTTCGTCGGCTGCACCAGTCGACTGCCAAGATATCAGTCGACTGGTGTCAGTTTAAAATAGAATATGATGTAGTGCTGCTGGTTAGTGCTTCAGTCATGCAACACTGAGGTTAGGGCATCAAATCCTGGCCAAGCTAATAAAATTAAAGTTTTTGTTTATTTTGGCTGGTTAGTACTTCCAACATGATTATGATTTACCGCAGCATGCTTGAGTTATGAATTGTTAGTTCAGTACATAGCATAATAAGAATTTTTAAATTCTCTCAGTTGGTTTAGCATTAAAACAAAACTATGATCAGTAATCAGTCAGCCAGTTAGTAGCGATCCGCCTTAAAGCTTAGTACCAGAAGGTGGGTCGTTACACCTGTCTTGCCTCCAACTCCAGGTACCTGCAAGACAATCAAACACAAGACAAATATACAGATAATCTTAGCCTTAAAGACTGGTTCTGACTTTGAATTTCATCGGAAACCCTAGGTTGAACCGACTCCTAATGTTCCCTTTCCCAGGGAATGCGCCCTCGCCTACTCCTCTCAGGAGAAGTTGCCACCCGGCTCCTCCGGTTGGACTTTTGCCCGATCTTCCGGATCAGGACTTCAGTTCCCAGTCGACGACCAGGACTTATTGCCCAACCCTCAGTTAGGTCTTCGTGCCTAGTCCACGACCAGGACTTATTGCCCAACCCTCGGTCAGGTCTTCGGTGCCCAGCCCTCGGTCAGGACTTATTGCCCAATTTCTTGAACCAGGACTTCGTGCCCAACCCTCGGTCAGGTCATAGGTGCTCAGCCCTCGGCCAGGATTTGGTGCCCAATTCCCCAAACCAGGACTTCGTGCCCAACCCTCGGTCAGGTCTTAGGTGCTCAGCCCTCGGCCAGGACTTAGTGCCCAATTCCTCGAACTAGGAATTCGTGCCTAGGTTAACTAGGACTTTCCTTCGCTTTGATAAAGACTTCTTTTGCTAGTCATGTTAATCCTGACTAGACTTCTCTTCTGCCAAACATCAAGTTCTGTTTGGCTCACTCCTTGGTTTAACTGACCAACCCTGGGTTTTTTGCTAAACATCAGATCATCTTTAGCTAACCCTTGTTCTAGGTGATCAACCCTTAGTATATTAACCAATTAAATCTAGGTTTGATCATCCTGCCAAACATCAGGTTCTGTTTGGCTAACCCTTGGTCTAACTGACCAACCCTGGGTTCTGGTTCACTCTGCTAAACATCAGATCCTGTTTGGCTAAACCTTTGTCAACCTGATCAACCCTGGGTTGACCCTACCAAGCATAAGGTCCTGTTTGGTTTTACCCTTGATCACTTTGACTAACCATTACCTGGTCTAACACATATTGTTACTAACTTAAGTATATTGTTAAACATCGAAACACTTAGATGAAGACATCATTGATGCATCTTGCACCAACAATCCCCCATTTGTGATGTTTGACAATATCTTAAGTTAGATTAGGTCTAAGGGTAAAATCTAGGTTTAATCCTTTGGGAGAAATTGAAAAACATCTAACTTAAGCTCTTCTCTCCCCCTTTGTCACACATAAAAAAAAATTACGAAAAAAAACATGCACCAACAATGAAAATTTTTGAAACATTCTCTCCTCCTTTTGAAAATACTTAGGATAATAATTTTTGAGAGCATATATAATTTTTGAAAAAGAGATTTTCAAAAACTCTTCCCCCTTTTTGAGAAAAGATAAGTAATTGTTTTATAACGTATAAAGAAAACACCATGTACTTAAAGTGTACCAACAATATTTAAATTTAAAAGAACATGAATTTCCCTAAGTTTGACACAATCCTAGGAATCTTGTTGACCACAAGAAAATTTCTATGTGTCTTAGGGATTTTTCATAAATGTATATTTTGGAAAAATGATCACTTTCTTGATTTGGTTTCTCTTCCAGTCTGACACAATCTAGGAAATCTTGTTAACTACAAGAAAATTTTCCTAAGTGCCTTGGAAAATGTTCCAAAATCAAGATGAGATGAATTTTTTAAAAACTTTGTTCAAAGATAGAAAGATTTTTACAAAATATTTTTGAAGACCGAGAATATTAAAAAAAATTGAAAAGATATGGTTTTGGAAAGAGAATATTATGTTTTCAAGAAGATTTTGAAAATATAGTGTATCAAAACATAATATTTTGAAAATTTTAATAGTTCTTTTAATTTGACTTTCCCTAAAACTTGACACAGCCCTAGGAAGCTTGTTGACTACAAGTGATCTTCCTTTGAGTCTTCGGGTTTGATTCAAATGAAAAGAATTATCTAATGCTTTTTTAAACACATGGTCAGAAAATAGAATTAATTTCTTTTGAGTAGGACTCCCCCAAAACCTGACACAATCTTAGGAATCCTTGATGATCTTAAAGGATATTTCCTATGTGTCTTTAGAGTTCACCTTAAATCAAAAGAGCAATTAACAAAATTTTTGAAAGAATTGTTTTCAAAAGAATAAGATAGTTTTCAACGAAATAATTTTTGAAAAATACTTTAAAGGATAAAATAAATTTTTGAAACATTTTTCAAAAATGTATTTTGAAATGATGATATTTTTAAAGCATAAATTATTTTAAAAAATCTGAATTTTCCAAAAGAATAATTTTTGAAATAATATTTTTGAAAAGCATAATTTTGAAAAATACTAATTTTTTAAAAGAACAAAAAAACCTCCCCCTGAACCTGACACCGTCTGGCTACCCTTGTTAACTATAAGGACCTCTACCTAAGTGTCTTAAGGGACTCTAGTGTTGACTTAAAAGGTTTGTGTCTAAGTGTGTTGGTCAAACAATTTTCGAAAAGATATAAGATTTTTGAAAAAACTATTTATAGATAAGCAATCAAGAAAGCATGAATTTCATAAAAATATTATTATGTTTAAACATTATTTTGAAAATATATTTTTAAGAAAATATCCTAAAGATTTTGAAAACATTTTGGAAAATATTTCTCAATTAATTAGTCCTTAACATCTCACTCATTCTAAGTATCGCAGTACAAGCAAGCATGGTTGCCTTATGGGTGTATTGTGAGATACTTGAATAATTTTTCTCAATTTATTTATAGACTGGTTGATCTTGAGTTAGATTCAAGTTTAATCAATTTGTAATTTAAAAGTAGATTTCAATAATCGGCTTCCAGGTCTTGGCGAGGCACAGAGGCCTTCTTTGGTCGTTGCCTTAATGGATCATCAACCCTTTCTTTAGACAAAGCCTTTTAAAGAAATAATACCTTTATTTTACTCTTTGAAAAACTTTGGTCTAACTAGTCTAGGATGTGGCGAGGTAGCTTCGGCTAGTTCCACTTAGCTAGGCCAAGCCTCCCTAATGTACTATCATCTCACCCTACCCTGGTACTAGGTTAGACAAGTGTCTACCAATCTTTTCCTATCTAACCATTCTAAATAATGCAAAAATTAAACATGAATAACATGACAGATATAAAAAAAAACAGATGCATGTGCATGGTTTTTATGCATGAGTCAATCACGTCAAAACATTTTATTAGGTTTCTAATAATGTATCAAATTCTCGATTTGATACATATCGTGTGAACCAGCGAATATGCCAACCCACTTTGACATATTTAATATTATTAAGTTGGAAGTTTCGGTTGGGTAGAATTTTATTTGGTTTCATACTTGAAGGTATCAATTTGAGTTAAGTTCATGAATTTTGTATGACTTTTGAATTATGGATTGAATTTATTATTAAAGTTGACTTGTTAATAATTGTTACAAGATAGTTCAATAAATATTTATTTATGATTATTAATTAAGATTTAAGAATTAAGGATTTATGTTTGAGAATTATTAATTAAGGTAGAAATTATCAAAAATTAATTAAAGTTGAAATTATTAAAAATTAATTAAGGTTTAAATTATTAAAAATTAATTAAGGAAAAAAATTGTTTGAGTTAAAATTATTACGAATTAATTAGAGTTAAATTATTAAGAATTAATTAGAGTTAAATTAATTAAGGATTAATTAGAAATAAATTACTAAGAATTAATTAGAGTTAAAATTGTTAAGAATTAATTGAGTTAAATTATTAAGAGTTAATTGAGTTAAATTATTAAGAGTTAATTAGGATTAAAATTAAGAATTAAGGTTTAATTATTTAAGAATTAATTAAGGTTTAAATTAATTAAAAATTAATGTTGAAGTTATTAATTAAAGATTAAATTGTTATCTGTTTTGGGTCCAACTGCATCATTTCCATTAATTCAAAAATATCTTAATCATCTACTATTTCTTTTTCATTTAATTTTTCAAGTTTATCTAATACTTCTGCTTTATTTGAATTTTTGTAGACATTATTAAATGTAGCATTGATTCTCAGAAATTCTTCTTCCATCTTATCCTCATCATCAGAGTTATATTCTTCTCTATCTTCATAGTAGGTAGAGTAATTTTCAGGGTTGTTTATTAAATTTATATATTCAAGGTATATTGAATATTATCTTCAATATTATCTAGAGTATTATCATTAATATCCTCAGAATTAATTTTAGAAATATCAAAATAATTACATCATTATCCTCAAAATTATCTAAAGGATTATCATCAATAATATTTTGACCCTTGGTATTATCTTTATTAATTGAAATATTGTCATCCTTAACATTATCATAAATTAAAGGATTATTAATTTTAATTTCATCTTTATCTTCATAATTATCAATAATATTATCATTATTCTTATCAACATTATCAGATAAAATATTAGAATTAATTCTAAAAATTATTGCATTGATATTAAAAATTAAAGAATTCATATCTGATATTTTAGTATTATCAATATTTTGTAATTTGTCATTCAATAACATAAGTTGATTATGCAAAAGATCTAGTTTATCAGAAAAATTAACAGAGTTATCTAAATTTTCAACATTACTATATAACTGTGCTGGAATTTGAAAATTATTGCTTAAATAATTAACAGAGTTCTTGTAGTGTCCGTGCTTTCGACATTTGAAGCACTGGATATGGCTCTTGTCCCTCCGGACTCTAGGCGATGGAACCTCCTTTGCCGCCGGTGGTGAAGAATGACTCTTATGAGTAGGATACTGGTTTCTGTAGTATCCTCTCTCCCTGCACTTAAAATACCGATTCACCCTTTGCTCCCGCTCAATTCCATTCTTCTTTGCTCCATCGGCTGTTAGTCTGGTGAAGGGCTTCTAGGCTTTGATACCACTTGTAGGACCGATGTCGTCGATAGAGGGGGGGTGAATATCGACTTGAACAATTTCTTTGGAAAACTTTGACGTTCGTTCGTTCGTTCTAGTCAGAGAGTAAGTAGCACAGCGAAAAATAATAAAACAAATGAAAGACACAACACAGAAGACACGCGGGTTTTTACTTGGTTCCCAACCCCCCAGGGTTAGTACTATTGGTGCAAGTTGCATCAGTGATGTCCTCATCTAAATGTTTCAATGTTTTACAATATACTTAAGTCAGTGATACATTGAACAAGGGAAGTGTAGTCAAGAAAACTGGACCAAAGTGAACCAAAGTCCTAGTTAACCTAGGCACGATGTCCTGGTTCGAAGAATTGGGCACGAAGTCCTGATCATGGATTGGGCACTAAGTCCTGGCCGAGGGCTGGGCACCTAAGACCTGATCGAGGGGTTGGGCATGAAGACCTGGTTCAAGTAATTGGGCACGAAGTCCTGGCCGAGGGTTGGGCACCGAAGGTCTGGTTCGAGGAATTGGGCACGAAGACCTGACCGAGGGTTGGGCACCGAAGTCCTGGACTTAGGGTTTGGGCACGAAGTCTTGGTCCGAGGGATTAAGCAACTTAGCTGAGCGATGACTAAGGATAGAAGTAGAGACGGGTCGAGGTTCGGACGTCTCGAGATCCGAGAGTATCGGAGGCTAAGCAAAAGTCCACCCTAATGGACTAGGTGGCAACCGTCTCCTGAAAGGAGTAGGTGAAAGGCGCATTTCCGAGGGTGGGAACTTGCGTCGGTTCAACCTAGGGTTTCATGGAAATCTGAAGTCAGAACCAAGTCCTTAATGTTAAGATTGTGTGTATATTTGCTTTGTATTTATATATCTTGCAGGTACCTAGAATGGAAGACAAACCAGGCGAACAACACACAACACGGCTGGAAGACCTTCATTCAGGCGCCCCCACTGAAGGAGGCACCTCAGTCAAAGGAGGCAAAGCCAGGCCTTCATTCAGGTGCCCCCATTGAAGGAGGCACAGCAATCAAAGGAGGTAAATTAGGTCTTCATTCAGGCGCCCCTATCGATACAGGCGCCCTGGTTCAAAGCTGTATTTGCTGCTACGAGTTCGAAACAGAGATAAGCTTTGACTGAGTTCATCGAGGCTCCTGGGAGGTCCAGGGCGCCATGGTCAGAGGCCTTATCTGCTGCGACGAGTTCAGCGCAGAGGTAAAGTTTGACCAAACCCATTGAGGCGCCCCGGTGATCACAGGCGCCCCAATGAAGCCTACAAAAGGGACTTCGACCCCTCAGTTCAGTACACAACTTCCAAGATCATTCTAAGCCTTCTGACTGACGACAAAGCGCTAACGGTGAAGCTCTGCGACCAAGGAAGCTCTGGGAGGAAGTGCGTGGCACTTCGGAGTTCCAGATCGGTCGGTGTTCGACCTTCGTTGTTTTGGTTTGCTTTTAATATTATGCACTTAATTTCCGTATCTTGTGATTGTAAATCTTGGACTGTAAGATGGGTTTCTCCGCCTCCAAAAAGTCCAGAAAGGAGACCATTAGTGGACGGGCGTTCCCGTGCTTAGGCCTTGGATGTACTGACCCTGGGGGTTGGGAACCAAGTAAATCCCGTGTGCAATCTGTCGTTTGTTTTGTTCGTTATTTCTATTGTTTTTCCGTTGCTGCTAACGGTCTATTTAAAACAAATTTCGAAAGTAAGACGAGTTTCTGCGAGACGATTTTATGGTCGATATTCACCCCCCCCCTCTATCGATGGCACCAGTCCTACAATTGGTATCGGAGCCAGACCGCTCTTCACCGGACTAACCGTCGACGGAGCAAAGACGCCAGGAGCTGAGGGGAGCCCAGGGGTGAATCAGGTACATTTTATTTTTAAATGTCAAATTTTAAATTCCATATAATATGTTTCAAGTGCAGGGAGAGAGGGCACTATAAAAATCAGTGCCCTACTCGTAAGACTCGTTCTTCACCGGCGACAAAAGACGTACCAGCACCAGGAGGCCGGAGGAATAAATATCACATCAAATGCTTCAAGTGCAAAAAATACGCACACTACAAAAATAAATGTCCGGCAAAGGTACACAAAATTTATATTCTGAAAAATTTTCAAATTCCTACACTGTCATATGATAAGTTAGGAAATTTTTCTGAAAAATTAAATTCACTACATAGTCAGAGTAATATTTTGCATGACCAATTAGAAAAAGTAGATAATGCTAAAATATCAGAAATTAACTTTGTAATCCTTAGTCTTAATTCGTTAATTTCCAAAATTAATTCTGAAATTAATCTTAATTTTAATTCTGAAAATTCTGATAATGATAATGTTGATAATGTTAATCCTGAAAATCTTGGTGATAATCTCTGAAATTCTTGAAGATAATACTAAATTCAAATATGAAAATTCTACTGATAATTATGAAATCAAATTTAAAAATCTTACTGATAACTCTGAAAATTGTGAGATTAATCCTGAAAATATTGAGATTATTCTAAGGATAAAGATGATATTTCAGAAAATTGTTAGGATAAAATTGAAAATATTTCTGATAATTCTGAGGATAATAGAGATGAAATTCTCATAGATGATAATTTAATTATAGATAATATTGAAGATTATTACAAGAAATTAACTAGTGGACCGAATTACTCCACCTACTTTGAGAATATTAAAGGATATGATTTTGAGGATAAGGATGAGATGGAATTTTCTGAGATTAAGGCTATAGTCAATAAAAATCACAAAGATTCAAATAAACTAGAATTATTGGAAAAACTTAAAAGGATAAATAAAGAAGAAATAGTAGACGAGTCGGAAATTTTCGAAATAATGAAAATTATGAACTTAAACCCACAACTATTAATTAATCAGTTCAACCATAATTATACATGATTTAATTAATTCAAATTAAATCAATTAATCCTTAATTAATTAAAATTCAAATTAATTCAAATAATTCTTATTTAATTCAATTCTTAATTAATTTAATTAATCCTTAGTTAATTCAAATTCAAATTAATTCTTAATTAATTCAATTAATCCTTAATTAATGTAAATTCAAATTAATTCTTAATTAATTCAATTAATCCTTAATTAATTCAAATTCAAATAAATTCATAATTATTCAATTAATCCTTAATTAATTCAAACTCAAATTAATTCTTAATTAATTCAATTAATTCTTAATTAATTCAAACTCAAATTAATCTTAATTAATTCAATTAATCCTTAATTAATTTAAACACAAATTAATTCTTAATTAATTTAATTTTTAAATAATCCTTAATTAATTCTACATCAATTAATTCTTAATTAATTTAATTTTTAAATAATCCTTTATTAATTCAATATCAATTAACTCATAATTAATCTAATTTTAAATAATCCTTAATTAATTTATCATCAAATAATTCTTAATTATTTAATTTTAAATGATCCTGAATTAATTTAACATTAAATAATTCTTAATTAATTTAAATTTAAATAATTCTTTATTAATTTAAATTTAAATAATTCTTGATTAATTTAACTTCTAAATAAATCTTAATTAATTTAACTTTAAATAATTCTTAATTAATAATTTGTGATTAATTCAATTTTAATTAATTCCTTCTTAATTTTCAATTAATTAATTTAACTTCAAATTTGTTTCAATTAACTTAACTCTAACTCGTAAATAACTTAAACTCAAATTAAATAAAACCTTACCCAAACCGCAACAATTAAATTAAAAATATTAAATATGTCAAAGTGGGTTGACATATTCACGGGTTCACACGATATGTATCAAATCGGGAATTTGATACATTATTAGAAACTTAAATAAAATTTGAATTGTTTGACTCATGCATAATTGTCATGCCATGCATATGCAATTTTCTTAAAATATATGTCATGTCATTCACGTTTAATTTTATGCATAAATTAGAACGATTATAGGAAAAAAATAGTTAAAACTTGAAAACCTAGTATAAGGTGGAGATGAGATGATAGTACGTTAGGGAAACCCTTCTAATAAGATCAAGTATATTCTACTTGGTCTGTTTAGTCTGGTGGAACTAGCCGAAGCTACCGATCCAAAACCTAAGCTAGTTAGACCAAAATTTTTAAGAAGTAATTTGAAAATCAATTTTCGATAAAAGGCTTTGTCAAGGAAAGGGTTGATGATCCAATAAGGCTACGACCAAAGAAGGTCTTGTGCCTTGCCAAGACCTAGAAGTCGATTACCGAAAATCAAAGTTACTTTACTATTTGATAAATTTGAATCTAACACAAGTATTTTTTGGTGCAAGTATTTTTTGGTGATTTTGATGTATGACAAAGGGGGAGAGGTGCGCTTAAGTTAGAAAATTTTTTGTTGTCTTCCAGAAGGATCAAAAAGGAAAATCAAAATGTTTTTCAAAAAGGGGGAAAGTACCTAAGTTAGAAGTTTTTTCTCCCAAAAGATCAAAACTTATTTTCAAAACTTAGATCAGTTTTTCAAGGAGTATAATTGAGTCCCTTCAACCAATCTAACTTAAGATATTGTCAAACATCAAAAAGGGGGAGATTATTGGTGCAAGTTGCATCAGTGATGTCCTCCTCTAAATATTTCAATGTTTGACAATATACTTAAGTCAGGGATACATTGAACAAGGGAAGGGTAGTCAAGAAATTGGACCAAAGTGAACCAAAGTCCTAGTTAACCTAGGTACGAAGTCTTGGTTCGAAGAATTGGGCACGAAGTCCTGATCATGGATTGGGCACTAAGTCCTGGCCGAGGGCTGGGCACCTAAGACCTGACCGAGGGTTGGGCAAGAAGACTTGGTTCGAGGAATTGGGCACGAAGTCCTGGCCGAGGGTTGGGCACCAAAGACCTGGTTCGAGGAATTGGGCACGAAGACCTGGCCGAGGATTGGGCACCGAAGTCCTGGACTTAGGGTTTGGGCATGAATTCTTGGTCCGAGGGATTGAGCAACTTAGCTGAGCGATGACTAAGGACAGAAGTAGAGACGGGTCGAGGTTCGGACGTCTCGAGATCCGAGAGTATTGGAGGCTAAGCAAAAGTCGACCCGAATGGACTGGGTGGCAACCGTCTCCTGAAAGGAGTAGGTGAAAGGCGCATTCCCGAGGGTGGGAACTTGCGTCGGTTCGACCTAGGGTTTTGTGGAAATCCGAAGTCAGAACTAAGTCCTTAAGGTTATGATTGTGTGTCTATTTGCTTGTATTTATATATCTTGTAGGTATCTAGAAGGGAAGACAAAGCAGGCGAACAACACACAACCCGACTGGAAGGCCTTCATTCAGGCGCCCCCCCATTGAAGGAGGCACCTCAATCAAAGGAGGCAAAGCCAGGCCTTCATTCAGGCGCCCCCATTGAAGGAGGCGCCTCAATCAAAGGAGGTAAATTAGGTCTTCATTCAGGCACCCCCATCGATACAGGCGCCTTGGTTCAAAGATGTATTTGTTGCTGCAAGTTCAAAGCAGAGATAAGCTTTGACTGAGTTCATTGAGGCGCCTGGGAGGTCCAGGGCGCCCTGGTCAGAGGCCTTATCTGCTGCGGCGAGTTCGGCGCGGAGATAATGTTTGACCAAGCCCATTGAGGCACCCCGGTGATCACAGGCGCCCCAATGAAGCCTATAAAAGGGGCTTCGACCCCTCAGCTCAGTACACAACTTTCAAGATCATTCTAAGCCTTCTGACTGACGACAAAGCACTAACGGTGATGCTCTGCGACCAAGGAAGTTCGGGAGGAAGTGCGCGGCACTACGGAGTTCCAGATCGACCGGTTTTCGACCTTCGTTGTTTTGGTTTGCTTTTAATATTCTGCACTTAATTTCCATATCTTGTGATTGTAAATCATGCATTATAAGACGGGTTTCTCCGCCTCCAGAAAGTCCGGAAAGGAGACCATTAGTGGACGGGTGTTCCCGTGCTTAGGCTTGGATGTACTGACCCTGGGGGGTTGGGAACCAAGTAAATCCCATGTGCAATCTGTCATTTGTTTTGTTCGTTATTTCTATTATTATTCCACTGCTACTAACGCTCTATTTAGAACGAATTTTGAAAGTAATATGAGTTTTTGCGAGATGATTTTATGATTGATATTCACCCCCCCCTCTATCGACGGCACCGATCCTACAAGTACATCGAAGGCCTAATTACGGGTAGCGCCTGTCCACTAGTGGTCTCCTTTCCGGAATTTCCGGAGGTGGAGAAATTCGTCTTACAGTTCAAGTTTACAAGCAAAAAGATATAACTAAAAATTTGAATTTTAAAATAAAATCGAACCAAACAAAAGTCGATCCGGCCAATCCGGAAGTCCAAAGTGCGCCACACTTTCTCCTGGAGCCTCCTTGGTCGCAGAGCTTCGACTTTAGCACTTTTTCTTCACTCAGAATGCTTAGAATGATGTTGCAAGTGTTGTTATGAGGTGAGGGGTCGAACCCCTTTATATAGTGTCTTCTCAAGCACCCTAGAGGCCTTTGAGGCGCCTCAGTACTGTCAAATTTGATCCGTAATCACGAACTTCGTGAGGCTGATAAAACTTCCTTTCAGGCACCTGAAAGGTCTAGGGCGCCTGACACATGTAGGGTGCCAGATACATATAGGGCACCTAGGAAGGGAATCCATGATCCAGTGTGGCTTTCCTTATAGGGAGCCTGACCATATAGGGCGCCTGATTTCATTCAGGCACCTAGGAAGTTTTTCCCACCAGTCCAGGGTGCCTGTAGGGCGCCTGATTCCATTTAGGTGCCCAGGAAAGTCTTCCCGGCAACCTATTTTCTTGTGTTTGCTCTCCTGTCTTGCCTCCAACTCCAGGTACCTGCAAGGCAATCAAACACAAGACAAATATACAGATAATCATAGCCTTAAAGACTGGTTCAGACTTTGGATTTCACCAGAAACCTTAGGTCAAACCGACGCCTAATGTTCCCTTTCCCAAGGAACGCGCCCTCGCCTACTCCTCTCAGGAGAAGTTGCCACCCGACTCCTCCAGTTGGACTTTTTCCCGATCTTCCGGATCAGGACTTCGGTAACCAATCCACGACCAGGACTTATTGCCCAACCCTCAGTTAGGTCTTCGTGCCTAGTCCACGACCAGGATTTATTGGCCAACCCTCGGTCTGGTCTTCGGTGCCCAGCCCTCGGCCAGGACGTATTGACCAATTCCTCGAACCAGGACTTTGTGCCCAAGCCTCGGTCAGGTCTTAGGTGCCCAGCCCTCAGCCAGGACTTAGTGCCCAATTTCTTGAACCAGGACTTTGTGCCCTGTTGGGACCGGGTGCATGTCGACAAGGATACGGGTTCGTAAAATTTTAAATTTTTACGTGCAGCGGAAGAATTAGCATAAAATAATTTCCTAAATTATTTCAACCACGTATCTAGCATGCAACCTTATGGTGTGTGGACATAATCATAAAATAAAACTTTGCGGAAAAAGTAAACTAATTTACATTATACCTCTCGTAACTCGAAGTAAGGGACGAGATCCAACCGTAGCGTCCCTTGGAAGCTCCGCCTCTATTCGCGTCCACGCCGAGTTCTCTTCAGGATGACTTCGCAAAGTCACGAGTTTTGTGCCGACGAGAACTACTAGATTCTATAAAGGCACAACTAGAACAACAAGAGAAAAGAATGGAAACTAACCAACAAGTTAACGGAATCAAAATTCCGAGAAGGAGGGAGATGTGATCCGCTTCTTCTTCTTCTTGTTTGGCTTCTCCTTGGTGATCCTTGCTCACGCCAACCACTTGGAGGGATGAGGGTGCGCCGGCCCTAACTTGGACAAGGGGAGCCGGCCCTAATCCTTAAGGAGGGTGCCAGCCCTAAAGGGAAGAGAGGGAGAAGAGAATAAGAGAGAGAGGGAGAGAATTATCTCTTGATAGCTCTATATCAATTGGGAATTCAAGGCTTGCCTTTGGTTCCTTTATATAGTAGCCTCTCCCTCGCCAAGTCTCTCTTTTAACGGAATTAACGGAATTAGTTATCATAAGAATTTTATCCTATAAATTCACTTATGAATTATTCCGTTTAAACCAAGTTTTATTATAACTAACTTTATAATAAAACAAATACTTCTTCTCCTTTTATTATGGAATAAATTTTATAAGAAATTTACAAACTTTCTTATTATGGAAAAATCAATTCATAATTGATTTTATAAAATTAAAATAAACCATTCCATGGATCATTTTAATTTCCATAAAAAGAATAAATTTCTATAAATTTATTTATATAAATTTCTTTATACAAATTTATTTATCCATAAAACAAATCCTTCTCTCTTTTTAATTATGAAATAAATTTTATAAGAAATTTATAAACTTTCTTATTATGGAAAAATCAATTCAAAATTGATTTTATAAAATTAAAATAAACCATTCCATGGAACATTTTAATTTCCAAAAAAAAAGAATAAATTTCTATAAATTTATTTATATAAATTTCTTTACACACATTTATTTATCCATAATTTATAAAACAAATCGCGCTAGATTTATTTTATTAATTAAACCAATTAAATTGGTTTCTTCCCTTTAATGTGGTCGGCCATCCAAAGGGGTTTGGCACCCTCTTTGGCCGGCCAAACCAAGCCGAACCGATTGCGAATTAAACTCATTTAATTCGCCTAATAAGCCTTCAAAAGACTTAGCTATTTTAAGTTTCCGTTGCGCCTCTGATTAACTCAGATTCGACTTATTTCTCTTGCTTGGAAAATCCAATTTTCAACTCGTTTTAAATCCCTCGGATTACTCGTAGTACGTGTGACTAAATAGGCTTTCGATTTATGTTGGCCGTCTATAATCCACTAATTATAGAACGATCATGAGTGGCACCTAGTAGTACATCATGACCCCCAATTAATATAAAGATCAACGGTTGACCTCAGAAGTAATTCTGAAACCCTTCAGAAGCTCTAATGAATCGTGCCCCATTCCTTTCACCATCTTATACCCACTTGGTTCAGGACACGGTCTATTTGTGTCAGTCCCCACTAGGCTGACTACGTCACACCTAGCCCAAGTATTGTCTTTCTCGTCCTTTGGATTTCTAATTACTCTCATGTATTTAAGAGACTCGCACTCTAAACATGATATGCTCTGGCCAGAGGCTTTGAGTAACAATCTGACGATAGGCCTGGGTATACATCTCCTCGCAGGGAGTGGTGAATCCTTTGTAGGCTGCTCAAACATCTTCGGGCACTTCGGCTTATACCCAATCATCCTGGGTCCACACCTCCTAAGAGATGTTTGCTTAAGATGTTAAAGTATAAGTCTCCATGACCAAGATGACTTGAACACCGCAAGTCAAAGGAACATCACACTTAAGCTGCAGTAAGAACTTCATTGACATATCTATATAGATTACCATATGAAGTTTTACAGCTAGTCACTCCAATGAACTAGTTCCCTTAACTAGCATCCATGTTTATCTCCGGACATCCCAATGTCACCAGCCAGTGAGAAACAGTTGATTAGAGAATAACCCATGCTAGTCTCAACAGAATTGATAATGTCCGTTTTTATCAATTCATCGAATAGGGATATTTTCAATACTTCACAATTGCACATTTAGAGATAATCACTAGTTGTGATCCCATCACAAATTCTCTTATGCTGTGAATTGTATTGCGGACATTCAGTAGATGAGTTTAAGATCCCAATCAAATACACAAACATGTATACTCAAATAGTGAATTATCATTTATTTAAATGAATATTTACAATCATAAGGCGATTGCCTTAGGACACTTCTCTCAAATCACTAACAAACTCCCACTTGGCCTAATGCCAATCGCTATGGTATCCAATACCACAAGCTCTAACATGACCCTCAAACTTGTTTTGAGGTAAGGCCTTAGTTAAAGGATCCGCTAAATTCCTTTCAGTGGGAATTTTCTCAATTTGTATGTCATTCCTACTTATAATCTCTCTGATCAGATGATAGCGGCGAAGCACGTGTTTGGATCACTGATGAGACCTTGGTTCCATTGCTTGTGTAATAGCTCCATTGTTGTCGCAGTAAACCGGCACTGCTTCATCAATGGTTGGAACCTCATCAAGTTTTGAGACAAACATCTTGATCCAAACTGCTTCCGTGGTATAATCTGCTACGGTGTCTTGTTTGGAACTTTTCCAACTTATTGCGCCTCCATTCAAAGTAAATACGTATCCAGACTGCGATTTGGAGTCATCCTTATCTGTCTGGAAACTGGCATCTATATACCCACGTATTACCATATCTCCTTCTCCATATATTTGGAACACATCCTTAGTTCTTCTTAAGTACTTAAGGATTGTCTTGACAGCCGCCCAGTGATCCATACCTGGATCAGACTGGTATCTGCTCGTGACACTCAGAGCATATGATACATCAGGCCTAGTACATAACATAGCATACATGATAGATCCTATCGCGGATGCATAAGGAATCTTATTCATGCAAATCCTCTCGTCTTCTGTTCGCGGACACATAGACTTTGAAAGGTTGATCCCATGCCTGATGGGAATGTAACCTTTCTTGGATTCCGACATGCTAAACCTTTTTAGCACTCGGTCTATATATGTAGACTGCGAAAGACCAAGCAACCGTTTTGATCTATCTCTATAGATTCTAATCCCAAGGATATAGGTTGCTTCTCCCAGGTCTTTCATGGAGAAAGTTTTGGACAACCAAATTTTAACTGTTTGTAAGACTGATATATCGTTTCCTATAAGTAAAATGTCATCGACATATAATACTAGGAATACGACTGCACTCCCACTAACCCTTTTGTACACACAAGGTTCATCAGGATTTTGTGAGAAATCAAACTCTTTGATTGTCTCATCAAAACGGATGTTCCAGCTCCTAGATGCTTGCTTCAGTCCATATATGGATTGTCGAAGCTTGCATACTTTGGTTTTATCAACCTATGTGAAACCTTCAGGTTGTATCATGTATACATCCTCAAGCAGGTTTCCATTAAGGAAAGCTATTTTCACATCCATTTGTCATATCTCATAATCATAATGAGCTGCTATGGCTAGGAGCATCCGAATGGATTTAAGCATAATTACCATCCATGTCGGTTTTCTTCTTGAAAACCCACTTGCACCCTATGGGCTTTATCCTTCAGGTGGGTTAACCAAGTCCCATACTTGGTTTTCGTACATGGAATCCATTTCCGACTTCATGGCTTCAAGCCACTTGTCCCTTTCTGAATTTTTCAGAACATCTTCATAACTGATAGGTTCGTCATCGCTTATGAGTAACACGTCGTTCGATTCACTTATGAGAAATCCGTATCTCTCTGGAATATTGCGTGTCCTATCAGACCTACGAAGAGGTGGTGTTGTTTTAGGTTCAACTGATAGCTCATCATTATGAGTTATTGGTTGTGGGTCTAGACTAGGTGTCTCTGTAATGTCTATTGGAGTTTCTTGAACTTCATCAAGTTCAATCCCACTCCCACTGTTTTCTTGTAAAAGAAATTCATTTTCCAGAAATACAGCATGCCTTGAAACAAACACCTTTTGTTCCAAGGGATGATAGAATTGGTAACCCTTCGTTTCCTTAGGGTATCCAATAAATAGACATTTATCAGACTTAGCATCCAATTTGTCTGATACAGTCCGCTTCACATAAGCGGGACAACCCCATATCTTAAGGTGAGTTAAGTGAGGTTTCTTACTATTCCATATCTCATATGGAGTACTAGAGACTACCTTGGTCGGGACTCTGTTTAGCAAGTAAACAGCTGTCTTTAGTGCATAGCCCCAAAAGGATTTTGGAAGAGTTGCATGATTTATCATTGACCTAACCATGTCCATCAAGGTTCGGTTGCGCCTCTCAGATACACCATTATGCTGTGGTGTATACGGCGGAGTCCATTGGGACAATATCCCATTGTCCCTAAGATAATCTTGAAACTCTTGACTTAAGTATTCACCACCCCGATCGGATCGAAGTATCTTAATACTTTTGCCAAGCTGTTTCTCTACTTCATTTCTGAACTCTTTGAATTTCTCAAAGGCTTCAGATTTGTGTTTCATCAAGAACACATACCCGAATCGTGAGTGATCATCGATAAAGGTGATGAAGTAGCTATAGCCTCCTTGTGCAAGAGTTGACATTGGTCCACATACATCAGTATGTATTAGACCAAGCAACTCTCCTACTGGATTACTTTTTCCGGAAAAGGGTAATTTGGTCATCTTGCCTTTTAAGCATGATTCGCATGTATCAAATGAACCGGGTTCAAATGATTCCAAAATTCCACATCGGTGTAATTCGGTCATGCGTTTCTTACTTATATGGCCAAGACGGCAATGCCAAGTGTAGGAGTCTATTCGATTATCTATTCGAGCACGTTTGTTGCTAACTTCGATATTGAAAACGTCACTGGATAAATCTAACGTGTAGATGCCATTGCACAAAGTTCCATTCCCATAAAGAACGCCATTTAAAGTTATGTAACAACAATTGTTACTAAAAGTTAAATGATAACCCTTTTCATTCAAGCATGAAATGGATACAATGTTCTTTATTAACGAAGGAACGAAATAACAATTATCCAATTCTAAGACACGTCCAGTGGGGAGCTTTAGCAAATATGTTCCGATGGCAATAGCAGCAATCTTTGCTCCGTTTCCAACTCGCAAATTCGCTTCTCCTTTGACGAGTCTTCTTCTATTCCTTAGCCCCAGTATGTCATTACATATATGTGAGCTACACCCAGTATCAAGTACCCAAGTGTTTGAGGAAATAGAGTGACATTCAATAACGAAGATACTTGAAGAGGATGGGGCATCGGATGCCTTCTCTTTCAAGGACTCAAGATAAATCTTGCAGTTTCTTCGCAAGTGACCCTCCTTGCCACAGTGATGGCAAGTGCCTTTTAGGGTATTTTCAGTCTTTTTTTAGGTATTTTCAGTCTTTTTGGCCTTTTTCTCCTTTCCTTATTCTGTTCTTTGGCCTTCCTCTTAGACCTTTCTTCGAGGAACCAACTAACAGTACCGTCTTTAGATCCTGCTTCACAGAAGGCTTTAAAGTCTTCAGCAGGTTGAGCAACTCAGGAAACAGGTCTGGAGTTGCACTTTCGGAGGACGGTTGGGAAGTTGATCATCAAGGACATTAGCAAGCTTCTTTGCCTTGAGGACTGTCCTCAGTTTCGAAGCCAGTCCATGAAGTTCGGCCCAGTCAGTTTATTGGTGTCCAAAATGGAACGCAAGTTTAGGGAAGACATGATCGAGTGATTAACCTAGAAATACAAATTGAGTTATGTGAGAAGAATGATTAAAGAATGTATCATATACATTAATAAAATCCTATTTATTTTTCAAATTGAATAACCCTTTTTATCAATTCGGGAGATCGTAGGAACATCTCCAAATAGGTTGATATCCAACCATAGATAAGAACGACCATGGCTGTGGCCATCAAGTTATTCTTAGCTATAAAGGTAGGTAATTATACCGATCACATATCACATATATGTAACTATCACTTTATGCTATCAACTAATTGAATGTTTGCATAAATCATTGGGTTGTTAACTCATTAACAAGTATGTAACAATATACATAGCACCCAACTGCACCTCTCTTTACATCGACCTTGGCTGTGGCACAACAAATCGATGCTCCGAGCTTAAGACTGACCCATTAATCAAGAAATAATTTTAATATGGTTGGAGCTCATTCAACCGTTTAGTCAGGCTTGGATGTGTCCAACAACCAAAACTAAGGATTGACCTCTGACTCCAACTATATTATTCATAAACTAATTCCATGGTTTGAACATGTTGAGGTTCAAGCCGGGCATGGATGTGTCCATCAACCCAAACGAGAAACAAAACTCCAATTCTAACCATATTAATGGAAGGTGTTAGCCTTAATATTTTGTAAGGGGTTTTGGGTCTCATCCTTTCTTTTCAAAGCACATTCATGACATATAAATATATCATGACTAACGATTTCCTTAATAAAGTATGTATGTGACTTAAGTTATCAAGTCTCATTAATTGAATTAGGAACCGGATTTCCTAATTCTAATTTCATACTTTATTGAAGGAATTGTTTTGGGAAACAATTTCCTAAATTGTCATAATCAATTTCGGAAATAATATGTTTAAGACTTTGATTTCTCTAAATCAAATCTTATTAAATTAAGAGACAATTCCCTTAATTCAACGACATATTATTTTCATGAAAATCTTTTTTAAGAAACTCTATAGGAAACCATTTTCCTAATTAATTTTGGAGACAACAATATGTAAGAGCATCACCTCTTCAAACATATTTTATTCATGGATTTAATTAATTACAACAAATCGTTTTCTAAGGGTGGCTCCCCGAGGCTCAGATACCCAAAGAAAAGTAATTTGTCGTAAATCCAATTTGGACGGCTCCCCGAGGCTCAATCCAAATTAAACATGACAATTTCAATTTTAAAATTGGGAAATTAAATTACAACAACTAACTTTAAATTGGACGGCTCCCCGAGGCTCAATCCAAAATAAAGAATTTTGTTGTCAATTCAAAAACCAATTCAAATTTAATTGTCAATTAACTGTCCATGAATTTGTCTAGACTTTCTTAAAAGAAAGTGCCCAAAATTGCGAGATTTCACAAATAGGTTTTTAGAATAATTGTAAGTTTTTGGTACAAAGAAAACTTACATATTTCCAAAGTTGGAAAATTTCTAAAATAGAAAAATTTCCAAAATTGGAAAGTTTCCAAAGATGGGAAATTTTCACAATTATTATAAAATTTCAGAAACTAGAAAATTTCAAACGTTTGCGAAATTTCATGAGGATTTCTAAACTTTGAAATTCCTAAATCTAAAAGTTATTATAATTTGAAAGTTTCCATAATTGAAATTTTTTTCCGAAATTGAGATCATGACAAAGTTTTCCACAAAACAATTATATGATTATGTCGAACACTAACCGGCTTTGATACCACTGTTGGGACCGGGTGCATGTCGACAAGGATATGGGTTCGTAAAATTTTAAATTTTTACGTGCAGTGGAAGAATTAGCATAAAATAATTTCCTAAATTATTTCAACCACGTATCTAGCATGCAACCTTATGGTGTGTGGACATAATCATAAAATAAAACTTTGCGGAAAAAGTAAACTAATTTACATTATACTTCTCGTAACTCGAAGTAAGGGACGAGATCCAACCGTAGCGTCCCTTGGAAGCTCCGCCTCTATTCGCGTCCACGCCGAGTTCTCTTCGGGATGACTTCGCAAAGTCACGAGTTTTGTGCCGACGAGAACTACTAGATTCTCTAAAGGCACAACTAGAACAACAAGAGAAAAGAATGGAAACTAACCAACAAGTTAACGGAATCAAAATTCCGAGAAGGAGGGAGATGTGATCCGCTTCTTCTTCTTCTTGTTTGGCTTCTCCTTGGTGATCCTTGCTCACGCCAACCACTTGGAGGGATGAGGGTGCGCCGGCCCTAACTTGGACAAGGGGAGCCGGCCCTAATCCTTAAGGAGGGTGCCAGCCCTAAAGGGAAGAGAGGGAGAAGAGAATAAGAGAGAGAGGGAGAGAATTATCTCTTGATAGCTCTATATCAATTGGGAATTCAAGGCTTGCCTTTGGTTCCTTTATATAGTAGCCTCTCCCTCGCCAAGTCTCACTTTTAACGGAATTAACGGAATTAGTTATCATAAGAAATTTATCCTATAAATTCACTTATGAATTATTCCGTTTAAACCAAGTTTTATTATAACTAACTTTATAATAAAACAAATACTTCTTCTCCTTTTATTATGGAATAAATTTTATAAGAAATTTACAAACTTTCTTATTATGGAAAAATCAATTCATAATTGATTTTATAAAATTAAAATAAACCATTCCATGGATCATTTTAATTTCCATAAAAAGAATAAATTTCTATAAATTTATTTATATAAATTTCTTTATACAAATTTATTTATCCATAAAACAAATCCTTCTCTCTTTTTAATTATGGAATAAATTTTATAAGAAATTTATAAACTTTCTTATTATGGAAAAATTAATTCATAATTGATTTTATAAAATTAAAATAAACCATTCCATGGATCATTTTAATTTCCAAAAAAAAGAATAAATTTCTATAAATTTATTTATATAAATTTCTTTACACACATTTATTTATCCATAATTTATAAAACAAATCGCGCTAGATTTATTTTATTAATTAAACCAATTAAATTGGTTTCTTCCCTTTAATGTGGCCGGCCATCCAAAGGGGTTTGGCACCCTCTTTGGCCGGCCAAACCAAGCCGAACCGATTGCGAATTAAACTCATTTAATTCGCCTAATAAGCCTTCAAAAGACTTAGCTATTTTAAGTTTCCGTTGCGCCTCTGATTAACTCAGATTCGACTTATTTCTCTTGCTTGGAAAATTCAATTTTCAACTCGTTTTAAATCCCTCAGATTACTCGTAGTGCGTGTGACTAAATAGGCTTTCGATTTATGTTGGCCGTCTATAATCCACTAATTATAGAACGATCATGAGTGGCACCTAGTAGTACATCATGACCCTCAATTAATCGAAAGATCAACGGTTGACCTCAGAAGTAATTCTGAAACCCTTCAGCAGCTCTAATGAATCGTGCCCCATTCCTTTCACCATCTTATACCCACTTGGTTCAGGACACAGTCTATTTGTGTCAGTCCCCACTAGGCTGACTACGTCACACCTAGCCTAAGTATTGTCTTTCTCGTCCTTTGGATTTCTAATTACTCTCATGTATTTAAGAGACTCGCACTCTAAACATGATATGCTCTGGCCAGAGGCTTTGAGTAATAATCCGACGATAGGCCTGGGTATACATCTCCTCGCAAGGAGTGGTGAATCCTTTGTAGGCTGCTCAAACATCTTCGGGCACTTCGGCTTATACCCAATCATCCTGGGTCCACACCTCCTAGGAGATGTTTGCTAAGATGTTAAAGTATAAGTCTCCATGACCAAGATGACTTGAACATCGCAAGTCAAAGGAACATCGCACTTAAGCTGCAGTAAGAACTTCATTGACATATCTATATAGATTACCATATGAAGTTTTACAGCTAGTCACTCCAATGAACTAGTTCCCTTAACTAGCATCCATGTTTATCTCCGGACATCCCAATGTCACCAGCCAGTGAGAAACAGCTGATTAGAGAATAACCCATGCTAGTCTCAACAGAATTGATAATGTCCGTTTTTATCAATTCATCGACTAGGGATATTTTCAATACTTCACAATTGCACATTTAGAGATAATCACTAGTTTTGATCCCATTACAAATTCTCTTATGCTGTGAATTGTATTGCGGACATTCAGTAGATGAGTTTAAGATCCCAATCAAATACACAAACATGTATACTCAAATAGTGAATTATCATTTATTTAAATGAATATTTACAATCATAAGGCGATTGCCTTAGGACACTTCTCTCAAATCACTAACTGCCCAACCCTCGGTCAGGTCTTAGGTGCCCATTCCTCGGCCATGACTTAGTGTCCAATTCCTCGAACTAGGACTTCATGCCTAGGTAAACTAGGACATTCTTTCGCTTTGATAAAGACTTCTTTTGCTAGTCATATTAGTCCTGACTATACACCTCTTCTACCAAACATCAAGTCATGTTTGGCTCACTCCTTGGTCTAACTAACCAACCCTGGGTTTTCTGCTAAACATCAGATCCTGTTTAGCTAACCCTTGTTCTAGGTGATCAACCCTTAGTATATTAACCAGATTAAATCTATGTTTGATCATCCTGCCAAACATCAGGTTCTGTTTAGCTAACCCTTTGTCTAACTGACCAACCCTGGGTTCTGGTTCACTCTGCCAAACATCAGGTCCTGTTTGGCTAAACCTTTGTCAACCTGATCAACACTGGGTTCACCCTACCAAACATATGGTCATGTTTGGTTTAACCCTTGATCACTTTGACTAACCCTTACCTTGTCTAACACATATTGTTACTAACTTAAGTATATTATTAAACATTGAAACACTTTGAGGAAGACATCATTGATGCATCTTACACCAACAGGGGATCGGGAACCAAGTAAATAAATCCCAAATGTACGAGTGTTGTTTGTTTTCGTTCTTTATTATTTCCGCTGCGTACTAACTCTTTGACTAGAACGAACGAACGACAAGTTTTTGATGAAATTACGAGTCAATATTCACCCCCCCTCTATTGACAGTACCAATCCTACAAGTGGTATCAGAGCCTAGAATCTCTTCACCGGACTAACAGCCGACGGAGCAAAGAAGCCAGGAATCGAGGGGGAGGCAGGGGTGAATCAGGTACATTTTTTAATAATGTCAGTATTTAAATTTCATATAATACGTTTTAAGTGCAGGGAGAGAGGACACTATAAAACCAGTGTCCTACTCGTAAGACTCGATCGTCACCACCGGCTGTAAAGGAGGTTCCAGCGCCAAGAGTCCGAAGGGACAAAAGCCATATGAGATGCTTCAAATGTCAGAAGCAAGGGCATTACGAAAACTAGTGTCCTACTCGTAAGACTCGATCGTCACCACCGGTGGCAAAGGAGGTACCAGCGCCAGGAGTCCGGAGGGACAAAAGCCACATCAGATGCTTCAAATGCCAGAAGCAGGGCATTACAAGAACCAGTATCCAGACTGGAAGATCAGCAGGACAACAAAGCGAAAGGAGGTACAAAAATTTAATTTTTACAATAATTATTTTCAAATTCCTGCACAATTATAAAACTTTTCTGGTAATTTAGATTTTCATGTTAAATTAGATAATTTGTATGAGAAATTAAAAAAATTGCATGATAATTTAAATAATCTTAAAATCATAAATATTAATTCTGTAATTTCTTCAATTAATAAGAATTAATTTTGAAATTATTTCACACAAATCCTTATATATTTCTGATAATATTAATGAAATTTTAATTAGTGATTCTCAAGATAATATTTCAGAAAATACTACTCAAACTCTAATTAATATTTCTACATATAATTTAAATATTTCTGAAAACAATTGTCAACCCTTAACTATTAATTCTGAAAATAATCATGATAATGCTGAAGATAATTCTGCAACATTAATTAATAATTCTACCAATTTTGAACATGATAATCACATAACATTAATTAATAATCCTGAAAACTATTCTACCTATTTTGAAGATAATGATACAATTTTAATTAATAATTCTGAAATAACAATGAAAATGAAGATCAAGAATATGATTCTGAAGATGAATTCAATAAAATTAAGGATATAATTAACAAGGCTTACAAAAATTCAAATAAGGCAGAAGTATTAAATAAATTTGAAAGTTTAAAAACAAAAGAAAACGTTAAGGAATCAGAATTTTTTGAATTAATGGAAATGATGCAATTAGACCCACAATTACTATTTAACCCTGAAATCTTAAACTCTAATTCTTAACAACTTAAATTCAAATTAAATCGTAATAACTTAAATTCAAATTAAATCTTAATTTCAAATTAAATCTTAATAACTTAAATTCAAATTAAATCGTAATAACTTAAATCCAAATTAATACTTAATAATTAAACCTTAATTAATTCTTAAATTATTAAACCTTAATTAATTCTTAATAATTTAAACTTTTATTAATCATTAATAATTTCAAACTTAAATTAATCCTCAATAATTTCAACTTTAAAAAATTCTACAACATAAGTTAATTTGTAACAACTTAAACTTTAATTAACTCTTATTTTTAATTAACGTAAAATCTTAAATTATTTAACAATTCAATCCTTAATTCAAATTCAATCCACGAACTAAAATTCTAATTAATTACCTTCAGATATGATATTAAATAAAATCCTAACCAACCAAAACATCCAACTAAATAGCAATAAATATGTCAAAGTGGGTTGACATATTCACGGGTTCACACAGTATGTATCAAATCGAAAATTTGATACATTATTAGAAACCTAATTAAAATGTCTTGACTTGATTGAATTATACATAAATGTCATGTTCATGCATTTGCTTATTTTTTAAATATTTTTCATGTCATTCATGTTTACTTTTCTGCATGATTTCAAACGGTTAGATAGGAAAAAGATTGGTTGATACTTGCTTAGCCCAGTACCAGGGTGGGGCGAGATGATAGTACGTTAGGAAACTAGCTGAAGCTACCTCGCCACAACCTAGACTAGTTAGACTAGAGTTTTTCAAAAAGTAAATTAAAAGCATTTTTTCTTTAAAAGACTTTGTCTAAGGAAAGGGTTGATGATCCAATAATGCTACGGCCAAAGAAGGCCTCTGTACCTCGCCAAGACCTGGAAGCCAATTATTGAAAAATACTTTTAAGCTACTAGTTGATTAAACTCGAATCTAACTCAAGGTCAAGCAATCTATAAATTAAAATTGAGAAAAATTATTCTAGCATCTCACAAACACCTATAAGGCAACCGTGTTTGCTTGTATTGAGACATTTAGAATGGGTGAGATGTTAAGGACTAATTAATTGATAAATGCTTTTGAAAATGTTTTCAAAATCTTTAGGATATTTTCTTTAAAATATATTTTAAAATAATATTTAAACATAATAATGTTTTAATGAATTTCATGCTTGCTTGATTGCTTGTCTATAAAATACTTTTTCAAAAATTTATCTAGCTTTTCAAAAATTGTTTGACCTACACACATAGACACAAACCTTTTAGGTCAACACTAAAGTCTCTTAAGACACTTAGGTAGAGGTCCTTGTAGTTAACAAGGGTAGCCAGTAGGTGTCAGGTTCAGGGGGAGTGTTTATTCTTGCGGATTCTCATTTTTAGAAAATTATATTTTTAAAATTATCATCATTTCAAAAATTATTCTTTTGGAAAATTCAGATCTTTCAAAATGATTTGTGCTTTAAAAATTTTTACATTTCGAAATGTATTTTAAAAATTATCTTTTCAAAAACTTATTATGTCATTTAAAATATTTTTCAAAAATTATTTCATTGGAAAGTATAATATTATTTCAAAATACATTTCGAAAATGTGCTAATTGCTCTTTTGATCTAGATGAACTCTAAAGATACATAGGAAATATCCTTTATGATCTATAAGAATTCCTAAGATTGTGTCATTAGGGGGAGTCATACTCAAAAGAAATTGATTATATTTTCTAACTACTTTTTGAAAAAATTATTAGATAATTCTTTTCGTTTGAATCAAACCCTAAGACTCAGAGGAAGATCACTTGTAGTCAACAAGCTTCCTAGAACTGTGTCAAGTTTAGGGGGAGGTCAAATTAAAAGAACTATTAAAATTATCAAAATTATTATGTTTTCATACACTATCTTTTCAAAATCATTTGAAAACATAATATTCTATTTTCAAAACTCATGTTGAAAATCTTTTTGGCTTTTAAATACGTTTCAAAATAATATATTCCAAAACATATTTCAAAAATCTTTTAACCATTGGAATATTCCTGAAAATAGTTTTTTACTTGAATTTGGAAAAGTTTCCAAGACACTTAGGAAAATTTTCCTTATAGTCAACAAGGTTTCCTAGGATTGTGTCAGACTGGAAAAGAAATAAAATCATGAAAGAGATTATTTTTCTAAAACTAAATATACATTTATGGAAAATCCCTAAGACATATAGAAATTTTCTTGTGGTTAACAAGATTCCTAGGATTGTTGTCAGACTTAGGGAAGTTCAATGTTTTAACATATATTTGTTTCCACATTGTTGGTGAAATATTAAAATTAAATACATAGTTGTTTTTAATATTTTTCTAAATGTGTACTTAATTTTTTAAACTAAAAGGGGGAAAGAGTTTTTTGAAAATCATTTTCTTAAAATCTTAAGCATTTTTTAAATTTGGGAGAAAGGCTCATGTTATATTTTTTCCAAAAATCTCATTGTTGGTGCAAGTTTTTCCGTTATTTTTTGATGTGTGACAAAGGGGGAGAGAGGAGCTTAAGTTAGAGATTTTTTTTCGTTTTCTCGCAAGGATTAAACCTAGATTTAACCCTTAGACCTAATCTAACTTAAAATATTGTCAAACATCAAAAAGGGAGAGATTGTTGGTGCAAGATGCATCAGTGATGTCTTCCTCTAGTGTTTTGATGTTTAACAATATGCTTAAGTTAGTATCAATATATGTTAGACAAGGTAAGGGTTAGTCCAAGTGATCAAGGGTTAAACCAAGCAGGACCTTATGTTTGGTAGGGTAAACCCCAGGTTTGATCAAGTTGACAAAGGGTTAGCCAAATAGGATCTGCTGTTTGTCAGAGTGAACCAAAACCCAGGGTTAGTCAGTTTGACCAAGGGAGTAAACCAAACCGGACTTGAGGTTTGGAGTTATATTTACCTAAAGATTGGAGGAAGTCTAGTCAGGATCATGATGACTAGCAAAGGAGTAATTGTGATGGAAGAAACCCTGATGAGTGAAGTCGGGTCCTAGCAAGGGAACCTAGGTTGGACTAAGTCCTGGTGAGTGAAGCTGGGCACAAAATCCTAGTGAGTGAAGTTGGGTCATAGTGAGTGAAACTAGGTTGGACTAAGTCCTGGTGAGTGAAGCAGGGCATGAAGTCATGGTCCGGGGGACTGAGCACTAAGTCCTGGTCGAGGATTTGGCAACGGAGACATTATCGAGCGAGGGTTGTCAGACAGAAGTAGAGACGGGTCGAGATCGGACGTCTCGAGATCCGAGTTCTCGGAGGCCGAGCAAAAGTCCAGCCGAACGTCCCGGTTGGCAAAAGCTTTAGTCGAGCCGGGATCGCGAACAGAAGTAGAGATCGATCGAGGTCAAACATCTCGAGATTTGGGTTCTCGAAGGCTAAGTGAACAATCAACTAGAGGTTCCGGTTGACAAACGCAACTTCTCCAATGTGGAGTAGGTGAGGACGTGTTTCTCGGGAAAGGGAACATTAGGCGTCGGTTCAACCTAGGATTTCGGGTGAAATCCAAAGTCAGAACCACTTAACTAAGGCTATGATTATCTGTGTTTTGTCTTGTGGTTGTTGTCTTGCAGGTACCTGGAGTTGGAGGCAAGACAGAAGATCAAACGCAAGGAAAACAGAACCTAGGAGGAGCATCCTGGGCGCCTGTGTTGATACAGGCACCCCAAGCTTCAGGGCACCCTCAAGGGTCAGACGCCCTACATCCCAGGTGCCTGGTGTTAGTTATATGAGAAAAGTGTCATAAAGCAATCGCCTTATGATTGAAATCATTTATTTTAATAAATGAATATTCACTATTTGAGTATACATGTTTATGTATTTTATTGAGATCTTAAACTCATTTACTGAATGCTCGCAATACAATTCACAGCATGAGAGAATTTGTGATGGATTCACAACTAGTGATTATCTCATATGTGCAATTGTGAAGTATTGAAATTGTCCCTAGTCGATAAATTGATAAATAAGGACACTATCAATTCTGTTGAGACTAGCATGGGTTATTCTCTAATCAGCTGATTCTCACTGGCTGGTGACATTGGGATGTTCGGAGATAAACATGAATGCTAGTTAAGGGAACTAGTTCATTGGAGTGACTGACTGTAAAACTTCATATGGTATACTATATATAGATATGTCAATGAAGTTCTTACTACAGCTTAAGTGCGATGTTCCTTTGACTTGTGGTGTACAAGTCATCTTAGTCATGGAGACTTATACTTTGACATCTTAAGCAAGCATCTCCAAGGAGGTGTGGACCCAGGATGATTGGGTATAAGCCGAAGTGCTCGAAGATGTTTGAACAGCCTACAAAGGATTCACCACTCCTTGCGAGGAGATGTATACCCAAGGCCTATCGTCGGAATGTTACTCGAAGCCTCTGGCCAGAGCATGACATGTTCAGAGTATGAATCTCTTAAATACATGAGAGTAATTAGAATCCGTAGGACGAGAAAACGTTACTTGGGCTAGGTGTGACGTAGTCAGCCTAGTGGGGACTGACACACATAGACCATGTCCTGAACCAAGTGGGTATAAGATGGTGAAGGGAATGGGGCACGATTCATTATAGCTGCTGAAGGGTTTCAGAATTGTTTCTGAGGTCAACCGTTGATCTTTCGATTAATTAGGGATCATGATGTACTACTGGTGCCACTCATGATCGTTCTATAATTGATTAATTATAGACGGCCAACATAAATCGAAACCCTATTTAGTCACACGCACTACGAGTAATCCGAGGGATTTAAAACAAGTTGAAAATTGGATTTTTCAATCAAGAGAGATTAGGTTTGGTTAAGCCAAACGATAGGTCGAATCTGAATTTTTCAGAGACGCATCAGAAGCGTAAAATGACTAAGTCTTTTGAAGACTTAATAGATGAATTAAATAAGTTTAATTCATTGGGGCGTGGCTTGGATGGGCTGGCCAAAGAGGGTCTCCATCCTCTTTGCTTGGCCGACCACAACAAAGGGAGAGAACCAAGTTTTTGGTACAATTTATAAAATAAACCAAGTGTGGTTTGTTTTATAAAATTATGGATGATATAAATTTTTATATAATAAACCAAGGTTTGGTTTATTTTTCATGGAAATTAAAAGGAACCATGGATTGGTTTATTTTATTTTATAAAATCAATCATGGATTGATTTACCAGATAAGAAATTTATTCTATAAGAAAAAAGGAGACTTGGTCGGTTTTTATCATGAATTAAAATATGATAAAACTTGGCATGATGGAATAAGTCAAAGAAAATTTATTCCATAAGAAAAAAGAGACTTGGCGGTTGAGAGGCCACTATATAAAGGACCCAAGGTAAGGCTTGGAAATCAATCGAAGTATTCTTGCCTGGGCTCTCTCCCTCTCCTCCCTTCTTTCTCTTGGCTGGCCACAAGACTCTTCTCCCTTCTTCTTGCTGTGAGCACAAGGAGAAGCACCAAGGCGACAAAGTTCTTCCGTTGGGACAATCATCCTCTCCGGCCATTATCACCTTGGGATTGGGAGCAAGTCATCTTCCTCCTTCTCGCCAGAATTGTGATTCCGGCCAACCTTGGTAGTGAGTTTTTCCGATGTGATTACTTCTCTCTTGGTTTTCTTGTCACGTTCTCGGAGAATCTAGTTGTTCTCGAGAACACGAAACTCGTGGCTTTGCGAAGTCATCCCGAAGATACTCGGCGTGGATGCGAATAGAGGCGGAGCTTCCAAGGGACGCTTACGGTTGGATCTCGTCCCTTCCTTCGAGTTACGCGTGGTAATACGTAAATTAGTTTACGTTTCTACAAAATTTTAAATATATGATCATGTCTACACAAGATAAAGTTGCATGCTTAGATGTGTGGTTAAATAATTTGACAAATTATTTATGCTAAAGAGGTCCAACATCGAAGCAGTACAGAAATAAATCTATCGTATAAACATAAGGCTAACATCAAGTGTAAATATATGGAAGTAGGAAGTAAATAAAACTCTACTGCTATCTATAACTAACTATGCATAAAATCTGTGACAATATCTAAAATAGATAAGTCCGAAGTACCCGCCTCAAACTGCGAAGTCCATGTCAGTAGAAGAGAACCCCCATCTAGGAGTCTGAAACCAAATCAGTGTCCTGTAACAAAGAATAAAATTTAGCTAATTTATATCATAATTAAATTAGCTAAACCACATTCCTTACCTAATTAGATCCACTACCAATGATCAACCCAAACCAGAGGAAACCATCTCATGTCCAAAAATCAAACTCACAGAACACAGGAATCAACCACTACCTCATCATGAGCTCACAGCTTCCTCCAAAAACCAACAGATCAAATTGAACAAAACTAGACAAAATCCATTGCACAATCTAAATAGAAAATCACCAATCCAAAACTCACTGGACTATTTCTGATCAGAACAGCTAACCCACTGATCCAATCCCCTCCCAATTAAAAGCAGGGAGTCAAGCTAAAGCCCACGGCAGAAACTTAGAACACCCAAAACAGAGCATAATTCCTCAAACCCTAATCCATCAGTGACCACACAGCAATAATAGCATACGATCAAAACCCCAAACAAACACTCATCGAGCAAAGGAAGATGATGAAAAAGGGAAATCAAGATCTCACGACGGATGAACAATCACAAAATAGATTCGATTTGTACACTGCAAATTGGGATGAAACAAGATTGGAATCGAATTCCACACATCAGGTACCATCTAGACTAGATATCCAAATCCCTGTACAAGAACCATATCACAATCCAAAAACAAATCACAAACAAAATCGAACCGAGCAACACAACCTTGGCATTCCACATTCGAGGCATCATCAAAACTAAACACCCATTAGAGCCATACCTGGAAGCACAACCCACAAGATTCAGCCCTAGCTCCAAATATGCCCGATCAATTCGCATGAAGTCCACGAATGGCACCCCAAATCTAACCTAAAACCAAACCGATCTCGCATCATAAAAAGGAAGAACGCAAAACCTATCCACAACTCCGATTCAACACGCAGCTTGCCTCCAAATGAAACTAGCGATCACACGATTAGCCAGTACGATTCACCGCAAGAAGTAGATCGTCGGAGCCCTTCTCCCTCAAGAAAACCAAGGAAGAAGGGAGGAGAGAGTGGATTGGTTGGATGCACCGAAGAGGAAGAAGAAGGAGTATTAGCAGCGAGGCTTGCGATCGGCGCTAGAAACCAGACGGGAAGAGCCCCGCGTTGGCTGAGTTCGCCAAGAAGAACTCGCGATCGATTTCAGGCGGCTACTGCGAGAAGAGGAAGAAAAGCAATGAGGCGACCACTAAAAAGGAAAACACATTTTGCGATTAAGCCCCTCAGTTATTTCATTCCTCCAAATCAAGCCCCTAATTCCTGTGCTTTAACCATTTAAACCCTCCAACTTAGGTTATTAAGCACATTGACCCTTCAACTTCATCCCAAAGGTTCGAAAAACTTTAAAACGTAGTCGTTAATACTAGAAAATTTTATAGACCGGGTTTTTGAGTTGTCGTATTTAACACACTGCCCTCTTCATCATAATTCTCGCTAGGCTTTTCAGGACTGAACACCAAAAGTACACATTTGAATTCCTTGGCAGTCAAGACAATGTCCAGGTTCAGTTTCCAATCATTATAGTTAAGGGCAGTTAGTTCATTTTCTTTTAATATTACAGCAAGTGGGTTGAAAGCCAATTTTGAAAAACCTGAGAATCACAATGATCACATACTTTAGATTTCAAAAAATATTGATTCCTCAAACAATAAATTTTAAAATAAACCAACACCTCAAAACACCGAGAATATCGTATGACACGATAGTGTGGACGTATACGAATTCTACATTTGTAAGAGGAGGTTTTACCCATTAATTTTATAATCTTGTCAACCTAACTTTTTGACAAATAAAATTAATAGTTGGCTCCTCTTCGACCCTACAAATAATAGCAATGACTCCGATGGGGAGGATACTATTATTTGCATCAAAGTGTTTATCATTACACGATACTAAGACAATTATCTAGGATTATGTGTCGTCCGCTGGGGAAAATCACACGCTCTTAAATAACTTCCTATGGTCATATCTGACCTAGTGATCTGCGAGACAAGCTCATCCGATATGGAGGAAGGCACTCAGAGCCACATGCAAGCTTGTTTGCATCACATGTCAAATTAGTAATGGAGGTCATGGGACTCTTAGAGTCCCTCTCCCAGTTAGCTATTTATAATTGAGAAATTTTACCATGCAAACACCACAAGCATATAAACAAAAAGCAATAAATTAAATAAGAAAATCTAATTTTCCAACTATTATGGCTTTTGTTCTCCAATATGCCTTGAGTCGTGTTGCTGCCTCGTCTGCTCCTCCCTACACCATACGCAAGCCTACATGAAGGGAATCTCCGAGCCGAGATGAAAAATATTCTAATTTACATCTATCGATCATATACATTACGAAAGAGTGTACAATAAGTCTAGATCGAAAGTAAATTAAAATGCGCGGCTAAACAATTGTCGTATTTAATTACAAAAATTAAATATTAAATCTAGCCTCGTCAACCCCAAGGATTCAAATATAATTACACACATGCACACACAATCATATACACAATATATTTAGCCATAATAGTCGGATCTCATGCCTACAACCAAAGAGTTAGCGTACACACATCCTACTATTATCCGGCAAAATAAAGTATATAATAAGTGCAAAAATGTAACCGAACCAAAACATATAAAACCGGAAACCATTGGCTCTGATACCAATTGTTGGTTCATGGATTTCGGGTCGCGCATGGGAAACCTCTCCATGTCCCCGGATTAAAATTTTTCAATCCAAATGGAGAACTATTTTCCACACGACTGACTCATCATCATGCTAACCAATTCGAGCGACCGCTTGAACAAACATATTGTTTTAGTAATCATACTCGTCCAACCGATTAGCCGCGGAATAGACGATGAGTGGATCACCGATTTTTGTGTTTATCATCAGGGTCCAAGATAATTAATTAACATAATTAATTAAATAATAATTAACATGCAATTAATTATCAACATGAAATAATAGCAAGATCAATGAAAGGAACCAAAATAAGAAGTTATACCTTCATGTTTATCTCGCGATCATCTATTGTATGACTCAACCTCTTCTTGGACATCGTGTGGGCAACGATCTTCCAAGAACCGGAGTCACCAAGGCCACCAACGCTCCTCTGCAAAGTTGCACCAAAACCCTAGGATTAGGGTTGCCGCCGGCCAACTCCTTCTTCTCCTCCCTTGCGCCGCCGACCACTTCAAAGCTCCAAGGTGCGCCGGCCACAAGGAAACCGAGAAGAGGAAGTGAAGGAAGATGAAGAAGAGGGAAAAGAGAAAGAATTCTTTTCCTCACAAACACCTAGCCGCCGGCCACCACCTTTCTTCTTCCTCCTCATCGCCGGCACCTACAAGGAGCTTCTCCTTGCCTCCAACCAACCTTTCTCTTCCCTTGTCGTGCTTGCTCAAGAAAGGGGGAAGAAAGGAAGAGAAGAAGAAGAACAACAAGCCTTTTTCTTCCTCCAACGTGTGCCCCTTCACCACCTTTCAACCGGCGCCGCCCAACCCTAGGAGAGAGGGAGAGGAAGAGAGAATAGGAGAGAGAAGCATAGGGTTTGTTGTGTGTTGGATGCCTTGGTCTCATGACTCCATGGGGTATATATAGGGCTATAATAGGGACCATGAGGGAGTTGGGTCTTGGCCACCTAATGGATCATGACCCGATCCATTAATGATGATCCATTCCACTAGAGGATCATCATTGATCTACTTCACCAAATCCCATATTTAAATATGGGCTTCACAAATTATGAGTATAAAATTCTCCCCATGTTTAAGATATCGAATGTCTGTTAATTAATTAAATTACTAAAAATTTAATTAATTAACATCTAACTCCATGAGTAGTACCACTCAACCTTATCATCATGTTGGACCAAGTTCACCTGCAGGATTTAACATGATGAGCTTTATGAGCTCCTCAAGTGGACATCATTAACTTGACTCACTAGGGCATGATTTCCTTCTATAATTAATGGCACACTATATAAATAATATTATTTCCCAACTTACCGGGACCTATCAATTTAACAAATAAATCTCGCTCATTGATAAATCAATGAAATAAATATTATGTACATGTGTCAGTTATTATATTGAGATTAAGAGCATGTACTCTATAATATTTGAGGTCTGATTCAATTATATAGTCAGTATAAATTGAATCACATCTATATCGGTCCTGCTCAATACACACAAAGTGTACTAGTGTAATTCTATAGTCAAGATAAACCAATACCAAATTACACTACAACCATGCCAATGGTTTGTCCAAAGTCATCTAGGTTGTGAGCCTCTACTTATACTCTACAAGGGACTGATACCATGATCTTCTGTGTGACACCACATACCATGTTGTCTACAATGTAAAATATTAGATAATATGCACATAAATAACGAATAAATATGCAAATAGTGATCATGTGATTCTCTTTCAAAATGTAGATGTCCGTACAAAAGCTAGACTTTTAGTATACATCCTAACATGTTGATCATTAGTTTTGTTTGGATCTTTGGTTACTACATCGATCACGGTGGATTACCTTTGTACTTCAATGCATTGAGTCTGTGGATTTGTATTGGGAAGGTTGTTTACTCCACAATTGATATTCTTAACACATTAAAATTGAAATGTCGCAGTAGGTATCGGTCATGGGTTGGGTATTAGCTTAGCTTTTGATCTTGTAATGCCATTGTCGTGGGGCATCTATGGGTTTGATTTTGACAAGCATGGATGAATCCATTTTTCTGATCGGATTGTAGATTGTGGTGGCAAACATGTTAAGATGTTTGATTAACTAGTCAATTGATCCACTTAATGTAATTAGATAATTATCTTGAGTTTGAGTTAATTGGAAATCAATCTAATAATGGATTAAAGATTGATTAATGAAATGAATAATTAACTCATGAGGATATACCTAAAACCAATCTAATCATTTGGATGAATTGGATTAGGGTTTTTGGTTGATAGGTTTGTAATGGGCTTGTGTTTCGGATTTGCATGTAGGTTGTTCCCTTTGATCCGAAGATGTGTTCTTGCCATTAGGTTGATTATGTATTGGGTTTGTATTGAGGGATTTTATTTTAGGGTAATTAAATTATCGGTGTTGGAGATTAGTCTCACCACATGAATACCTAATCTAGCATGATCATGATATGATTAAGGGTGGTTGAGGTTTTAACCTAACCGACGAGGATGAGAGCTCATTTTAAGTTAAGTAGGGTTAAACCTAATTAGAAGAATTCTAATTATGTTTGGTATATGGTTTAGCTAGTTATCATTTATTGTGGTAGCTAAAATTATGTCATTTAATATAGGACATTGATTGATTTCTTGCGGATACCTGGACAGGGGGTGCTCTGCTAATATGGGCTTCTCATTGGAGGCGGGTACCCCTTTCTTGTCTCTATAGATACTATTTCTTTATGCATGGCTTGATATTGATTGCAGTAGGTTTATTACCTCATATCTGTTCTTGCTTATCTTTGCTTGACACTTAGCTACTTGTCTTTCAGATAATCATTTTTATGTCAATACAGTCTCAATTTTGATACTCATACTCTATAGAGTACACATGTATGATCATGTGTATAGGAGTGGTTATATGTCATATTATACCAATGCATGTCATATCGTTGTATGGTTAATGATCTGATGGGTGTTGTATTGATTAGTATCATGCACCATCCTTGCACGGTTGCATGATGGTGACCATCGGCTCCCTTGTGGTTTGAGCCCATCGTCAGTCATATCGGATATGCTCACTTGGCCACTCAAGAGAGTTAGTGATTGTCGGAGAGTGTATGCAATTGTACAGTCGTGCCACGCTCAACCACACAAGGGTAGTGATAGATCGAAGCAATATACAGGCTGTGGACTTCCCTCCGTTGTTACGAGGGTTTTAGAGTAGTGCTCCCTCGTCTCTTGGGTAGGAGTGTGGTACTCCAATGTATCCTGTCCACTCATCCACTCTAGAGCAGTGGTAGTTGTTGGGACCGGGTGCATGTTGACATGGATGTGGGTTCGTAATTTCAAAATTAATTACGTGCAGCGGAAGGTTTAGCATAAATAATTTCTCTAAATCATTTAACCACACATCTAAGCATACAATTTTATCTTGTGTAGACATGATCATTTATTTAAAATTTTACAGAAACATAAACTAATTTACGTATTACCTCGCGTAACTCGAAGGAAGGGACGAGATCCAACCGTATGCGTCCCTTGGAAGCTCCGCCTCTATTCGCGTCCACGCCGAGTATCTTCGGGATGACTTCGCAAAGCCACGAGTTTAGTGTTCTCGAGAACTACTAGATTCTCCGAGAACACGACAAGAAAAACCAAGAGAGAAGTCGGAATACTAACCACAAAATGATGGCCGGAATAAAAATTCCGGCGAAGCAAAAGAAGAGGCTTGCGGCAAAAAGATCCTTCCGGCAAACTCTAATTCCGGTAGCACCTTCTTCCGGCCAAGAGATGACCGGAGCTTCCTTCTCCGGCAGCAGGTGGTGGTCGGCAGGGACAGGGCAGGGGCGGTCGGCTGGTGCTCCTTCTTGGGGCTGGTTGGCGCACGGCAAGAAGGGGAGAAGAGAAGGAGAGAAAGAGAGGGAGAGAGCCTATGCCTTCATCTCTATAATTTTCACCTAAGCCTTGCCATGGGTCCTTTATATAGTGGCCTCTCAACCATCAAGCCTCTCAAATATGGAATAACTTATTCCATCATGCCAAGTTTGATTTTATATCATGGTTAAAATCATATTTTAATTCATGATAAAAATCTTCTCTCCTATGGAATAAATTTCCTTATCATGGTAAATTAATCCATGATTGATTTTATAAAATAAACCTGTAACGACCCGACCCATTTGGCGGCCCATTTGGCGGTCTCGACCGTCGACCGTCGACCGTGCCGTTACCAATACTAGGTCTTCCCACTCCTGGGCGTGGATTTTTGCCTTCCCAGGATTCGAACTCTAGACCCAGGCTTAAATCTAGTTCTTTGTGAATCCTAAATACCAATTGAGCTATAGCTCAATTGGTATTCAGGATTCACAAAGAACTAGATTAAGCCTGGGTCTAGAGTTCGAATCCTGGAAGGCAAAAATCCACGCCCAGGAGTGGGAAGACCTAGTATTGGTAACGGCACGGTCGACGGTCGACGTCGAGACCGCCAAATGGGCCGCCAAATGGGCCGGGTCGTTACAATAAAAAGGCACCTTTTTATTGTAACGACCCGGCCCATTTGGAGTCCCATTTGGCGGCTCAATTGGTATTCAGGATTCATAAAGAACTAGATTTAAGCCTGGGTCTAGGGTTCGAATCCTGGGAAGGCAAAAATCCACGCCCAGGAGTGGGAAGACCTAGTATTGGTAACGGCACGGTCGACGGTCGACGGTCGAGACCGCCAAATGGGCCGCCAAATGGGCCGGGTCGTTACTTTTATTGTAACGACCCTAGACCCAGGCTTAAATCTAGTTCTTTATGAATCCTGAATACCAATTGAGCTCAATTGGTATTCAGGATTCACAAAGAACTAGATTTAAGCCTGGGTCTAGAGTTCGAATCCTGGGAAGGCAAAAATCCACGCCCAGGAGTGGGAAGACCTAGTATTGGTAACGACACGGTCGACGGTCGAGACCGCCAAATGGGCCGCCAAATGGGTCGGGTCGTTACAAAACCAATCCATGTTCATTTTAATTTCGATGAAAAATAAACCAAGCCTTGGTTTATTATATAAAAATTTATATCATCCATAATTTTATAAAATAAACCACACTTGGTTTATTTTATAAATTGAACCAAAAACTTGGTTCTCTCCCTTTGTTGTGGTCGGCCAAGCAAAGAGGATGGAGGCCCTCTTTGGCCGGCCCATCCAAGTCACACCCCAATGAATTAAACTTATTTAATTCATCTATTAAGTCTTCAAAAGACTTAGCTATTTTACGCTTCTGATGTGTCTCTGAAAAATTCAGATTCGACTTATTGTTTGGCTTAACCAAACCTAATCTCTCTTGATTGGAAAATCCAATTTTCAACTCGTTTTAAATCCCTCGGATTACTCGTAGTGCGTGTGACTAAATAGGCTTTCGATTTATGTTGGTCGTCTATAATTAATCAATTATAGAACGATCATGAGTGGCACCTAGTAGTACATCATGATCCCCAATTAATCGAATGATCAACGGTTGACCTCAGAAACAATTCTGAAACCCTTCAGCAGCTATAATGAATCGTGCCCCATTCCCTTCACCATCATATACCCACTTGGTTCAGGACATGGTCTATGTGTGTCAGTCCCCACTAGGATGACTACGTCACACCTAGCCCAAGTAACGTTTTCTCGTCCTACGGATTCTAATTACTCTCATGTATTTAAGAGATTCATACTCTAAACATGTCATGCTCTGGCCAGAGGCTTCGAGTAACAATCCGACGATAGGCCTCGGGTATACATCTCCTCACAAGGAGTGGTGAATCCTTTGTAGGCTGTTCAAACATCTTCGGGCACTTCGGCTTATACCCAATCATCCTGGGTCCACACCTCCTTGGAGATGCTTGCTTAAGATGTCAAAGTATAAGTCTCCATGACTATGATAACTTGAACACCGCAAGTCAAAGAAACATCGCACTTAAGCTGCAGTAAGAACTTTACTTACATATCTATATGTAGACTATCATATGAAGTTTTACAGCCAGTCACTCCAATGAACTAGTTCCCTTAACTAGCATTCCTGTTTATCTCTGAACATCTCAATGTCACCAGCTAGTGAGAATCAGCTGATTAGAGAATAATCCATGCTAGTCTCAACAGAATTGATAGTGTCCGTATTTATGAATTCATCGACTAGGGACAATTTCAATACTTCACAATTGCACATGTAGAGATAATCACTAGTTGTGAATTCATCACAAATTCTCTCATGCTGTGAATTATATTGTGGACATTCAGTAAATGAGTTTAAGATCTCAATCAAATACACAAACATGTATACTCAAATAGTAAATATTCATTTATTAGAATAAATGATTACAATCATAAGGCGATTGCCTTAGGATACTTCTCTCATATCACTAACAAACTCCCACTTGGCCTAATGCCAATCGCTACGGTACCCAATACCACAGGCTCTAACATGACCCTCAAACTTACTTTGAGGCAAGGCCTTAGTTAAAGGTTCTGCTAAATTCCTTTCAATGGGAATTTTCTCAATTTGTATATCATTCCTACTTATAATCTCTTTGATCAGATGATAGCGGCGAAGCACATGTTTGGATCGCTGATGAGACCTTAGTTCCTTTGCTTGTGCAATAGCTCCATTGTTGTCGCAGTAAACCGGTATTGCTTCATCAATGGTTGGAACCACACCAAGTTCTAAGACAAACTTCTTGATCCAGACTGCTTCCTTTGCTGCTTCCAAAGCTGCAATATATTCCCCTTCCGTGGTAGAATCCGCTACGGTGTCTTGCTTGGAACTCTTCCAACTTATTACGCCTCCATTCAAAATAAATACGTATCCGGACTGAGATTTGGAGTCATCCTTATCTGTCTGGAAACTGGCAGTATACCCACGTATTACCATATCACCTTCTCCATATATTAGGAACACATCCTTAGTGCTTCTTAAGTACTTGAGGATTGTCTTGACAACCGCCCAATGATCCATTCCTGAATCAGACTGGTATCTGCTTGTGACGCTCAGAGCATACGATACATCGGGCCTAGTACATAACATAGCATACATGATAGATCCTATCGCGAATGTATAAGGAATCTTATTCATGCAAATCCTCTCGTCTTCTGTGCGCGGACACATAGACTTCGAAAGGTTGATCCCATGCCTGATGGGAAGGTAACCTTTCTTGGATTCCGACATGCTAAACCTTTCTAGCACTCGGTCTATATATGTAGACTACGAAAGACCAAGCAACCGTTTTGATCTATCTCTATAGATTCTAATCCCAAGGATATAGGTTGCTTCTCCCAGGTCTTTCATGGAGAAAGTTTTGGACAACCAAATTTTAACTGACTGTAAGACTGATATATCGTTTCTTATAAGTAATATGTCATCGACATATAACACTAGGAATACGCCTGCACTCCCACTAACCTTCTTGTACACATAAGGTTCGTCAGGATTTTGTGAGAAATCAAACTCTTTGATTGTCTCATCAAAACGGATGTTCCAGCTCCTGGATGCTTGCTTTAGTCCATATATGAATCGTCGAAGCTTGAATACTTTGGTTTTATTAATCGATGTGAAACCTTCAGGTTGTATCATGTATACATCCTCAAGCAGGTTTCCATCCATTTGTCATATCTCATAATCATAATGAGCTGCTATGGCCAGGAGCATCCGAATGGATTTAAGCATAGCTACTGGCGAATAGGTTTCGTCATAATCAATTCCTTGTTTCTGACGATATCCTTTTGCCACTAATCTAGCTTTAAAGGTAACAACATTACCTTCCATGTCAGTTTTCTTCTTGAAAACCCACTTGCACCCTATGGGCTTAATCCCTTCAGGTGGGTTAACCAAGTCCCATACTTGATTTTTGTACATGGAATCCATTTCTGACTTTATGACTTCAAGTCATTTATCCCTTTCTGAATTTTTCAGAACATCTTCATAACTGATAGGTTCGTCATCGTTAATGAGTAACACGTCATTCGATTCACTTCTAAAAAATCCGTATCTCTCTGGAATATTGCGTGTCCTATCAGACCTACGAAGAAGTGGTGTTGTTTTAGGTTCAACTGATAGCTCATCATTTTGAGTTATTGGTTGTGGGTCTAGACTAGGTGTCTCTGTAATGTCTATTGGAGTTTCTTGAACTTCTTCAAGTTCAATGCTACTCCCACTGTTTTCTTGTAAAAGAAATTCTTTTTCTAGAAATACAGCATGCCTTGAAACAAACATCTTTTGTTCCAAGGGATGATAGAATTGGTAACCTTTCGTTTCCTTAGGTATCCAATAAATAGACATTTATCAGACTTAGCATCCAATTTGTCTGATACAGTCCGCTTTACATAAGCAGGACAACCCCATATCTTTAGGTGAGATAAATGAGGTTTCTTACTATTCCACGTCTCATATGGAGTAGTAGAGACTACCTTGGTCGGGACTCTGTTTAGTAAGTAAACAGTTGTCTTAAGCGCATAGCCCCAAAAGGATTTTGGAAGAGTTACATGATTCATCATAGATCTAACCATGTCCATCAAGGTTCGGTTATGCCTCGCAGATACACCATTATGCTGTGGTGTATATGGCGGAGTCCATTGAGGCAATATCCCATTGTCCCTAAAATAATCTTGAAACTCTTGACTTAAGTATTCACCACCCCGATCGGATCGAAGTATCTTAATACTTTTGCCAAGCTGTTTCTCTACTTCACTTCTGAACTCTTTGAATTTCTAAAAAAGCTTCAGATTTGTGTTTCATTAAGAACACATACCCGAATCGTGAGTGATCATCGATAAAGGTAATGAAGTAGCTATAGCCTCCTTGTGCAAGAGTTGACATTGGTCCACATACATCAGTATGTATTAGACCAAGCAATTCTCCCACTGGTTTACCTTTTTCAGAAAAGGGTAATTTGGTCATCTTGCCTTTTAAGCATGATTCGCATGTATCAAATGAACCGGGTTCAAATGATTCCAGAATTCCACATCGGTGTAATTTGGTCATGCGTTTCTTACTTACATGGCCAAGACGACAATGCCACATATAGGAGTCTATTTGATTATCTATTCGAGCACGTTTATTGCTAACTTCGATATTGAAAACATCATTGAAATCTAACGTGTAGATACCATTGCATAAAGTTCCGGTCCCATAAAGAACACCATTTAAAGTTATGTAACAGCAATTGTTACTAAAAGTTAAATGATAACCCTTTTCATTCAAGCATGAAATAGATACAATGTTCTTTATTAACGAAGAACAAAATAACAATTATCTAATTCTAAGACAAGTCCAGTAGGGAGCTTTAGCAAATATGTTCCGATGGCAACAGCAGCAATCTTTACTCCATTTCCAACTCGCAAATTCGCTTCTCCCTTGACGAGTCTTCTTCTATTCCTTAGCCCCTGTATGTCATTACATATATGTGAGCTACACCCAGTATCAAGTACCCAGGTGTCCGAGGAAATAGAGTGACATTCAATAACGAAGATACCTGAAGAGGATGGGGCATCGGATGCCTTCTTCTTCAAGGACTCAAGATAAACCTTGCAGTTTCTTCGCCAGTGGCCCTCCTTGCCGCAGTGATGGCAAGTGCCTTTTGGTGTCTTTTCAATCTTTCTGGCCTTTATCTTCCTTCCCTTATTTTGTTCTTTCGGCTTCCTCTTAGAGCCTTTCTTTGATGAACCAACTAACAGTACCGTCTTCTGATCCTGCTTTACAGAAGGCTCTACAGTCTTCAGCAGGTTAAGCAACTCAGGAATGGTAGTCTCCAGTTTGTTCATCCGATAGTTCATCACAAACTGTGAGTAACTCTTGGAGCAAACAACTGCAGAATNTTTATTCCTAATCATGCAAAAACATGGTATTTACAATGACTTTTATTCATGTTACTCTACTCACGTATTTATTAGCAAAACTCAATTTAAAAGTGAAAACATGCAATAAAGAAAATACAAAAAGAACAATCTCCCTTTATTCTGGTGGATCGGAGTCTATCCAGAAGTAGCCTCCATCGTGGTAGTGGAGGAATCTGTATGTGCGAAAGAGCTTCTTTATTTGTTCAGCTTCACGGTGCATCGCTCCCCCACACTTAGACTTACTGCAATCTGTTCAGGTGGCCGAAGGTTATTTAGATACAAGACCCATTTAAGAGGTAGAGGTTTCGAATTAAAGTAAATCTACTCCCTCTTTATTCTTTTTGGAACACCTTCCAGGAGGTTTGATCTATTCAGACGAAGCATCCACTCCAATAGTCTTCTGGACCTGCAAGTAAGAAAGAAATGAAACAATATCAGTCTTCGTACAAAATGTACCTAAAATGCATCACATCCAATAAATCAATTCTTAGAGCCTCAATAAATTTTTCACAATTATTTCCTACAAAATTGCATCCAGGAACTCTTCACAAACAAGAATTCAATTTTTGGCCACTTCAATAGAAATATCACAATTATTTTCCATCAAGCATGTATCAAGCAATGTGTCACAACCAATAAAATCAATTTTGGGTCTGAGATTTTCTAAAGGTAAAGAAGAAATACTTACCTGAACATGCTGAAAAATGTCTGTTGGGTCTATAAGAAATACCTCCATCTCAGGTTCAAATTCTGGTGGACATTCAACTGGTATAGGTGATCCTTGGGTACTTGCTCCATCATGCAAGTCCTACACTTTCTGGAAATGGTGGTGGTCCTGGGGCTCTGTGCAATCCCTACACCTGTAGAATAATCTCCTGTGCATGCCTCCTTAGCAATATCTGCAACAACCTTATTAAAAAGATTAGGGCTATCAAGAACAATATCATCACAAAATACAAAATAAGAAAAATCAGGTAAAGTCTACTCTGAAATCAACTCTGCTCCCACTATGTCAAATGTACCATTGTCATCAATGATCTGTGCCTCAACAGTCTCATCTGCGGTGTCTATGCTCAAAATAGTGTGATCTCCCCTAGGGTCCTTTATGGCGTCGAAAATGCTAAACTGGACTACTGTGTCTCCCACCTCCATCGAAAGGGTGTCAGCATAAACATCAATCTTTGTTTTGGTCGTCTTCAGAAAAGGCCTTCCAAGAATAAGTGGGGATCTACGTGCAAGGTACTCTCCCTCCATGTCTAGAATGTAGAAGTCCGCAGGGAAAATCAACTCTTTCACTTTAACCAATACATCTTCAATAACCCCTGCCGGGCGGGTCTGACTCCGGTCTGCTAGCTGAATCACAACTCCAGTGGGCTGTAGAGGGCCAATGCCAAGCATCTGGAAGACCGTCCTGGGCATGATATTAATGGAAGCTCCTAAATCAAGCATGGCATCATGTAGCGTGGTGCTTCCTATCTCACAAGATACAGTAAACATGTCAGGGTCTTCACATTTCTGAGGTATGGCATGGATAAGTGATGAAACATTCTTCCCCATGCTGACCAACTCATTTTCCTTAAGCTTCCTCTTGTTAACACATAGATCTTTCAAAAATTTTGCATATTTAGGAACCTGTTTAATCATCGTCAGCAAGGGTACATTAATTTCAACTTTACTAAAAAGTTTTACCAGCTCATTGTACTCTTTTGCTTTCTCCTCCTCCACGTGTCTTTTGGTAGGAGTTCTCCCCTGTGGAAAAGGCAAAGACACCCTAAATTCTTCCTCTTGTATCAAAGATGGAAGGGCTGAATTGTGAGTTGCTGCCCTGTTTTTTAGAGCTGCTGTAAAATCTGTCTCGCCACTGATTTCTTCTCCGTTTTCCAACAAAATTGGGGAATTGCTTGAGGAGGAAGTTGGGCACGGGATAGGGGTGGTATCCACTGAAATTGGAGTGGTTTCGGCACTGATTTGGGCTGGAAATGAACATGCTACCCTGTTTTCAAAAAATTCAGCTCTTGGGTCATTTTGAGTTGATGCAACCTTCCCACTCCTCAAATAAATTGCGCTAACATTTCCCTTTGGGTTGGGAACAGCTTGGGAAGGTAGTTGGCTTGATCCTTGAGCCTTAAGTTGATTCACATCATTAACCAATTGTCCCATTTGCCTTCCGAGGTTTTGTATAGCTCCAATGATATCATCTTGTTGTAATTGTTGGAATTGGGGCTGTTGGGGCTGATTGGAGTTTTGAAATTGCTGTTGACTTGGCTGATAAGTAGGTTGGAATGTGGGTTGAATTTGCTGAGAATTACAGCCTTGAAAATTTTAATTTTGCAGTTGAAATGGTTGTTGTGGAGATTGAAATTGATTGGGCTGAAATTCTTGGTTTTAGGGCTGAAAACTTGAGTTCCAAGGCTGGAAATTTTGCTGTGGTTGTTGAACTTGCTGCTATAGAGGTTGGTATGGTTGTGGATAATTCATATTCCCTTGAAAACCTTGTTGAAACCCTTGAAATGGCTGCTGAAATGGTTGCTGGAAGTGCTGATTTAGGGGCTGAAAACTTTGATTTTGGTGCTGTGATGGTGGTTGTTGTTGCTGAACTTGCTGGAAAATTTGTTGGGGTTGCTGAGATTGTTGTTGTTGTGGGCCTTGTTGGCAGAAAGAATTTCCATACCTCAAATTTGGATGATTCCTCCAACCTGGGTTATAAGTAGAGGAATAAGGATTGTTTCTTGCTTGAAATTGTCCTCTTACTAATGCTGCTACTGTCTCGTCCTGTTGGAGGGTAGGGCATGAATCTGAGGTGTGCTCTTGACTAGAGCAAATGCCACACACACTTATCACTTGACTAGAGGGTGAAGGTACTGAAGAATTTGAGCCTTGATTTGCATTATTAACCTTCAACTCCTTAATAAGTGATGTGATCTCTGCCAATGAATTCCTTATCTCTTTCTGATCAGTGGGAACTACCTGAACTTCACCCACTCCTCTGGTGGTCAAGGCTCTGCTTCCAAATTGTTGGGAATTCTCAGCCATATTTGAAATGAGCTCCCTAGCTTGAATTGGCATTTTGTTCACTAGGGCCCCTCCAGCTGCAGCATCAATCAAAGTCCTATCCATCTGTAAGAGTCCCTCATAAAAGTACTGAATCAAAAGCTGCTCGCTGATCTGATGCTGGGGGCAACTTGAACACAACTTGTTGAATCTCTCCCAGTAATCATATAGTGTCTCGCCCACCACTTGCTGAATTCCACAGATGCTTTTCTGATTATAGCTGTCCTGGAGGCTGGGAAATACTTTTCCAAAAATGCCTTCTTCATAGCGATCCAACTAGACACATGCCCTGTAGGCAGGTAATAAAACCAGTCTTTTGCTGCTCCTGTCAGTGTGAAGGGAAAAGCTCTCAGCTTGATGTCTTCTTCAGAAATGCCCTGAGGCTTCATAGTAGAGCATACCACATGGAATTCGTGCAGGTGTCTGTTGGGATCCTCTCCAGTTAACCCCTGAAATTTGGGCAATAAATTGATAAGTCCAGATCTTAACTCAAAATTTCCCCCCAGCTCTGGATAAGCTATGCTAGAGTACTGAAATGCAGCATCTGGTGCTGCGAGCTCTTTCATAGTTCTTTGGTGGTCTGCCATGTCACTGCCTAAGTGAGTAAAAATAGTCTGAATGGGAGGGATGTCTATAGTCTCAGAAAGAATTCCCTGGCTCCTCCTAGCTCTGAAAGTCCTCTCAATCTCAGGGTCGAATTCTTCTAAATCACCACCTGAAGACCTGGTCATAAAACAAAACTAATCACAATAAAAATGGATAAAGAGATAAAACAAATAGAATCAAATCAACAGATATAACAATAAGCACAAAAATAAATTAAGAATGATATGAAATAAGTGCTCAAGCAAAAATCAAACAAATCAACTAGTAAATCCCAGGCAACGGCGCCAAAAATTTGACGGACCCAAAATAGACTGTCACGAATGTGGGTCTCAAATTTAAATATGAATGAAATGCTGGAAACCCTTTTTGTAATCAAAATATGAAAACGTAGTAAAGGGGCCACAGGTCGTATTTTTCTCGGGGCTAGTTGATATAATTTGATTCAAGCTCGTGTTTATGTGTCGTGATTGTTTTTGGGTTTCAAATGTGATTTGGGTTTGGATTGCGATTATGAAATGAAATTGCAATGAAAAGAAACGGAACTTAACTAAGCAACTTAACTAGACAATTGATAAGCTCAACTAATGTAAAACTTAATCTAGCACTTAAACAATTCAAAGAAGCAATTCTGATTTCACATGCACACAAATGCTAAACAAAGAAAGAATGCAATGATGAATTTTCAGTTAAACTAATGCAATAACGTACCTCTGAATTAACTCAAGACAAGCAATTGAAACTAGCTACAAAATTTAAGAGAAAACCGATGAGAAAGGTTCCGAAACAACTTAAAACAACACTAACTGATTTCAAACTCCTAAGCACCCTAAAAATTGTAGCTAACTTGATACCAAACAATGCCAAAGCTTCTATTGATACAAAGTGCAGAAATTCATCCAATTTGGCACACAAGCGAGGAAAACCTATGTGCTAAAAATAATTCTAATTGCAACCCTATTAACTTATGTAAAGAAAATAAATTGACACAAACTAATCAATTGCAAAATTCAGAATCAATTACTGCCAAAACAACTGGATGCTAAACAAGCATTCTGATCCCAAATCATGATACGCAGCTATGATTCAGCTCAAAAGTGCAATGCAAAAATCAGAAATTGAGCTGAAAATGCAGCGACAAAGTGAATTCAAAGACAAACAAACAGCTAGGAGCAGGTATTATTCGGAAAAGCTAGGTTTATAGATGCTATATTTAAAACTAATTGCTGAACCAGCAGCCACCAGGTTGATACGCAGGAAATAGAAGTGAAACACAGCTGCAAGCACTGATACGCAATTACAAACTAAGTGCAGAAAATCCAATTCGATAGCTATGGAAATGAAACAAAACTGCAATATGAATTCAAAGGATTAAAACTGAGCTAGCTTAATTCAAAAATCAGAAATGGCAGAAAAAAGAGAACAATTGAAACGCAGCAACAAACTGATACGCGAAATCAGAAATGGCACGCAACAGGGAACTAATTTCAGAAATGAATTGAAGCGAAATAAACTGATCCAATTACACTTGTTCGTTACACAAACAATCTAGCTAATAGAAACACTGAATTAGAACTCTAATCGAAGCAAAAACTATTCAGAAACGAAACATTACAGAAATTTACTCAGAATTTCAGAAACGAATTGACAGAATTTAACTCTACTGCTAATAACAGAAATTAACTACGCCTCAATCCAAATCCTTGCTGTCACTCAAGGATGAGCTCGAATCGAGGTGGTCACGCCTTCAAAATGAAGAAATTGCTGAAGAAACGAAGAAAAACGAGGAAGAAACCAAACAAAACCAGCTGCGGCGAGGACGCGACGAAGGGAAGCTGCGCAGAAAATTTCCTTAAGTATTTGGCATTGGACGGCTCAGATCAATTTGAGGAAATCCAACGGCTGATCTTGCTCTGATTTGAGCCAAACTTTGAGGATGTTGATCAGGGGTCAGGATCTGCCTCGTGGTAGCTTGGATCCTCCAGATTTGCAATGGATGGTCCAGATCAACCTAATCTTTGAATGGACGATCTAGAGCCCTCCGAGCTTGATCCAACGGTTGATTGAGCTCTGATTGGAATGAAACCTTCAGATCTTGATCATATTGCTTGATCAACCCTAACCCTAGCTCGGATTGCTTCAGATTGTCCCGGATGGCTCAGATCTAGCCGCTTTTGAATCGGACGGTCCGGATTAATTGTAAGCTTGATAATTCGATCTGGTTCCACTTCCGACTCAAGTTTGACCCAGTATGCCCTAGGTCCATGAACCTTTAATGCCTACAAAAATAAATCAGAAATTAAGTGGCAAAATAATCCAATTTAATGTAAATTTACAATTAAGTCCAAAATAAGAGTAAGTTCTAAAACCTAGGGCAATTTCACAATTAAGCAATAAAAACATAGGTCAAACATGGATTTTAGCAATTAAAATAATCAACAAAAATGGTATCTATCAATACGCGGATCAACAAAAGGGATCTGTTACTCAACAGACTCTACACGATAAAGATGCACGACTGCGAATCAGTAGCACAGCTCCACGAAAGGATCCAGGAGCTGATGAATGGGCTGCACACAATAGATTACAAGGTCGAAAACCATGACCTAATAAGGTATACCCTAAACTCGTTTCCAAGAAACACATTGTGGGCGTCTATGGTGGATGCCTACAAGGATTCCTGGAACCTTTCCGACATTAAGTTCGACAGAATTATTTTCTGAGTTAGAATTACACAAACAAACTAATGCTGCATTGGTCGAGAAGGGTATTGCCTTTGTTGCAAGAAAAACTCAAGGAAGATCTCAGAAGAAAAAGCCTCAACCAGTACCCGAGTTGGACTCAGACTCGAAATCAGACGATGATGAAGGGGATTGTCCCAAACTAGTCCGGTTAGCTCGCGACTACTACAAGGAGCTCAAAAACCAAACGAACAAGATGAAGTCAAGTCGGAAGAAGGAAGATCCATCTGAACCCTCGACGAGCTAGAAAAGCAAAGGTAACATCACCTGCTATGAGTGCAACAAGAAGGGACATTTCAAATCAGAGTACCCCAACCTCAAAGAGAACAAGAAGGCTCGGAAGAAGAAGACTCTTCAAGCCACCTGGGACGAATCGCCCTCGAAAGAAGAAGAAGAAACGCCGCACTCGAACCTACTCGCCTTGACCGCCGTGGAAGACGTTGACTCCGGAACGGAATCAGAACCAGACGAGGGCGTCAGCACCGGAAAGCTTTCAATCTCGGAGGACGGACAAATCACGGTAAGAGGTTATCCATAATCTGAACTCTATAATTTAATTTCTTATTTGTCTCGTAAATTGGCAAAAGCCAACATCCGGGTTGAAACCCTCCGACAGGAAGTAAAACTCTTGAAAGATGAAGTCAACTCAAGTTCCTTGACTGAACTAGTTCAAGGAAGAAACTCAACTCATGTTCAAAAGCTTGAGGAAGAGAATTCCTCCTTGAAAAATCAAGTCAAGGAATTCAGAGTCGCATTGGAACGATTCACTTCGGGTTCCATGAATCTTGACATGATTCTTGGAAAATAGAAGTCTGTTCTCAACCGATACGGATTAGGCTATCGAACCAAATCGTGACAATGCTCTTATTATTCAGTATTGAACCAACCTAGAATCCGAGTCCAAGCGTGGGTCCCAAAGCTATGTTTGAATAAACAAGCTGGACCAAACCAATATTGGATCCCCTAGGACAAGATTCACATCTTGCCTAACCCTTATCGAGGCTTCAGTCCAGGGGAGCTAATATAAAAACCATCTTTATAAGTAGATATTTTTTTTAAATTGCTTGATTGCTTGTTTATTTTATTTTTGCAAAGTTATTATTCTGCTTAGACATAGGATTGGTTAGTTTAAGGACAAATGAGTTACTTAAAACTTGAACAACCTAGTATTAGGTGGAGGTGAGATGATAGTACGTTAGGGAAGCCTTTCTAATAAGGTCGAGTAAGGTAAGGCATACCCTACTTGGTCTGTTTAGTCTGGTGGAACTACCCGAAGCTACCGATTCAAAACCTAAGCTAGTTAGACTAAAATTTTTCAAGAAGTAATTTGAAAATGAACTTTCGATAAAAGGCTTTGTCAAGGAAAGGGTTGTTGCTCCAATAAGGCTACGGCCAAAGAAGGCCTTTGTGCCTTGCCAAGACCTGGAAGCCGATTATCGAAATTCAAATTCAATTTACTATTTGTTAAATTTGAATCTAACACAAGTTTTAATTAAATCTTAGATAACATTTTTCAAAATGCTACAATATTTTCAAAATTATTCAACATTCTTAAAACTCTACATTTTTCAAAATTAACTTAATATTTTTCAAATTTAATTCAATATTTTTCAAAATTAATTCAACTCATATTGAAAACCTGTCTCACAAGAACCCATAAGGTCAACATGCTTGATAACATTAGATGTGAGTTAGACAGACTAGGTAGTGAAATTCAATTCAAACAATTCCTAGTCTACACAAATGGATCCAAATCAAAACATACTTTATATGTAGGAACATAAAGATTTAGACTAGTGGATGTTAGATAGTGGATGCTCTAGACACATGACTAGAGATAAATTGAAGTTCACCAAAATCAAGTTCAAAAACCTAGGCTCAGTAGCATTTGACAACAATGCTACACTTAAAGTAATTGGGTCAGGTAATATTGAACTTAACTCAGATTTTATCATTAAGAAAGTGTTATTGGTTGAAAATTTCAAATTCAATTTGCTGAGCATTAGGGAACTCTGTGATACTGGTTACATTGCTACCTTCACCAATTCTGACTGCCTTATTAGAAATCTCCAAGATTCAGAAATAACACTTAAGGGTAGTAGGAAAAACAACGTTTACACAATTAATCTACCCTTAGTACCCAAATATTTTCTGACTCAATTAGAAGAAACCAATCTTGGGCATAGGAGATCAGGTCACACTCATACCAAACTAATTTCAAAAATAACTCAACTTAGATTAATTAAAGGTGTACCTAAAATTAAGAACTTTGACAATACAATCTGTAATTCATGTCAACAAGGCAAACAAACCAAGTCAACTCATAAACCAACCCAGTCAGACTTAACCCAAGCTACACTTGAGCTCCTACACCTTGACCTATTTGATTCACATGGAGCCAAGTCACTAAGTGGGAATTGGTACTGCTTAGTAATCATTGACGATTACTCTAGATTTACTTGGGTTAGGTTCTTACAAACTAAAGATGAAATTTTTAACTCTTTTAATGATTTGTGCAAAATAATAGAAAATCAAAATGACACAAAAATTAAAAGACTTAGGAGTGATCACGGGGGAGAATTTGAAAACCAAAAATTTGAGGAGTTGTGTAAAATTAATGGGTACGTCTATGAGTTTTCATGTCCTAGAACTCCCCAACAAAATGGGATAGTTGAAAGAAAGAATAGAACCCTCCAAGAAATCGCTAGGACCATGCTTAACGAATATAACCTAACTAATCAATTCTGGGTAGAAACGGTAAATACAACATGTTACATTCAAAATAGGGTCTTAATTAATAGAAGACACAATAAGACACCCTAACCCTATGAACTTTATTATCATAGATTACTTAATTTACACTATTTAAGGGTTTTTGGGTGCAAAGTTCATATTTTAAATACTAAGGACTACCTAGGTAAGTTCCAATCGAAATCAACCCCAGGGACTTTCTTAGGATATTCAACAACTAGTAGAGCTTATAGGGTTTACAATAGACAAACCCATAAAATTGAAGAAACTACTAATTTAATCTTTGATGAAGAAGTTGAAACAAAGTCTATTAACAATCAAAATCAAAACAAATCAAAATTTGATTAAGAAGATAGTGAACCATCAATTGAACCATTAATTGAACTATCAATTGAACCAACTACTGAGGTATCAACTGAACCAACCCAAGTAGTTGAACCAAACACTGAATGAAACCTTCCAGCCATACCTGAGGCTGAACCTAGTTCCAGAAGAACAAAGAAACCCAGACTCAATCATCCATCTGACCAAATCATGGGCGATCCAACCTTAGGAGTCAGAACCAGGTCTTCTTATAGAAATCTTAGTCAGATTGCTCTTATTTCAAAAATTGAACCTAAGATTATAGAAGAAGCCCTACCTGACCCAGATTGGATCATAGCAATGCAAGAGGAATTAGTCCAATTTGAGAGAAACCAAGTCTGGGAGTTAGTACCTAAACTTGAGGGTAAATCAGTAATAGACACTAAGTGGATATTTAGAAATAAGCTACATGACCAAGGGGAGATTGTGAGAAACAAAGCCCGCTTAGTAGCTAAAAGATTTAGTCAAGTCGAAGGGTTAGATTAAGATGAATCCTATGCCCCTGTAGCTAGACTTGAATCAATTAGAATGTTACTAGCCTTTGCAACCCATAGAGGGTTTAAACTATACCAAATGGATGTTAAGTCTGCATTTCTTAATGGGTTTATAAAAGAAGAAGTATATGTAGGGTAACCCCCAGGATTTGAGACTTAGACAAACCTGAATATGTATTCAAACTTAGGAAAGCCCTTTATAGGTTAAAACAAGCATCTAGGGCTTGGTATGAAAGATTATCAACTTATTTAATTTCTAAGGAATTTAACCAAGGATAAATTGACTCAATTTTATTTGTTAAAACCTTAGAAAAAGATATATTTATAGGTCAAATATACGTAGATGATATAATATTTGGGTCTACAAATTCTAACATTTTAAAAGAGTTTGTCAAAATTATGTAGAGCGAATTTGAAACGAGCTTAGTGGGTGAGCTGAACTTTTTCTTAGGTCTCCAAATTAAACAAACCAAGGATGACAACTACGTTCATCAATCTAAAATGCCAAGGAACTAATAAAGAAATTCAAAATGAAAAACTCCAAAAGCTTAAGTACTCCCATGGCTACAAATGTCAAAATAGATAATGACCCTAAAGGTAAACTAATTGACCTAAAATTATACAGGAGTATGATTGGTAGCTTATTGTACTTAACTGCTAGTAAACCTGATATTTTATTCGATGTAGGTATGTGTGCTAGGTACCAAACCTGTGCTAAGGAATCCCACTTAGCAGCACTAAAAAGAATTCTAAGGTACATTAAGGGTACCCTAAATGTAGGTATTTGGTATCATAAGACTTCGACTTTTGAATTATCAGGATACTCTGACTCTGATTATGCCGGGTGTAAACTAGATAGCAAGAGTACAAGTGGAAGTTGTCAATTATTAGGACATAGTCTAGTCAGCTGGTGCTATAGAAAGCAACACTGCGTAGCTTTATCCACAACTGAAGCAGAATATGTTGCCCTAGGAGAGTGTGTGGCACAACTTTTATGGATGATGCACACTCTTAAGGATTTCTAGCTGGACTATACCCAAACCAAAGTGTTTATTGACAACATTAGTTCAATAAATTTGACTAAAAATCCAATTCATCACTCCCGAACCAAACATATAGAAGTAAAACATCACTTTATTAGGGATCACGTAGCCAAGGGTGAAATTGTACTTATGCATGTGGACTCAAAATCTAATTTAGCTGACATCTTTACTAAACCCTTACCTGAATATGAGTTTAGCTTACTAAGAAGGCAGTTAGGGTTGTGCTTAGTAGAATAGGACTGCTCTATTTTTCTTTTCAAAAACTTCTATATTTTCATAATTTTTATTCGAAAATTAGCATTTAATATTTTTTGAAAAATCATTTCCTTTGTTAAGTTCTTGAAATTTAAAATGATTTTCCGACTTAGATTTTTCAAAACTTACCCCCTTTAAACCTAAGGTTTTTTTGCAAATGGACTTAGCCTAGGCTTTAACCCTAGAATTGGATGCACTTATAGATCTAGAAGCCAACATCTCACAAGCACCTTAGGGTACTTTGATTGATAACCTAGACTGGGTTGAGATGCTTAGGTCTATGCCTTGACTCAAGATGCTTTAAGTCAGTGTATCTACAGTAGTTAGGGCGATAAATATAATTAAACAACAATCAAGTTAAGTGTTCAAACTTAAACAATCTAACTTGATCAGATCACTTAACTTAACTAACCCTAGTGAAAGATACTGTTATATAACAGCTAGTAAGTAGCTAACTGGGTTAGAAAAGACTCGAACAAGTCTAGTTTAATCGGTTTGGTCCTTTTTATTGCTTGAATTCACTAGAGTTGGTTTAATACGAACTCAGATTTTTTTTAACTCTGATTCAAAATTGATCTAATCTGCAATTAGTTTCTATCATTTTTTTTATATATAGCAAAGGGGGAGAGAGAAAAGAAAAGAGAGGAATTTTTTTTCTCAAAAAGTTAAATCATAGTGCATTAAATTTTCAAATTAAATTTAAAATTAAAGCTCTGATTCTTTCGAAAATGTATTTCTTAAGTGCACAAATTTTTCTGAGCAAATAGTTTCTCAAGTGCATAATTTTTTTTTCTCTAAGTAAAAACATTCTCCAAATTTTTTGCTAAGTAATTTTGTTTGTACACAAAATTTTTCTAAACAAAATTTTTACTAAGTGCATTTTTCTTAGCAAATTTTTTTCTAAGTGCATTTTTTTTGCTTTAATAATTTCCTAAGTGCATGTTTCTAAGCAAAATTTTTCAAAATGCACAAGTTTTTAAGCAATATTTTTTTAAGTGCACCAAATCTTTTAAGTAAATTTTTTTTTTTGAGCACAAAATTTTTCTTTAAGCAAAAATTTTCAAGAAAAATTTTTTTTGCAAAAATTTTTTAAGTGCAAAAATTTTCTAAGTAAAAATATTTTGCCAAGTGCACAAATTTTTTTTTGAAGAACACAAAATTTTTCAAGGGCACAACAAAATTTTCTAAAGTGTAATTTTCCAAAGAAAAATTTCTAAGCAAAAATTTCTCTAAACAAAAAGAAATTTTTCTAAGCGGAATTTTTCAAAATACACAAAATTTTTTGCATTTTGTTTAAGTGCAAAGTCTTTTTAAGTAAAACTTTGTTTTTTTTCTAAATTTTTCTAAGTGAAAATTTTGCACAAATTTTTTCTAAGTGAAAACTTTGCACAATAATTTTTAAGTGAAAAATCATAGTAAATGTGCAAATGCCTTGCTTTGTTTCAAAAAACACTTAGTCAAAATTCATACACTTAGACTTTTTGAAAACTGCATATCATTAAAAGCTTCAGGGGGAGAATGTCTATTTCAGGGGGAGCTTAGTAAATATTTTTTAATGTAATCTTTCGTATAAACATGATTGTTCTACGTTTGCTTTAAATGATTAAACTTATCTTTTTGAACCTGGTTGCCATAAATCAAAAAGGGGGAGATTGTTGGCGTCGAAAGCACCAAGATCAAACTCGTGTTTTGATAATGGCAAAGGGATCATAGGTTAAGGGTTTGTTGTGATCTAACTACGTTACTCAATTGTGCAGAAAAGTCCTAGGTCAACTAGGCAATAAGTCCTAGTCATGGACTGGGCACCGAAGACCAGGTTAGTGAAGCTAGGCAATAAGTCCTGGTCGTGGATTAGGCACCGAAGACCTAGTGAGTGAAGTTGGGCAATAAGTCCTAGTCGTGGACTGGGCATTAAAGACCTGGTGAGTGAAGCTCGGCAATAAGTTCTGGTCGTGGATTATGCACCGAAGACCTAGTGAGTGAAGCTGGGCAATAAGTCCTGGTCGTGGACTGGGTACGAAGACCTGATCCGAGGGATTGGGCAAAAGTCCAACCGGAGGAGCCGGTTGGCAAACAGGTAAACTCTCTTGAGAGGAGTAGGTGAGGACGCGTTCCCCGTAGGAGGGAACATTAGGCGTCGGTTCGACCTAGGGTTCCATTTAGGAAGCCCAAAGTCAGAACCAAGACAGCTCAGGCTGTTAATCATGCTTAAACTTATATCATTTATGTGTTATTTGTGTTTTGGAACTAACCCTGGTTGCAGGAACAAAGGGATAGATGTTTATGCTCCCAGGCGCTTGAATGGAGTCAGGCACCTATTTGAACAGGTACCTGTGTTGATACAGGCGCCCCAGACAAGGATCTTTCCAAAGCCACTCGAAGCAAACCTTCACGTCAGCATATGAGGCACCTGTGTTCATACAGGCGCCCCAGTCAGCTCAGGCGCCCCAGTTGAAGGGATAAGCACTGGCCAAGTGTACGGATTGAGGTTCGCGCAGAATGGGCCACGTGTCAGGCGTCCCCTTCAACACAGGCGCCCCAGCATCGAATATATAAAGGGGTTCACCCCTTGCTTCAGAACATAACTTCTTTCTACTAATTCATTCAAGCGCTCTGCTCCAAATGCTCCGTGCTCAACTCTCAAGCGCCAACGACGACCCGTGGCTCCGATTTTCAATCTTCTCCAGTCATTGGTATAGAATTTTCTTATTGCTATATTTTCTTTAAAATTCTGTATTCGAATTCAAAGTTGTAATATTTTCTCGGAATATAGAATTGCCCAACGTAAATGGTCAAGGACCGTGGGCCTTGGAGTAGGAGCCGACCGCGACTCCGAACCAAGTAAAAAATCGAAGTGTTAGCATTGAATTTTTCCGCTGTGCAATTGCTCTCGTTTTTCTAAAAAATTATTCGATCGATATTCACCCTCCCTCTATCAATTCTAACCGATCCCACATTATTTGCATCTAAGTGTTCACCATTACACGATACTAAGGCAATTATCTAGGATTATGTCCCTTCCGATGGGGAAGATCACACGCTTCTAAATAATTTCCTGTAACCATATTTGACGTAGTGATCCGCGAAACAAACTCATTGATATGGAAGAAGACACTCAGAGCCAACGTGCAATTTTGTTCGCATCACATGTCAAATTTGTAATGGAGGCAACGGGACTCAAAGATTCCCTCTCCCACTTAGTAATTTAAAATTGAGGAATTTTCAAGCACACACATCATGTATATCAAACAATAAGCAATAAATACGAAAAAAAACTAATTTCCAACTATTATGACCTTTTGTTCTCCAATATGCCTCCCGTCGTGTCGTCATCTTATCTCCTCCTTCTCCACCACCATGCGCAAGCTAAAAAGGAGCTCCGAGCCGAGATAAAAAATTATTTTAATTTACATCCATCAATCCTATACTCCACAAAGGAGTGTACATCAAATATAGATCGAAATAAATTAAAAAAAACTGGCTAAACAATGTCGTATTTAATTACAAAAATTAAATACTAATCTAGCCTCGTCAACCCTGAGGATTCAAATAAATATTATAACCATGCACACACAATCACATACAAACACATTAAGCTATAATAGTCGGATCTTATGCCTGCAACCAAAGAGTTAGCCTACGCACAACCTACTATTATCCGGCATAAAATCATATATGAAAAGTGCACGAAAGTAACCGAATCCAAAACACACAAAATCGAAAAACTTGGCTCTGATACCGATTATTGGTTTCTCGGTTATGCACATGGGAATCCTTTCCATGTCCCTGGATTAAAATTTTATTAATTAAAATAAATCCGGATAGAGATGAATTACCCAAGCAACCGTTTCATCATCGTACTAATCAACTTGAGTGATCGCTTGAACAAACTTGTTGTTCAAGCAATCTAACTCGTCTAGTCGACTAGCTGTGGAATAGACGATGAATAGATCACCGATTTTTGTGTTTATCTGTAATGACCCGCCTTCTGGTACTATGGTTTTAAGGCGGATCGCTACTACTAACTGGCTGACTAATTGATTTATGATCCTTGTTTTCATTTAAGCTAAACCAACTGAGAGAATTTAAAAAAACTTATTTCGCTATTTACTGAACTAACAATTCATAATCATGTTGGAAGTACTAACCAGCCAAAATAAAATAAAAACTTTAATTTTATTAGCATGGCAAGATTTGATCCCCCAACCTCAGCCTTGCATGATTGAAACACTAACCAGCAGCTCTACATTACATTGTGTTGTAAACTGGCACCAGTCGACTGGTATTCTATCAGTCGACTGCCCAAGGCGACGAAGCCTTCTGTACGATTTTGTTACTGGTCCCAGTCGACTGGTATCTGTCGCAGTCGACTGGTAGTTCTGAAATCTGAAAATTCAGATTCCAGAAATGTGCCAAAGTCAACCCACTTCGTGCCAAAAACCCCACAAACTCATATTTAAGCTTACTAACAGGTATACAATGATTCTAGGTCATATTCTACATGTTTCCATGACATTAAAGCATACTTTAACCATTTCTAAGCATGGAATTAGGAATATGAACTTTGTATCAACTTGCTACTAAAACTAGGCATTGTTTCGGTCTAGATGCATCAATAGTAGCACTATAATATCAGAAATGGTTCCATGGCCTTAAATCATTCATTTTACTACTAATTAACATGCACTTGGAATGTATCATCCAACATATCACATGTAGAAGCTAGCAACATGTCAAAGTATAACTAAAGACATGCACTTAAATGTATCACTCAACATATCACATGTAGAAGCTAACAACATGTTAAAATATAACTAGAAACATGCACTTGAATGTATCACTCAACATGACAAAGGTACTTAGGATGCGGAAAATAGTAAACATGACAAGGAACTAATTCCTTTAACATTATTAATAATATGTCCTCTTAATGCAAGTTCCCAAGGTTCTTTCATTCCAAGTTTCCACCATCATACACTCCACCATCATCCCTGCCGCTTCCGCTACTCTATTTTTCCTTTGTCTTTATCTGCAGTATAAGGAAAAATGAAACTATAAGCATAAAGCTTAGTAAGTACCATCCTACTCACAAAACAATGCATATCTCGAAACTCATGCTTTTGAAAACACATGTAGGAAAAACATATATCATGCTTGTCATTTATTCTTGCTGAAACATATAATCTAAACAAATATCATGGCATACTCATCATACTAAGCACATGAACTAAATCATATTTTTATAACTAAATTCACATGACATTCATAGAATCTGACTGAACTAAACATGATTTTAAAACTGTTTTCACTTAAAGCTATTAATGAACTTTTGAAACTTATACATATAATAAGTGAAAATAATAATCATGCTACTGTGGGCCCGGCAATGTGCTGCTAATGCGCGCATCCCTAAATAGATTCGAGGTAGCTAATCCTGAACCCATTATGGTACTACTACTAGGCAAACTAGGAGCCTAGGGGCAACTAGGAGCCCACCCATGGACGAACTAGAGTCCAAGCACATGCCATAAAAAGTAAAATACTTTTATAAATATTCTTTCCTTTAACTTTGCATCTACTAGGCGATCTAGAGCCTAGGGGCGATCTAGGAGCCCACCCAATGGACGAACTAGGGTCCATATACATAAAGAAAGGGTAGCTAACTTCATAACATGCTAAAACTCATATTAGAGCTTCTTAACATTTTCTCGAGCACCTTGCGTGCCTAAAAACTCCCCTTTTTCATTTAAGAACACTTCCTAGGCACTCGATGGTGCGTCTAAACCCCAAACTAAAGGGGGAAGCACGTCCAACCCATCTAGTGGTGCCCTTAAAATCGGTAGAGGAATTAAATCTGCACATATGGGCATAAACTTGCAATTAGATAAACTAGGACAATCAATCATACGAACGAAGCTACTTATACTGCAGGTGAGGGATACTTACATCCTATGCTTGTTCTTACAACTCTAGGACATAGAGTTTAGGGAGAGGGAAGGTCCTTGGAGTCTCGGAGAGGTTCTAATGACGAACTACTCCTTGAGACGATCCCCTAGCGCGTCCTCCTTCTTGAATCCGCCCAACACAAGATCTTAGACCTCCTCCTTGTTTTGCCGTGAGTGAGGGAGAGAAAGACTCGAGAGAGAGGGAGAGGAAAATTGTGAGAGAGAGAGAGAGTCGGCGGTGAGAAGATGAGGGAAAGAATAAACCTAAAAACCCTTAAGTTTCCTTTTTATATTTATGAAAAAATTTAACTAATTTCACCTTATCTATCTTTGCCTCTAGTCTATTTCAACGAAATTAAACTCATTCCACTTGGTAAGCTTATTCTCCTTAAAGGTTTAGGGGTCAAACTCCCCTTATACTTTTTTACCGCGCATTCTATTTTTATTCCTTTTTGCCTTATTTGTCCATGGAAAAATTCTATAAAAATATCCATAAATTCAGAATTAATTCTAGGATATTTCTAAAATTAGTTTTGAGAATTTTTGGGCGTTACATTATCTTCGGGGTCCATGATAATAAATAACATAGAACATAAACAAGGTGCAAGAAAAATATAAACAAGAAATTATACTTCTTGATTACCTCGCGATCTTCTATCGTATGTCGTATCCCTTACTTGGACGTCGTGTGGGCGACGATCCTCCAAGAAACAAAAGCCACCAAGACCACCAACTCTTCCTTCTAGCCTTGCGCCGAAACTTCCAAAGAAGGAAGTTTTTGTCTTTCTTCTTCCTTACACCGAAAACTTCCAAGGAAGGAAGTTTTCTCCTTCCTTCTTCCTTTCACCACCGGCCCTAGACCTCCAAGATGAAGGTGCGCCGACCAAAGGAAAGAAGAAAAGAGGAAGAAGAAGTAGAAGAAGATGAAGAAGATGTGAAAGAGAGAAAGTATTCTCTCCTTCCTTCTAACCCTAACCGCCGGTGACCTTTTCCACACCTCCTTGTTGCAGTTGGCCACCTCCAAGAGCAAGGAAGAGCTCGCCTAAGAGAGGAAGAAGAGAGGAAGAGAGGAGAAGAAAGAAACAATCTCTTCCTTCCCCAAAATCCCAGCCGAAACCCACTTCCTCCCTTCCCTTTCCGCTGGCCACTCAACCCTAGGAGAGAGAAAAGAGAGCGGAAAAAATCCAAGGCTTGGTTCTCTTGATTAGGTCTTGGTTTCATGGCTTAATGAGGTATATATAGGCTACAATAGGGACCATGAGGAGGAGTTGGGTCTTGGCCTCCTAATGGATCAAAGCCCGATCCATTAATGATAATCCAATCCACTAAAGGATTATCATTGAACAACCTCACAACCCCCATTATGGGATCCATCATATTATGTGTCTAAATTCTCCTCGTGTTTAAGATCTAAAATGTTTATTAATTAATTAAATTACTAACACTTTACGTAATTAATTTCTAACTCCATGAGTAATACCACACAATCTTATCATCATGTCGGACCAAGTCCATCTGCAGGATTTAACATGATGAGCTTTAGAGCTCCTCAAGGGGACATCATTATCTTAACACATTAGGACACAGTTTCCTTCTATAATTAATGGCACACCACGTAAATAATATTATTTTTTAATTTATCAGGCCTATTGATTTAACAAATAAATCTCGCCTACTAGTAAATCAAAGAAATAGATATTAAGTACATGTCTCGTTATTATATCGGGATTAGAGCATGTACACCATAATATCTGAGGTCTGATTCAATTATATAGTTATTATAAATTGAATCACCTCTATATCGGTCATGCTCAATATACACAAAGTGTACTAGTATAATTCTATGGTTAAGATAGACCAATACCAAATTACACTACAACCATGCCAATGGTTTGTCCAAAACCATCTCGGTTATGAGTCTCTTCTTATACTCTACAAGGGACTGATAATATGATCTTCTGTGTGGCACCACATACCATATTATTATTATTCCTAGTAAGTATGCAAAGTCATCAAATGACCTGACGATCACAGTTCAATTTTTTGTTGGTTCATCATTTTTTTTTACAATGTAAAATATTAGACAATATGCACACATATAATAAATATAAAATACAAATAATAATCATATGATTTTCATTTCAAAATTTAAATGTTCATAAAAAACTAACTTTTAGTATACATTCTAACACCCTTCTCCATATTCAAAAGCAAATTTTGTTTGAAAAGCCAAGAGGTCCATGATCTGGCAATTCCAGAAATCTTCGATCCGGTGACATATCAATATTAAATTGGTTGCACAAGTTAATTGATAGTTGATACCCAGATTGAGCTACCTTCAGTTGTTGGCAAACTTGGTTATACTTCATTTCTTGCTCAAGCAGTGTTTCTTTTAAACAAGCAACAATAATTGCTCTTGTTGACTCAACAGCCTTCAATTTTTTTTTTTAATTTTTTTTATGGAATCTCTTAACACTTCATAATATTTAAGCAGCTCCTTTAGTGTTCCAGAACCATGGAAGTTCCTTTGATTCCACGTATCTGTTTCAAAGCTCTCAACAAAGTTAACGACGGCTTGACAACTGTCCAATAATGTTTCTTCGTCAAACGGGAAACCTTGATGCATCACTACAAGCTGAAATTAGTTTATGTAGTTGCTCACCACCTGGTTGTTTCAGTTTGTAAGAAATACCCTTCCCATTTCGATATTGTGAGAGCCAAAAGCTTTGCGTTGCTCCCATATATTGATCAATCTATGCACATTTTTTTTCAACATTGTTTCCATTATCAAGAATGCCATTGAGAACATCAGGAAGAACTTACCAAAAATTTGTCGATAAACTCTAAGCCCATCCTCCTGCTATTTTGGACTTGAAGCTAAATGAAATTGATGTAGCCACATTTTCACAACCTCCTTTGCTTTCTTTCTATGGAAGATACACCAATGTGACAAAGTCTCTATGCAATGTTGTCTACTGTTGAGGTTAAGAAGTTTGTCCGCCAAAATCTGCTCATAGAATGACCCATTCATCATGCCTGCTGGCCTGCTAAGACTACCGCCGCCGAGAGAATCAACAGTAGGTCTTCAATGAAGTGGGGAGATGAGACGATTGAGGCATTCTGGGCGCTTTATAAAGGCAATATAGGGTGCCCGACCTTAAATTATCATTTTTGTCTTCTTTATGTCTGCATCCTTTTACTTTAAGCTAATGACATCTAGATCGAGCTTAGAGTATACATGGGTGTCTTTGAGTTGATTAAACAAATCCTCGTTAAATTGACATCCACCGGACAGTAGTTGCTTACCTTGTAATGTCTATACAAAACATTCCTTTGTCATTAATCTCAATGAATTTCCAAAATGATTGGTCCGGGTTTGCAAGGTTACTACTCTTGCTCAATAGTCAACTATAGCATGATAAGTGACCAATTAGTCCATGCTTGAAATAAAATAATGTCAAATTCCATAATTTCCGGTACTTATATATTTATGGTGAGGGAATGAGTATCAAAGTCTGATGGATCAATTAACTTCTTGATTTGGAGTCAAAAATTCCTTTAATGGTATCCTTACAACTCTCATAATCATTCTCATAAATGCTCGGACTAATGTCTCTCCAACAAGTGTTGACAAAAGGGCCTATACATTATGATCCGAATGTAGACTTCAAGACTTTGGACGAATGGAACAAACGATCCTAGTCTTGAGCTATTAGATAAGGCAAGATTTGGCGAGTTGACTAAACTCTGCCTTGAAATCCATTACATTACTTCATTAAATATCTAAAGTTATCGTCTATATTCACATGGCGACACAACTTCGAATTCAAGAAGTCCGAAAGATGAACTACAAAAGTAGCGAAATTTATCTTTGAAAATCTTTTTAAAATCATCACCAAGTGACATTCTACTCCTCGAAGGTTGTCTTCTGCCATCTTCCGCTACGTAGTGCCTGATCTCGTAAGTGATGAATAGCTAGTTTCGCCATCTCTACATCATTGCAGGTCAAATACTCAAATGTACCTTCAAGATTACCTAACAAGGTACCAGCCAAATCCGGTTATGGTAAAGACATGCCATAACCGGATAGTCACTTGCCAAAAGTGAACTTCGGGTTTACTTGATTTTGAGTCAGTACTGGAGTAAAATTGGAAGTTGTCATAGCAGCAGCAGCGACATAAGTGCTGATATGTTGGTTGATATGTTGGTTGACATGGAGGCTAAGCAGGACAGTGGCATGAAGGGTGGTGGTGCATGGGTTCTGAACAGTGGCAAAGGAAGGGTCACAGCGAGGGATTCATGTGGTTTGGTGGGCAACATGTTAGAAGGAAGGGTTCTTGGTATTCATGAGAGTTGGTATTCATGAGGGTACGCATATGTATCATCCCAGGACATCTATTTGGATCTGATACTTCGTCAGAAACTCATAGATATCCATAGGGCGTATAGATGTTTGTACCATTTCACTTAATGATATAGATTTTACCTTTCATCAAAAAAAAAAAAATAATAAACAAGGTACGCACGCTTCATGGGTGAAAATCTCCCAAGAAATAGAGAACATCGATCATCTATTAATTAGACTAGTATCTATATACGTGCCTTATCTAATACCCAAGTGGTAGTGGTAGGGGAGGGTATCAGTATTGGTGTTTCCTAAGACAGTGCTCTTTGATCTCCAATAGGTTGTTGCTGAGCTTGATTCCTGCTTTCTAACTCGGTATTACTTGGTGCCACAAAAGAATCTATATTCTTTGCGTCAGGTTTAGGTCCAAAAGTGTCAACTAGTCACTTCCATAGTTTACCCTGACTATGATTGCGAATAGGGTAACTCACTAAGTGTCATAATGATAAAACTAAGTTATGAGTACCTCATAGATATGTATAAAAACAGCTATACAATCCAACTAAATTGTAGAGAGTCTAACCTACCATACCTTAATTCCTACGATATTCAACTTATCTAACCATAAACTAGAGAAGGTAGTGAATCCAAAGGGTAAGATAATTGTTGGATCGAGGTGGACCGGCAGTAAAACTCAACTAAAACACTCCTTATGGCGAAGAAACCATTACAAATGACGCACAGACTTAGAGAGATTACAAAAGAATTGTTCAATCATTTTTTTAGCTTCTAGGTCTATTTATAGCCTAAAACAGTTAATCTTGACCATTGATCATAGATAGACCTGAATCTTGAACATCGATTTAAAGGATAAATTTTATCCTTTATCTTTAATAAAAGATAGATATTTAAAAGATAATTTATCCTTTATCTTGAGCTGTGACTCGGCCATCCATTTCCTTATCATTTAAATCAAAGGAGGATAAATCTCCTTATCATTTAAATCAAAGGAGGATTAATCCTTATCCTTTAAATAGGATAAATATTTTTCTTATGCTTCACTTATTTTTTCAAACGTTTCAAGCCACATCAAAGTCTTCAAGCAGGGCTTCCTTTGCTTCGGTCAAGTTCAAGTCCAAGTCGGATCAAGTTTTCTTCAATGGTCCAAGTCAAGTCAAGTCAAACTTTGACTTGGTCAAAGTCAACCAAGTTGACTTTTTAGAGAAAAGATATTTGGGTGATTTCCGGCCAACCAAAGTCAGGCTCACCTGAACCCGATTCCAGCCTTTCGCCCCTTGAGCGTACTTCCTCCCGACTTCTCATCCCTTGGACGTGCACGCCCTTCTCGCTCCTCCGACATACTCTTCCGCAGTCTTCGCGTCCCTCAGATGCACCGAAGTCTCCACCGGCATACTCTTCCGTAGTCTTCACTCCCTCATGCCATCATTCTCGTCCGCTGCATCTTACGCTCAATTTCCTCCGCTCCTAAGTTCATGCACACTTAGACAGAGGGATCAAAACAACACAAGACCTAACTTGACCTGATTGATCACATCAAAACTAACTGGGGTACCAACAATCTCCCCTTTTTTGATGTGGATCAATACAAGTTCTGTTAGGTTAAACCAAAAAAAATAGTAAAAATAAAACTAAGTTAAGTTGTTAAGTATGAAAATAATTTTGCATTTCAAAACTAAAAAAGCCTCCCCCTGAACTTTAGCTTACTCTCCCCCTTTGCTCACAGTAAAAATGGGATAATGAAATTTAGAGAAGAAAAAGAATCTTTGTAAAAAAAATTGTTTAAGTAAAATTTGGTTAAGAAAAACTTTGAGAATAGTACAAAAAGTTCAGAATTAATTATTTTTATTTTTATTTTTTTTGAAAAATCTGAAAATTTTTGTTCGAGTGTAAAATTGAGTTTGTAGCTTGTATAAAAATTTTCAATTTGAAAATACTTTGCTAAGTCGAAAAATAAATTGAAAACTAATAAAGATAAATTTTTGAAGAATAATATATAAAAATTAAAAAACTCTTACAAAAATTCAAATAAAAATTTTATTGACTTCTACGGATGATATCGAGATACAAAAAAATTGGATCTGAGAAAATAAATTATTTATCTATTTTTAAAATTAATACTTCACTTTTCTAATAAAAATTCATAGAAATTCAAAATATTTCTGAAATATTCTCGAAAATTCACAATAATTATATGACAGATTTTTACATTGAATAAAAATTTATAGTAAATTTTTCACCAAAAGAATTTGGTACAACATCTATTTTAAAAAAAAATGTTAGTAACAGAAATTCATTTTAAAGTATACTTTGGAATCCAATATATGTTTCTATCAACAGGATTAATAAAAAATTTCGGAGGAATATATCTCTTGGGCACCGTTTTAAGTTGACCCCTACAATTTTTAATGTACCAGTTTAAATTTTCAGAAAAAATCTTTTATTAGTCGTAAATATGCAATACCAATTCTAATTTCTCAACTAAATTTTTAAATTTTTATTTTCTATTTTCAGTTTGTCAGATAAAGTTGATGAACATGCAGTGACTAATTTCTCTTTAATTCAAAGTTTTCCTCTTCTATTTTATTCATGGACTTCAGCATGGATTTTATTATAGAATAAATTCGAGCAGGTGGAAGTAGGCATACCTCACTTACCGGGTTGGTTTTGAAGTTAGGGACTCCCCCTTCGTTGCTGCTCTCTTCCGAGGTGCTTTCGCCATCTTCATCTTGGTGAGGTGCCATCAGCACAAGTCCAGAATACACTTCAGCTTTTGATTCGTCCGACGAGGTCTCGTCCCAGGTGGCTTTTAGTGTCTTCTTCTTCTTTGGCAGGTTCATGAGTTTGGAGCACTGATCTTTCAGGTGACTCTCTTCGTTGTAGTTGTAGCATCAGACCGTGCATTTCTTCTTTCTCTGCACCTTTTTAGAACGATTAGCATTAATGAATTTAGACAAGTTTATACCGTTAGTGTTGTTTCTTCATCGTCCGTTGAAGATTGTTCGTCGACTTGGATCTTCCTTATTGTCATCGTGACATTGTCTGCTTTACTATTCTTTTCTAAACAGAGATTCGTGAAGTTCTAATGTAGAAAATAACTATTCTAACGTACTCACCTCTAAGTCTTTTGAAATATAGTATGCGTCGATTACCGAGGTCCATTCTGAAGTTCTCGAAAATGCGTTTAGGGCGTACCTTTGAGTAGGGGTGACCAAAAATTCGGAAAAACCGAATTAACTAAACCGAACCGACCGAATTTTGAAATTCGGTTCGGTTAATTCGATTTTTGGTTTTTTTCTCAAAATTCAGTTCGATTTTTGGTTAATTCGGTTCGGTTTTCGGTTTCGAATTTTATAATTCGGTTAAACTGAATAAACAGAATAAAAATATTAATGTAAATATTTTTTATTTAAAATATAATTAAATTAAATAAAATCTTGTTTTTTATTAAAATCAAATAAAATTTTAAAATTTCGGTTAAATCAGTTAATTTGATATTTTATCGGTTTGTTTTTCTCGATTTTTATTAAGAAAATCGGCCGGTTCGGTTATTTTGAAAAATATCGATTTATTCGATTTTCGGTCTATTCGGTTCGGTTCAGATCGATTTTAACCGAATACTCACCCTACCTTTGAGCATCACGATTGGTCACCTTTTCTCCAAGATTTTCGAGGCTTATGATTAATTCTTTTACCTTGGCGTGTAATTTTGCAACAAATTCTCCGTCTTCTATCTGGAGATTGGTCAGTCGACTTCGAAGGATGTCTCGTCGCACCAATTTTGCCTCCGAGATGCCTTCGTGCAGTTCCAGGAACTTTTTCCAAAGTGCCTTCGCTGATTCATACTTTCCGATCCTGTTGTCATCTTGCTCGGGGAGAACGGTTAGCAGATGGAATTTTGCCTTTTCGTTTGTTACAGCATCTGCTTGCTCCTTCTTGGTCCAGGAATTAAGTTCTTCGATCTTGCCTCCGTTATCTTCCGGAACTGAAGACCCGTTTTTCATTATTAATAATAGTTCATAATTAGTAGTATAAAAAACTTGAATCTTCCGTTTCCATGTCACGAACTCCCCCTCCAACTTAAGAGAATATATCACTGGTCCAACCATCTTCTTGAAATTTGCTGTAGTTGGCGGTTAGTCCTTCTGCGACAACCTTACTCTGATACTACTTATTGGATCGAGGTGGACCGACAAGAGCGGGTTGAATTGATGGATTTGAAATTGAAAGAAGGGTCGCTCGATTTTACTTGGTTGCAACTGGAAGGTTGTTTCCAAGACAGTAAAACTTAACTAAGACACTCCTTATGGCGGAGAAGTCTTTACAAATAAAACACAAACTTAAAGATATTACAAAAGAAATGATATCTTCAAGCTAGGCTTCCTTTGCTTTGGTCAAGTTCAAGTCCAAGTCTGATCAAATCTTCTTCAATGGTCTAAGTCAAAGTCAAGTCAAACATTGACTTGGTTAAAGTCAATCGAGTTAACTTTTATAGAAATGATATTTGGGTGATTTCCAGCCAACCGAAGTTAGGCTCACTAGAACTTGATTCCGACCTTTACCCTCTCGAGCATACATCCTCTTGGCTTCTCATCCCTTGGACGCGCATGTCCTTCTTGTCACGCCCCGAGACTCAGGAGCCGCTGATCAAATAGAAAATCGGACAGCACCTCCCCTGTCCGGCGGACAATTTACACATACATACATCACATATAACACAACCACGCAATTTAAATGGGCCTCAGGCCTCAAATCAAGACATAACATAAAATAAAACCGGGTGAACCATACCTGACTGCGGACTGGTCCGACTTACGACGAAACACAATGCCTAAAGGCTACCATGGCTCACAAAAGTACAACTATACCGCCGTATTGTATGACAAAACCCAACACAAAAGCAACAGCGGAAATGTAAAGTATAACAAATATAGAAAATGGTACCAACAAGTACTACCAACAAAATAGAAGAAAATCTCGAAAACATCTCGACGAGTACGCGAACTAGGACAGGCTGTCGGGCACGCTCTAGTCAATCATCCTGAAATAAAAATAAGGAGCTAACGGGATGAGTCATAAACTCAGCGAATATCTCATCATATATATAAGATATTCTAAGCTAGCAACAGTGTAACGGACTATCGACATAACACAAGTATAAGCAGTGGTATGTACAACTGAAAGAGGGAATAGGATGTATCATACCAATGTAGCAGAGTTGCCAAAACAGACATAAAGGTCTCCAGTGTGCGTATGTCAATCATATGCAACAATCAAATATAGCAAGCACAGGTAAGAGCAAAATACATGTATGCACAAGGTGCAATGACATGATCACCCCTGCCGTCGGTCAGACATCGTCACCTATGTACGGGAGGAAGCTGAGCGGAGGCCACCCTCCGACGTAGGGTTGTGACTGCCATCCGTACCCTACCATTACTGCTCCTGAGCGATCGGGTAGACGGAATGCTGCCGGTGTAACACCCCTACTCCCTGACCTATCCTGGCGATATCTCTATCAGCCACAGGCCATCTCTGGAGGATATTTCTATCTGAGTGTTACCCCTACCCCATGTATATGAATGGAGGAGAGACCTCTCTCTCTCATCTACTGGTATATGAACTACTCAAGGAGGGACCTCTGCCTGCTATCACGCTCCGATTTACTAACCCATGAGTGCATGAGTGGAGCAGCACAAAGCACATTACCCAATACTTCGTCAACCACTAACCCATGAGTGGTCATATGGGCAGGTCAGTATGACTGTCGACCTGACTCACCCACAAAGGGGCCCCGTGGTCGACCAGTGATGAATAGTGCACGATGATGCTTGACACTGGTCTAACAGCATCTACTATCTAGACCACCTATATCAACATGATATGCAAGGATCATAGATAATGTACCAGAGCCTAAGTCCTAAAGGTATATGTATCACATGCCTAGTCTAGTATTAACAGTATCAGCAAGGCAAATAGAAGAGTTATATCTCAATCTATTACTCTATTGCTAAACAAAGCATATCAAACATATATCTATGACTAATCTAAAAGAAGAGTCAGAGATACCCGCCTCCGATGTAGAAATCCAAAAATGAAGAGAACCCCCGTCTGAAATAATATCTGTCGTAAATGGAATCCAAATAACCGAGTCAATAACCTGTATCAAATGATATAGTTAGTTATCATATCCGCTATTGAGTAGCTAAACAAATCGCTAAATCGTATCCGGGTTAACCTTATCACCTTTCTCATCTAATTAGATCTAATTAGATGATAGGCTTAAGTTTTCGCGATTGGATCCAAACTTAGGTTTAGTCCAACCCTAAATGAGATCCAATCCATCTCAACTAATTAACCCACTTATCAATCTAGACTAACACATTATAGTATCATATGACACATGTATCACAAATTCCCAACCGAACATGGAACTGTGAACCCAAATCGAAATCTCGCAGCCCAACAGAAATGGGATCCATAGCATAAGATGAAGTAAACCAAAGCATACCAAAACCAAGCTCCAACCAAGAAGATCCAGGGCAAGGAGGAGTTAGAGCACAAAGACAACTAAGAACATCTCCTGATCAGAGGAGCTTACGGCTAAGATCAAACATGACAAATCCAAATTGGATCTAGAGATCCTCCCTAGAAAAACACAACTCCAATTCATGGTAGGGAACCCAACTCAGAATCAGCAACTATAGGAAAGAAAACTATCACAACCCATGACTCAAATGATGATCAAGATGATCAATGGCAGAACCAAACTGTCCAAAACACAGAACACCTCCTACACAACCGAATCCAACAGAGACAACCATCCGAAACCAGTAGAGATCACAGAATCAAGATAGAGCTACTCCAATTCATCGTCGAAATTTGTTCAGAAATCAGGATTAAGGATTCAACCAAATTAACACCCTTACCTGAGTTTGGCGTTGACCGACGATTCCAATACCAATCCAGCAGATCTTGATTTCACCGGATGTTCCTTGTTAGATCCGGCGAAGTTTCAGTGCCCGGTGGGGAGATCGTGAAGACAACAAGGACGCCCAACTCCAGGGACTGACGATCTAGAGGGCGTCGGCTTGGCCACGGCTACCAGCTAGGGCACGCGAAGGGAAGAAGAGAGGAGAGTTGGCCGCGACGTCGGGCGAGGAGGCGGCGCTCCGGCTTCAGCAAGGGCTCGCGAAGGAGGGAAAAGGAGTTGGCGTGGCTGCGGCGCGTGAGGAGAAGAAGAGGAAAAAATGGAGCGTCGGGTTCGGGGTTGTGTGCTAGGGCAAATGAAGAGATGAACTTATATAATATATCAATGAACTTTTTCATTTAACCCCTCTATATTCCTATTTTCTCACAGCAGCCCTATAGTTTCACAAATTTTACATTTTAGCCCCCAAAACGTTTACTGTATTCTTATATTCTCCCCCACTAACAAAAATTTGGTCCCCAAATTTGTTATCACATGTGCTAGGTACGGTTAAACAGTACAAAGTACTGAACGAATCACTCACACGTACCTCAGTCAAACAAGTGGGGGCAGCGAGCTCGGATAATATCCTCAAGCTCCCAGGTCGTCTGACATCTGAATGTTGCTATCATCCGACTTTAACCAGTCAGATTGCCTTGTTCCGCAACAGACGCTCCTGGAAACCCAAAATCCATATAGATACCCCCATATAAGTACTGTCAAACTGGAGCGGAATAGACACCTAGGTTAATACGAGTGTGGAATCTGGCACATGACCTCTCGGCATGGATACATGCATCACGTCATGGACGCCGGTCAAAGACGGTGAATGTGCTAGGCGATAAGCTACAACTCCAATCCTTTCCAAAATCTAGAACGGACCAATATACCATGGAGCTAGCTCACCTCTGAGACCAAAACGTTCCACCCCTTCCGTGGGTGAAACTCGAGGAAAACATGATCACTCGCAGCAAACTCTATGGGTCTGCGCCTTCGGTCAGCATAGCTTTTCTGGCGATCTTGCGCTACTAATAATCTCCGTCTGACAGTCCGTACTAACTCTGCCTTGTGATGAACTCTCTGGGGTCCCAACAGCTGAGTCTCACCGACCTCATCCCAGAGGGTGGGTGTCCTGCACGCCCTACCGTACAACGCCTCAAATGGTGCCCTATATCACCGAATGAAAGACGTTGTTGTAGGCGAACCCCACCAAGTGCAAATGGTCCTCCCAACTGCCCACAAAGTCCATCACACACGAGCGCAACAAATCCTCCAAAGACTGGATAGCACGCTCTGACTGTCCGTCTGTCTGGGGATGAAAAGCAGTGCTGAGACGGAGCTCTGTACCAACCCATGGCCCTCTACAAACTCCGCCAGAACCGTGATGTAAAACGTGGATCTCTATTCGAGATAATACTCAAAGGAACGCCATAAAATCTGCCTATCTCCTGGCAATACAACTCTGCCAATCTATCAAGAGAATCTATCCTCCGGATAGCTAAGAAGTGAGCAGGTTTGGTTAGTCGGTCCACGACTACCCAAATCGCATCATGACCTCTCCTAGTCCTCAGCAAACCCACCACGAAATCCATGGTGATATGCTCCCACTTCCACTCAGGAATGGGGATCCTCTGGAGGAGTCCAGCAGGTCTCTGGTGCTCTGCCTTAACCTGCTGACAAACGAGACATTTAGCAACAGAATCCGCGATGTCTCTCTTCATGCCGTTCCAACAATAGGAACATCTCAAATCACGATACATACGAGTGCTACCAGGATGAATAGCAAAACGTGATCGGTGGCCTCCTGCAGCAACTTCTCTAAGACAGGGTGCGCCTCTGGTACACACAACCTCCCTCGAAAGTACAGAACACCCTCCTCATCACGTGTAAAATCCGGCTGCTTTCCTAAAATCGCATGACTGCCCAGAAACTGAATATGTTGGTCACTGGCCTGAGCCTCTCTGATTCTCGTCCGAATCTCTGACTGAGCCATCAAAGTCACTAGCAATCCTCTCTCTGTCCGAGACTGCTTCTCTAACCCAGCTCAGAGAAATTCTGAATCAAATCTGTGACCATCACTCTGTGGCATGCCAAAACAGCTCTGGACTTACGACTGAGGGCGTCGGCGACTACATTAGCTTTCCCCGGATGGTAACTAATGGTGCAGTCATAATCCTTCAGAAACTCTATCCATCTCCTCTGCCGAAGATTCAGCTCTCGCTGAGTGAATAGATACTGAAGACTCCTGTGGTTCGTGAAGATCTCGAAGGTGATCCCGTAAACATGATGCCTCTAGATCTTCAGCGCACAAACGATAGCGGCCAACTCTAAATCGTGAACGGGGTAGTTCGTCTCATGCTCCTTCAGCTGCCGAGAAGCATAAGCAACCACTCGTCCATGCTGCATGAGTACCGCGCCCAGTCCCAGGAGAGACGCATCAGTAAACAGAGTGAAACCATCCTCTCCAGAAGGCAGTACTAGCACTGGCGCAGATACCAACCTCCACTTCAGCTCCTGAAAGCTGGTCTCGCAGGCTTCAGTCCATACAAACTCACACCTTTCCTGGTCAGGCGTGTAAGTGGTGATGACATGCTGGAGAACTCTCAACCAAGCATCGATAATAGCCAGCCGAACCCAGAGAATTGCACAAATTGGGTTAGTCAATCAACGATCACCCAATTCACTTCAAACCCTCTCCGAGTCCTAAATAAATCTCGACCAGGTCCTTAATACATGTTCCCATTTCCAATCATAAATTGGGATCGTCTAATATAACCCAGTGGTCTCTAAGGTTCAACCTTCATCTACTGACATACCAGATATCTAACCACAACATCCGTGATACCTTTCCCAATATCGGTCCACCAACGAAAATGCCTCAAGTCTCTGCATCTTCGGTATTACCTGCAAAACAACACAACCAAGAACGGTGAGCCTCACTTGCCCCTTAGGCGAGATAATCAAGGAAGCTCCTCCGTAAATAAGTCAGAAAATTTTCAAACAATAGAAAACGCTAGAACACTCCTTCGGACAGGCGTTTGGAAATTCTCGAACTACGGCAACGTCCGAGAGCTAAGGCTACCACTGTCATCAGTACGACCCACTGACAATAGGAAACCCTAACGTCCACGTACTAGAACCTCTAGCTCTGAGACGAGGAGATAACTGCAACCTCGTCGTCTCTGGTGTCAATGAACCACCACATGGACTGGTTTGGAGGTCAACTCATAACCTCTCTTACTTGACAACCAACGGTCTACCTCTCGGAGACCGTCCTCTATAACATACACCCGTTACAGTCAAATTTCACCGGTGTCAGCTGCTAACACCCATTCCATCGCATCCTAGCAGATCCTGCTTCTCGATGTGATACCGAGAATGTCTAACACATACGACCTATCCATGAGTCATAAAACCTCATAGACTAGAATAGCGTAAGACGAGTCGACTAACCATCTTCTTGTAACCCAATATTTCTCCGGTTCTCCACTCAAGGTTCAGAAACATCTGAGTTCCAACTCCATAACATAGAGACATGCTATATCTCAAGTGTATCTCAACATAATCACGAAGTGATTCTTGGTCCCCTGACAGAGTCCTCAACATCTTCCACCCAAAGGTGGTCTAACCTCGTAAGTGATTTGCCTCAGTGCAAATCATAAGTACGTAGGTACCTCCTTGGTTCACCAAACCAAGTACAAACGGTAAACCGTAAGTGACAAGCAACTAGCTCCACACCTTTCCAGATCGGTACAAGTCACATCTGACTATACTTTTTGGATATCTAACCAAGCATAATGAATCTGAGATCAAAAGTCCCATGAAAATAGGATATCTCTATCCTCTATCAACCAAGATGATAAACAACTAGTACCATGTCTGCTGCCTCACAGCAGATCATGTCCTCCAAACATGTCATCTAGGATACAATCATCAACATGATACGTAAGGGACCAAGATTAATCACACACCACAATCGTAACTAAAACGGATTGACTACGGGTCATCCAGCTAAACTATATCTATGAGTATCTACTGACCAATTATATAAATCGAGATACAATCCTAGTCAACTAAAGAAATGTCTAACCCTACAAACAGTAGGTAACAAAAGAGGTAAACGAGACATGTCACATATCTCGTGTCACTTGGAGAAGTCCCGTCGCCGCCATGTCCCAATCGCGTCCATCGAGAAAATGACTCCGACATAAAATCCGAAAACACCCACAAGACCACAAGGTATCTCGAGAACCTAGCTCTGATACCAAATAAATTGTCACGCCCCGAGACCCAGGAGCCGCTGATCCAATAGAAAATCAGACAGCACCTCCCCTGTCTGGCGGACAATTTACACATACATACATCACATATAACACAACCACGCAGTTTAAATGGGCCTCAGGCCTCAAATCAAGACAGAACATAAAATAAAACCGGTGAACCATACCTGACTACGACCGGTCCGACTTACGACAAAACACAATGCTTAAAGGCCACCATGGCTCACAAAAGTACAACTATACCGCCGTATAGTATGAAAAACCCAACACAAAAGCAACAGCGAAATGTAAAGTATAACAAATATAGAAAATGGTACCAACAAGTACTACCAACAAAATAGAAGAAAATCTCGAAAACATCTCGACGAGTACGCGAACTGGGACAGGCTGTCGGGCACGCTCCAGTCAATCATCCTGAAATAAAAACAAGGAGCTAACGGGATGAGTCATAAACTCAGCGAATATCTCATCATATATACAAGATATTCTAAGCTAGCAACAGTGTAACGGACTATCGACATAACACAAGTATAAGCAGTGGTAAGTACAACTGAAAGAGGGAATAGGATGTATCATACCAATGTAGCAGAGTCGCCAAAATAGACATAAAGGTCTCCTGTGTGCGCATGTCAATCATATGCAGCAATCAAATATAGCAAGCACAGGTAAGAGCAAAATATATGTATGCACAAGGTGCAATGACATGGTCACCCCTGCGTCGGTCAGACATCGTCACCTATGTACGGGAGGAAGCTGAGCGGAGGCCACCCTCCGACGTAGGGCTGTGACTGCCGTCCGTACCCTACCATCACTGCTCCTGAGCGATCGGGTAGACGGAATGCTGCCGGTGTAACACCCCTACTCCCTGACCTATCCTGCGATATCTCTATCAGCCCCAGGCCATCTCTGGAGGATATCTCTATCTAAGTGTTACCCCTACCCCATGTATATGAATGGGGGAGAGACCTTTCTCTCTCATCTACTGATATATGGACTACTCAAGGAGGGACCTCTGCCTGCTACCATGCTCCGATTCACTAACGCATGAGTGCATGAGCGAAGCAGCACAGAGCACACTACCCAATGCTCCGTCAACCACTAACCCATGAGTGGTCATATGGGCAGGTCAGTATCACTGTCGACCTGACTCACCCACAAAGGGGGCCCCTGATCGATAGTGATGCACAGTGCACGATGATGCATGACACTGGTTAAACAGCATCCACTATCTAGACCACCTATATCAACATGATATGCAAGGATCATAGATAATGCACCAGAGCCTAAGTCCTCAAGGTATAGGTATCACATGCTAGGTGTAGTATAAATAGTATCAACAAGGCAAATAGAAGAGTTATATCTCAATCTATTACTCTATTGCTAAACAAAGCATATCAAGCATATATCTATGACTAATCTAAAAGAAGAGTCAGAGATACCCGCCTCCGATGTAGAAATCCAAAAATGAAGAGAACCCCCGTCTGAAATAATATCTATCGCAAATGGAATCCAAATAACCGAGTCAATAACCTGTATCAAATGATATAGTTAGTTATCATATCCGCTATTGAGTAGCTAAACAAATCGGTAAATCGTATCCGGGTTAACCTTATCACCTTTCTCATCTAATTAGATCTAATTAGATGATAGGCTTAAGTTTTCGTGATTGGATCCAAACTTAGGTTTAGTCCAACCCTAAATGAGATCCAATCCATCTCAACTAATTAACCCACTTATCAATCTAGACTAACACAACATAGTATCATATGACACATGTATCACAAATTCCCAACCGAACATGGAACTGTGAACCCAAACCGAAATCTCACAGCCCAACAGAAATGGGATCCATAGCATAAGATGAAGTAAACCAAAGCATACCAAAACCAAGCTCCAACCAAGAAGATCCAGGGCAAGGAGGAGTTAGAGCACAAAGACAACTAAGAACATCTCCCGATCAGAGGAGCTCACGGCTAAGATCAAACACGACAAACCCAAATTGGATCTAGAGATCCTCCCTAGCAAAACACAACTCCAACATTTTCATGGCAGGGAACCCAACTCAGAATCAGCAACTATAGGAAAGAAAACTATCACAACCCAAACTGCCCAAAACACAGAACACCTCCTACACAACCGAATCCAACAGAGACAACCATCCGAAACCAGTAGAGATCACAGAATCAAGATAGAGCTACTCCAATTCATTTCGAAATTTGTTCAGAAATCAGGGTTAAGGATTCAACCAAATTAACACACTTACCTGAGTTTGGCATTGACCGACGATTCCAATACCAATCTAGCAGATCTTGATTTCACCGGATGTTCCTTGTTCAGATCCGGTGAAGTTTCAGCGCCCGGTGGGGAGATCGGGAAGACAAAAATGACGCCCAACTCCAGGGACTGACGGTTGAGAGGGCGTCGGCTTGGCCATGGCTACCAGCTAGGGCACGCGAAGGTAAGAAGAGAGGAGAGTTGGCCGCGACGTCGAGCGAGGAGGCGGCGCTCCGGCTTCAGCAAGGGCTCGCGAAGGAGGGAAAAGGAGTTGGCGTGGCTGCGGCGCGTGTGGAGAAGAAGAGGAAAAAATGGAGCATCGGGTTCGGGGTTGTGTGCTAGGGCAAATGAAGAGATGAACTGATATAATATATCAATGAACTTTTTCATTTAACCCCTCTATATTCCTATTTTCTCACAGCAACCCTCTAGTTTCGGAAATTTTACATTTTAGCCCCCAAAATTTACTGTATTCTGACACTTCTCACTCTACCGGCCTACTCTTTCGCAGTCTTCGCGTCCCTTTGATGCACCGAGCCCGTCGGCTCACTCCCTCGTGCCATCATTCTCGTCCGTTGTGTCTTATGCTCGACTTCCTCCTCTCCTAAGTTCCTGCACACTTAGACAGAGCGATCAAAATAACACAGGACCTAACTTGACCTAATTGATCACATCAAAACTATCTAGGGCGCGAACAATAACTACTAGAGATAGGCCTTACTCTCCTATAGCATAGAGATGTACTTCGGTTTGTCTGACTCCCAAACTTGGAAAATCGTAAATCAAAATAAGATGAAAATCCCAAAAACATAATCGAAACATTCTCTGATACCAATAAAATTGTCACATCCCAAGGGTTTACTTGTCTGCCAAATCGAATGGTACCTCTTAGTGACAATATAAAAAATAATTGATACAAAACCAATTAATGCTAACAAAAATACCAATGCAATATAAAACCCAATAATTTTTTAAATACGGATGCATATATGTATGCATGTACATGTGATCATACAAAACTAACCAAGATAACAATTATACTATTATAATAAAACTCAAAATTCGATACAGAGAGAAAATCGTAAATCGAAGCAGTAGAAAATAAACCAAGCAACACAATAGAAAACCAAACTTGAGTGGGACTAACATCTAGGATTTTTGAGCAACACAACACATCCTTTACCTGCTAACCTAAAAAATAAAAGGAAAAGAAGGGATAGTGAGTACAATGATTTAGCGGGTATATAAAATATAGTGCATGATACTAAGTATGAGGAGATTAGAGTAAGTAGTCTCAGGTAAATTACTTACTACAAAAGTAAAAGTGTCAATACAAACAATTGCTAAAAAAAGACAAATGACTACATAATCATCCACTAACATGCTCAACCAGGTATAACCAATAAATCTAGAGTACATATAGTACATCCAGAATATAACAACAACAACCAAGCCTTATCCCACAAGGTCGGGTTGGGCTATATGGATCCTTCTACGCTATTAGGCTCTGTCCCTTATTATATCATATATCATCTATATTTAAATAAAATTTATCTTATTTATTGTTGCTAACTAAGGCATTTTTGGCCTTCCTCTCCCTCATTTAATGTACATGTTTATCATAGTTTCACATTATCTAACAGGGATATTTATTGGTCATCTAATTACTTATCCATACCATCTTAAATGTGTTTCTCGAAGTTTTTCCTCAATATATACGTATCTGACTTTCTCTCTAATGCTCTCATTCCTTATTCTATCTATCCTCGTATGTCCACACATTCACCTTAACATCCTCATCTCTGCAACTTTCATCTTTTGCTCATGTGCCCGAGTCATAGCCCAACATTGAGCACCATATAACATAGCATGTCTAATAGTCATTTTGGAGAACTTCCCTTTAAGTTTTAGAGGTACTTTATGATCATATAAAACACCTAACGCTAACCTCTATTTCAACTATCCTGCTTGTATTCTATGTAAGACATCTCTCTCAATCTCTCCATCACTTTGTAAAAATGATCCTAAATAATTAAAGCTCTCAGTTCTATACAACTTGTGATCTCCTATCTTTACAATTGTCTCATTATGTTTAATATTGCTAAACTTAAATCCATATATTATGTCTTTACTCTATTAAGCCCAAAACCTTTCACTTCTAGTATTTTCCGCCAAGATTCTAGTTTAGCATTTACTCTTTCACGTGTCTCATCTATCACAATAATATCATCTGCAAACAACATGCACCATGGTATCTTGAATGTGTCCATCTATGATTAGTGTAAAAAGATTGGGATTTAGAGTTGATCCTAGATATAACCCTATCCTTATTGGAAAAGCTTCAGTTAATACGCCTAAAGACTTCACTCTGGTCATTACATCTTCGTATATATCCTTAATTAGTTCAATATATGTTATGCTAACACCTCTCTTTTATAGAATTCTCCATATAATTTCTCTTGGGATCCTATCATAAGTTTTTCTAAATCAATGAATACCATATGTAGATCTTTGTTTTGCTCCCAATACTTTTCAATTAATTGTCTAAGAAGATGTATAGCTTCTATTTTTGACCTTCTAGGCATGAACCTAAATTGATTTTCGATCATCGTTGTCTCCTTCCTTAATCTTTTTTCTATTAATCTTTTCCAAAGTTTCATGGATGACTCATTAGTTTAATACCCCTATAGTTTGCACAATTTTATGAAGGTGATCGAAGGTCAGCAGGAGGGGGAGGGTGAAATGCCCCTGAAAATAAAAACTACTATCTTTTGTTTATCTTAAACAAAGATGTTGATTAGTTCAAAATAAAGTAAACATTAATAGAAAAACTATAATAGAAAAGAGACACATAGATATTTACTTGGTTGCAACCACGATGGTTGCTAATCCAAGGCAAGTATAGCGTAGATCTCCTGAATAAACTCCTTCGGGCAGAGAAGCCTCTTATAAAATGAAAGCTCAGAAAAAGAATGGAAAACTATAAAGAAAATTATTTTCTGTGAATCAGTTGAATGAATGATTTGGAACTGAGTTCTGGTGCCTATTTATAGCCCCGGTCAATTTTATCGAATGTTGATGTGGCACTATAGGGGTGCCCTAGTGCATGATGGTGCTTGACACGTGGCTTGAGAGTTATTCGAAGCACAAAGTTCACAAATAGCTAGCTGGTGGATAATTATTGGCTCTCGGGCGCCTGTATACACAGGGGCCCGAGTGCTCAGGTGTCCCTATTTATATGGGCGCCCGAGGGCCCGGGCGCCCCTATGCATAGGGGCACCCGAGTGACTTTTGGTCAGCAACTTGCTGACCAGTCTCCAGCGGATCTTCTTGGGTGATTTTCGGGCCTTCTAGAGTTGGGCTCACCCAAACCTCCTCCGACCTTCTCCACGAGCGAGCTTCCTCCCAGCTTCTCATCCCTTGGACGCCCCGCGCATCCTTCTCGCACCATCGGCATACTCTTCCATAGACCTCCGCGCCCCTCGAATACACCGTGCCCATCGACTCCCTTCCCGTGCCATCCTTCTCGACCGCTATGTTTTCCGCTCGACTTCTTGCGCTCCTAAGCTCCTGCCCACCTAGACACAGGGATTAAAAACCAACATGACCTAACTTGACTCGGTTGAACACATCAAAACCAACCTGTGATATTTATAATCTTCCCTTTTTCGATGTGCATCAACACGAGTTAAGTTAGGATAAACAAGCATAAAAAAAGAATAAATATATGATAGTGAAAGCAACAAAAATTTTAAAATTAAGCCTACCCCCTTAACTTAATCATATGTCTCCCCCTTTGATCACATAAAAAAAATGTTAAGGGAAGTACTTACATGAATTTATAAAAAAATTAATCCAACACTCAAAATTTTTGAAACTTTTGGAAAAGATTTCTAACATAACAATTAGTTTCTAAAAAATTCAAATTTTCAAATTTTGATTGAAAATTAATTTTTTAAAATATAAAGTCTAATTTTGGATAAGTAATTTCAAAAATTCATTTTTATTTGAAAAATTAATCAAATTTTTATTCAAATTAGAATTTTGATAGACTTATCTCCAGAAAAATTGTGAAAGAGAAAATAATTTTCTATCATTTTGAAAATTAAATTTTGATGTCAATATTGATAAATTGGAAAAATAATTTTAAATTTTGATTTCGACATTAAAAAATTTTGAAAATTTTTCTCAAAGCTTAGAAGATAATCTTCAATTCTTAAAAAATTGAATTCAATGATATAATTTTTTTAATGTATTTTTAAAATTTAAAAACATATTTTCAAATGAAAAATTATAATAAATCTGTTTATCTGTTATAAATTCTAAAAAAATTTTGTGGATAGAATAAGGCAATTTCTATCTTTAAAAATTATTAAACTAATTTTTTTACAAGTAAAAAATATTAATCAGATCAAGAATTAATTACAAAAAAATCTTGACAGTTTAAGATAGAATTAGGATCCAATATAGTTCTTTTCTATTGGATTAACCAAAAATTTAGATGGAACATAAGTCCTAGAAATTTTTACAATTTGAGCTTTATGAAATTTAAAAAACCAATTAAGTTTACCATAATATCTAATTTTTGAATTTTGATAATAATTTGACATGCATAGTTATTTTATAATTTTCAATTTGAACTTTCAAATTTTCATTTTCGCATTTTAACTTATTATACATTTCTAATGGGCACGAAGAAGATAATTTTTTTTAATTCTACATATTTATTTTTTAATTGAGCAATGATAGGGAGAGTGAAAATGGGAAAGTGAAAATCATAGTGAATGATGTGGCATGACGTGGCATGACGTAACACTTTACATGCACACGTCTGATTATCGCTTGGACACCATCGGTGGCCTTCGGCCGCCGCCTCGAATCAAACTATACCCTGGGGGGCACGGTGAACCGGTCAGAGATCGTGCATGCAAAGTGCCACGTCATTCACTATGATTTTTACTTTCCCATTTTCACTCTCCCAATCATTATTCTTTTTAATTTACACATGAATTTTATCATTTGCTTAATACTAAACTATTATTGGTCAGGAGGTAGAAGACGTACCTCACTTACCATATCCTTTCTGATGTCAGAAGCTCTCCCTTCGTCACTGCTATCTTCTGATGTGGCTCCCCCTTCATCAATGCTCTCATCTTCCTAGTGTGAAGCCATCAGTGCAAGTCCGGCGTGTTCTTCGAGAGTTGAATCTTTCGATGAAGACTCGTCCCATGTCGCCTTTAGGTTGTGGACTTTTGCCTTTGTTGCCCCTTTTCCTTTGCTCTTTCATTTGGGATAGTTTTCCTTCACGTGTCCCTCTTCATTGTAGTTGTAGCAGTGGATTTTCCTTTGTTACTTACCCTGCACTTTATTAAATTTTTAGTTTTAAAATATTGAGATAACTTTCTTACCATATAGCTACATTTTCTCCATTTTTTGAAGCTTCCTCTTCATATTGGATCCTTCTCGTGCTTAGGCCGATGTTGTCTGTTTTACTTTTTCCTGCACATTTATATTTGTGAAGTTCTAAAGTCAAAAAATGTTGCTCTAAGGTACTTACCTCAAGATCCTTAGAGATGTAGTAGGCGTCGATTATCGAAGTCCAGTTTGATGTTCTCAGGAAGGCATTCAATGCGTACCTTTGTGCATCCTAATTGCTTACCGACTCTCCAAGATTGTAGAGCTCCGTCATTAGCTCCTTATGTTTAGCATGTAATTGAGCTACTGACTCTCCTTCTTCTAGTCGGAGGTTGCTGAGCTGATTTCGATGCAGGTCTCTTTTTACTAGTTTGGCATCGAAGGTACCTTCGCGAAGATCAAGGAACTTTTCCTTTTCCCAAAGTTCCTTTACAAATTGGTAGTTCTCGATTTGGTTGACTTCTTGTGTAGGTAGTATGGTCAACAGGTGCATCTCTACTTTCCCGTTAGCCACAAAGTCTACCTACTCCTTCTTTGTCCACATGCTTTCATCTTTTGGTTTGTCGTCGATGTCTTTGGGAGCTACAAAACCGTTTTTCATAATTAAAAGCAAATCAAAATTTGTTTTAAAAAAATACCTACATCTTGCACTTCTAACTCGCGAACTTCCCCTCGAACGTTGGCGGGTAGATGATTAGTTTGACGATTTTGACAGTTGCTTCAGACGGCGATTAGTCTTTCTCGAGCATCCTGGCTTTGATACCAATTGACGGTGATCGAAAGTCGATAAGAGGGGAGTGAATTGCTCCTGAAAATAAAAGCTACTATCTTTTGTTTATCATAAACAAAGATGTTGATTAGTTCAAAATAAAGTAAATATTAATAGAAAAACTATAACAGAAAAAGAGGCACGCAGATATTTACTTGGTTGCAACCAGGATGGCTGCTAATCGAAGACAAGTATAGCATAGATCTCCTGAATAAACTCCTTCGGGCAGAGAAGCCTCTTACAAAATGAAAGCTCAGAAAAAAAATTGAAAACTATAAAGAAAATTGTTTGCTGTGAATCAGTTGAATGAATGATTTAGAACTGAGCTTTGGGGGCTTATTTATAGCCTCGGTCAAACGTGGCACTATAGGGGCGCCCGAGTGCTTGAAGGCGCCTAACACGTGGCTTTAGGGTTATCCGAAGTGCAACATTCACAAATGGATAGCTGGTGGATAATTATTGGCTCTCGGGCGCCCGAGTGCTCGGGCACCTCTATGCATATGGGTGCCCGAGATCCCGGGCGCCACTATAATAGGGGCACCCAAGTGACTTTTGGTCAGCAACTTGTTGACCAATCTCCAGCGCGTCTTCTTGGACGATTTTCGGGCCTTCCAATGTTGGGCTCACTCAAACCCTCTTCCGGCCTTCTCCTCGAGCGAGCTTCCTCCCGGTTTCTTGTCCCTCGGACGTCGCGCGTGTCCTTCTCGCTCTACAGGCATACTCTTCCGCATACCTTCGCGTCCCTCGAATGCACCAAGCCCGTCACCTCCCTTCCTTGTCATCCTTCTTGACCGCTGTGTCTTCCGCTTGACTTTCTGTGCTCCTAAGCTCCTCGACACTTAGACATAGGGATAAAAACTAACAGGACCTAACTTGATTCGGTTGACTACATCAAAACCAACCTGGGGTATTTACATTTGTACTTCTCCTTTTTTCTTTAAGGGAACTAGAGTACTTACCCTCCATTGATTAGGTATTTTTTATTTCCAATATCATATTAAATAATTTTATAAGCTATTCAATATCTTGTTTCCCTAAACACATTCATACCTCTTTTGGGATATCATCTAGTCTCATGGTTTTTCCGTTTGTATCCCTTTCAAAGCTTGTTTTACTTCTAAAGTTTGAATTCTGCGATAAAAATTAAAATTTCTTTACTCATTTAAACTAATTAAATTGCCTAAGTTAAGTTGGTCGCCTAAACCTTCATTAAAAAGTTGATAAAAGTAAATCCTCCACCACTCTTTTATTTCACTATCATTTACTAGTACGCTATTGCATTCACCTTTAATATATCTTATTTGGCTAAGGTTTCTTGTTTTCCTCTCTCTCGCTTTAGCTATTTTATAAATGTCTTTTTCCCCTTCTTTTATATTTAAGTTTTGATATAATCATTCAAAAGTTTTATTTTTTGTTTCATTCATTGCTTTCTTAGCCTCTTTCTTGGCTATTATATATTTTTTAAAGTTTTTCTCGTTCTTACGAATATATAATTTCTTATAGGTTATTCGTTTTTTCGTTCACTTTCTCTTGTACTTTCTCATTTCACCACCAAGATTTCTTACTTGGTGGTGCATGCCCCTTTGACTCACCCAGTACACCTTTAGGTACTGTTTATAACTTTGATATCATCTTATCCGATGTTGTATTAGAGTCATTGTATATTTCATCTAATGTTTGCATTCATACCTTCTAGTTCAATATGTTTTGGTTCCTATTAATTAACTTCCACCACTTAATTCTAAGAGTCGTGTATATTTTTTTTCTATTGATATTATGATTAAGGCATATATCGAACACTACTAATCTATGGTCGATAGTTAAGCTCTCTTCAGGAATGACCTTACAATCTTTATAAATCTTTCTATTTCTCTTCCTAACCATAAAAAAGTTAATTTGTGATTTATTATTTCTACTTTTGAATATGACCAAGTATTCTTCTTTTTTCTTAAAAAATGTATTAGCTAGTATAAGGTCATATGCTATCACAAAATTTAATATAATTTTTCCTTCTTCATTTCTTGTTCTAAACATATAACCCCCATGTACCCTCTCATATTCCTCATTTTTCACTCCGACATGTCCATTTAGATCGCCTCTTATTAAAATCATTTTATTTGGCGGAATGTTTTGTAATAGCTCATCTAAATTATCCTAAAATCTTAATTTGGTTTCTTTACCTAATTCTACTGGAGGTACATATATACTAATTACATTCACAACTTCTTTCACCACTACTATCTTGAGAGCTATAATTGATCTCCCTTTCTAACTACTCCAACAATTCATCTTTTAAAGATCTATTTACAAAAATGCCTACTCCATTTTTTGTTTTACTCTTTCTTATGTACCATAACTTAAAACCTGAGTTTTCTATTATTTTTGCCTTCTCACCTACCCATTTTGTGTCTTGCACACACAAAATATTAATTTTTTTCCTAATTATCGTATCTACTACCTCCATTGTTTTACCAAAATGAGTTCCTATATTTCATGTTCCAAATATCAGACTATTAGTTTTCTTATAATGTTTATTCTTATCCGACCTATAGTGTGAGAATGCTTGCCTATTTAATGTTGGTACAATCGACCTAAGTTTGATCGGGTAGATCATGAGTTTTGATGTGTGTGTCAATATGATTAAGTTAGGTTTTTTGTTAGTTTGATGTGTGTGGTTGAGTCTTATAGAACTTGGTGAACCATATATGAGGAAGAATGGAGTGAAGCATCCAAGGGACGAGAGTTGAGGAAGAGGACTTCAAAGGGTGAGCTGAGGAAGTATACTTCAAAGGCATACACGAAGGATGACATGGAGACAAGCCTTGGGCTTGTGTGCACATCCGAGGGACAAGAGTTGATGGAAGAGAACTTCAAGGGGCAAGCCGAGGAAGTGGACTTCAAGGCATACACGATGGATGGACTCCGGAGAAGTTGAGAGTAAGATTGTAAGTTGGTCAGTCGATTGGCAAGGGAAGCAGTCGACTAGCAGCATCGAAAGGAAACTCACAGAAAGATCAGTCAACTGGTCTGGGTACCAGTTGACTGGTCTGTTCAAAATTGAGTCTTTAGGCTAACTATTGGCTGGACACCAATCGACTGGTCCTGGTGGTAGTCGGCTGGTGTCGGGACTAAGTTATTTTGTTAACATCTCTCTCCTCTATTTAAGAGGAGGCTTTGGGGCATGAAGATGTTACGAATTATGATTGAAAAATCCTCTTCTAAGTGCCCAAAGCTTCCAAAGCCTATTCTCTTCCTCATACTGTTAGTCTCAACTTGTAAAAGAGGAACAGATCAACTTGTGAGGGTTTCTCCACCTTCAAGCTTGATTGAAAAGGAGAAGAGCATAGTGAAGCTTGATTATGTGGATGTAGATCCTTGGATTAGTCACCTCAAGGAGGTGGAGACCAAGTAAATCAAGGGAGTTAGCATTGTCTTAATTCTTAATTATTTTTAGCTATCTTTCTCTTGTGCTTTGGCTAATATTTTATAGGCAACATTCAAGAAAAGCTATTCACCCCCACTAGCTAGACACAAAGGTCCTAACATTTAACACTACACCTAAGTTTTCATGTAGATGTCACAGTCCTTGTCGAGACGTTACAGTCGGATCTTGCAACGAGAACCCTTGCATATTTAGTACTACACCCAAGTTCTGGAGATGTAGTGGTTCTTGTCGAGACGTTATAGTTGGACCCTACAATGCATTCTTTCCAGGTAAAATCCTAGCATTAGCCTAATAGTTTAATAGATCCATTCATTGAGTATTTACTATAGTTTTTTATGATGGCTGACAACCTAATGCAAGCATAATAGTTCATCTAGAATATGTAAGAACAAATACATAACTAGTATATAGCAAGCATATAACAAGCACTGACTGTAGAAGAAACACTATACTACGGGCAGGTCCCATGGGTAGTTAGGGTAAGTAAACAATCACTATTTGCTAGAAAAACATTCTACCATGGACGAGTCTTGTGGGCAGACAGGATATATGTATATATATAGTTACATACTATGGGAGAAACACTTAACCATGAACGGGCCCCTTGGGCAGTCCAAATATATAAGTGGCTATTGTCTGCAAGAAAAACACTCTACCACGGATGGATCCCATGGACAGATAGGGTATGTAGGTAGCTATATAACTATAGACCATGAGAGAAACACTCTAGCACGGTCGTGTGTTGGGCAATCAAGATATATTCGCATACAAAGCCCTAGTAACAAGGTAAGCAGTAACAATCCATTTAAGGATAATGCTCAATAAGGCACACTACAATTTGACCTCACTAACATATAGACACGAGCCAAAATAACTGTCATAGGTTTGGTACGATATTTGATATCCTACACTACGGTATGATCTTACTATGTTGAAAACCGAAATTTTAAAGGGCTTAATTGTAAATTCCCAAACTTGGAGGGCCTTTATGTAAAACTGCTATAAAAAAACCTAAATTTAAAACCCAGCCCGTGCCCTAACTCCTCCCGAATCCCCTCTCCTCTGCGCCGACTCCCCCTGCACGAAACCGCTGCAAGCGAACGACGCCGACAACCACCGGCGTTCGTTTCCTCTCAGGCCGTTCGTTTCCTCTCAGTCATCCTCTTCTTCTTTTTCCTCCGTTCACACCAAGCCGATGCCGATTGCCAGCAGTCCCTGTCCGACAAACGAAATTGGCGGTTTCCCTCCTGCGTCGAATTGCCGGTTAGGTGAGATATCAGGTAAGAATTTTGGTGATATTACAGTGATCTTGTTGTTGTTAAGTGTGGGTTTGTTCTTGTGTTTTGGTGGGGTGATACCGTGAGGTTGTGATGAGGTTGCCGTGAGTTATTAGTGGCTAATTCTTCGGTCATGTGTGGAGTAGTTTTCGATCTTTAGCAAAACTAAAGTGTGTAGTTTCAATTATTATTCTACTCTTTGTTCCCTGCCGTGGCATTTGGAATGGGTGGGTTTGATCAGAGTCATCGATGGAGATTTTCACTTACCATGAGCACTAATTTTCGGTGTTGTAATATTCTGTGTTAAAATCCTAGAATTTGTAGTGAAGCATGGTTAGTTGTAGAAAAGTTGTTGTGAGCAATTTGTTGGGTTTGGGAGTTTATTTGGGCTATTTTTGGTATTGGTCTGTTTCAGTTGTAAAGGGTTTTGCCATATTAATACCTTGAGTTTTCATTATGTAATTAAGCTGGTGATTGGTGAAATCATTATTGGGAAGTAACATTGTATCCTTGATACGTGGATATGGGAGTTTGATATGGCTGGATTAACAGTTGTTAAGTGCTTATGAATTTCACCATGAACTACCCTTGTAACATGATTGTTTAAGTCTTGCAAGGATTTGATTCTTGTCATGATTAGCGAATAGTTTAGTTTTATTTTATTTAATTATATAAATAGCTAAACTACGTCCTTAATACAGGACCTTGACATTGGATTCGTTCAGTTGATCGTGGAAGGTTCTCGTTTACGGATTTCTACAATTATAAGGCGGGTACTTCTCCTTTGTACTCGAGTAGTTTTCTTTACCTTAAAAGCATGGTTATATTATGTCTGATAGGTTGCTTGACCTTGTTCTTTGTCGTTATTTAAAACATCACCGTTGAGACTTATTCTTCGTTGATCTTCGAGTGTTCTCAAATTCGTATCTGTACAGTCCTCGATTGGTTTTCTATTCTATAATGTACCGCTTGTACGTGAGTACCTAGAAGTCCATTACACATAGATAGGTTTATTTGGCATTAGAAATACCCTACCTAGTAGTGTAGGTGCATAATCATGGGTTTTTGATTTCTGGTTGATTGTATTGATGCATCGTGTATTCGTTGGACTTTATTGCATCGTTGTTTCTTCGGTTGTTTATGCATCGTATAGCATGCAGTATACTTGCACGTTGCATACTAACGACTGTTAGGCTTACATTTGGTTAAGCCGTCGTTAGTCGTATTGTTGCTTGATTCACTCAACCACTTGTTATCGTGGTAGTTATTAGAGTGCGAGCATCTGTCCTGTTGTGCCAAACAGTGACACCCTCACCGTTGTTTTTAGAGGGATGAGCTGTTGGTGGCTCACCCTCACCGTTATTTTTCGAGGGATATTGTAGCTGTTGATAGCTCCCCCGATGTACCGTGGTCTGGAGTGTGGACTCCCTAGCATCCTGTCCACTCAACCACACCTTTTGTGGTATTTGTTGTTGGAGTGGTACAGTTGTCACAGCCCTACCCACTCGGTCACACAGATGGGATGTGTTGACGGCTTGACTGGTGTCAGGGGTGACACATGTCATTGCATCATGTGCATACGTATTTCTTTTATGCATTTGCTTGTGTTTGATGCACTTATATGAGCTATGGTTGTTGCACATGATTGACATGCATGTATATCTTGGCATTATTGTTATTGTCATTTTACACATGTTTAGTTATTATTCAGTTTTATACCATGTCGTATTATATTGGTTATGCATGATTAGGTAAATTCTAAAATTCTTATGGACTGTACACTGTTGATTTCTCTACTTCGTTATCTTTATTATGTCATGCTTATTGTCTACTCATATATCCGCAGAGTCCGCTCGGACTCACCACCCCTGCTTTCTTCTTTGTTGTTTCAGATAGCAGGTAGTCATATTTTTTGGAGCCAGGAGAGGATCCAGTCGCCAGTCCCAAGAGTTGAGTTGCTTTTCGTATTTGGCTTAGTTGTCTGTTTTTAGTACTTGAAGTTACATTTTATTCATTATCGGACTGGTTTTGTTACTATTATAACAGAGACTTTTGAGTTCTCGTTGGTTGTGATGTTCTTTATTGTTTAAGGTGGTTGAGCCAACCATTATTATTTTATTTCGATATAAACTGCGTGGATGTGTTTTTATACATTATTGTGATGTCAGCCGCTTGTGGCTGAGCTATATTGGTGAGATATTATGTATTATTGCTCCATATTGTCCGCCGTACAGGGGAGATGCTGCCCGATTTTCGAGGAAGCATGTGCCTCTGGGGGCGTGACAATTTTTGGTATCAGAGCCAAGTTTTGCGAGTTCCTTTGGGATCTATGGATTTTTATGATGTTGTTTTGGTGCGTCAGATTAGCCAAGTTTTTTCGATGTTTGGTGTCTGTGGGTTTACGAAATTGTTTTACGAGGTTTATCAGTATTTATGGAGTTGTTTTATGAATCTGTATTTTACAGATTTGGATGTATTTTTGGGGGTCATTTATTCGGTTTGGTTGTGTTTTGGGACTTAACAGCGACGGAACTTCTCCAGGTTACAAGAGGTATGTCTTCAATGATCATACTATCTTTGGTATTCACTATCTAGTACTTTTTCCAAATTAGTTGGATTGTGTATCCGCTCCTACCCTTGTTAAATAGTTATTCATCGTCTGGATTCTAGCCTGATAGCATGTAGTTAATTAGGTTTATTCACATACGTGGTCAAGGTCAGTCATGAAAGTGAACAATTAGTTGGTTGGAGATTCTAGCTGTCCTAAAAAGAAAGCTAACATAGATGAGACTTGACCTTGTCTCAATGTTCATTACATGCCTAAAGTACTATTGCACCATTCTCCTTTCCTCTCGGATAATGCTGCAATATATGATGAGTTTCAAAAAAAAATATATATGCATAGGCATACAACATTATGTGACTCAAATGCGTACCAAAGAGTCCCATCACTAAAGATGTCAACTGATGCATGATTTTACTATAGTTTTATTCTAAAACCAATAAAAATTGTATCCATGGAAACAAACTAAATATCAAGTTTACAATAAGCAAGTTTGATATTAGCTTCGAAAAAAAAATATTGATAGATGTTTGAATTTGGATAAGCAATTAAAGAAATTAGTCAACATACACATCAAATGAAGTTTCTACTTCCTCGTACTGCTGTTGATGCATTAATAGCTAGTGCAGTTTTTATCAACATATCTTTACTAAGGTACAATCAGAAAATAATATGATAGCAAACAAAATATCTTGCAAGTAAAAAATATCTGACCTGTTCAATGATAGAAGTAGCAAGAAAATTTAGACAAGCATAGTTCTGATTTCTAAAAACTGAAGAAACGAGTGCTTTAATGAACGAAGTGATGTGTGAGTTTCGGAAATTCTACCTTCACTGAATTGAAAGGGAAAAAAAATTATAGGTAGTCATAAATAAGGACATTTTATTCGAGATGATAAAAAGAAACACTTTAAGATTGTCATTTGTTAACTGCTAGCGGTGTATATATGAAAGTGCAGAGTTATTTCCTTGTTGCTACAAGTGTACCATATTATGCTTCTGGTTCTGACAGAAGCTGCTTTAAGGTTTAGTAGTCATGGAAAGAAGTAACTGTAACCCTGCAAACAAGGTAAATGACGGTGCAAGAAATTAAAGGCATATCAAGATCAATGTAGGAAATTATCTACTGATATAGCTTATATTTCGAACTAACATCTGATTCAATGCTTTGTCCCAAGGACTGATCTAGGATAGTCATGATCTATTGTTGTTAACCGACCAACATCATTCATTAGAAAGCCGACTGGCATGGCCACAACAATGTGGTCTTCAGAGCAGTTTTGACTATGCCTTAGAGTTTTGCAGACACATTAATACCTAAAACTTCTGTCAACTAATTAGAAAACCTTTAGCATTATAGTTCTTAGTATAGACAACTGTTACTTGTAGGAATCAGGTCATAATAACAATCTTCTATCATTGTCTTTTTGGATATTAGTATCGTCCAGGTACTTAAATCATTCTTGGATAGAGCTCAGTGAGTTTACTTTTGTTGCACTTCATTGTAGGGACAAGTATTAAAATGTTGTTTTCTTGATACAAAATATAGAACATGTAAACTATGTTGTGATGGTATGGACATACTCAAAAGTCAAAAGTGTAATATATTCTACAATTAGAAGAATTGAACCAATTAGGGTGAAAGGTACAAGAGGTGGAAGAAGATCTAAGAAAATGTTAGTTGATAAAAAATTATTAAATTAATTTGAAATTATGTAGGATTTTTCAGGCCACGAAAACCGCTTTTTCGCGTCGCGGAAACCCCGAAAGCCCCAATAGCAAGGATCCGAGCGAAGAAAGCCATTTCAAAAATTACGAGTGCTCGTTTACATGCTTCAAAACCCGATCTACTCCTAGATCTAAAGAGGGATAAACATTTTACCTTTGATGCGTGCCCCGTTTAATCCCGTTCGCTCCTTTTGGATGTCGGATCTCTAGGACGTCAAGTGCCGTCCCTCTAGAAGTATCCACGCGAACAAAAGTAGATAGAGGAAATCCTTTAGGTGTGCTAGCACCTTGTAGGATTCGGCCAAGAGGAGAAGAAGAAGAGGAACTCCAACAATTGGAGAGGAAGAAGAGAAGACACACCCTTGAGGGAAATGGAACCAAAAAACCCTTTTGTTCTCTCAATGTGGCCGGCCACTTAATGGCCATTAATGGCCATTAAGTGGCCGGCCATAACCCCCATTTCATTTGAATTCAAATTCAAATGGGGGGTTACAACCTTTGGAGATGATGTGGAGCATCACCATTGGTCAAAAACCAAGCCAAGTCATCACTTGGTCAAGTCAAGGTGAGGTGGTCTTTTGGTCAAGTCAAACTTGACCATTAATCTTCCTTGATGAGGTGGCATCCACACTTAATGCACTTGATGATGTGGAGCATCATCTATGGTTGGCTCCATGCCAATTCATCACAATGATGTGGCATTAAGTCAAGTCTAACTTGAGGTGGATTTGGGTCAAGTCAAACTTGCCTTTTATGGACTTTCCATATTTAGTCAAGTCAAACTTGACTCCATTTCTTCTCCCATGTCAAGTCTAACTTGAAGTGGGACCAAGTCAAGTCAAACTTGATTTGGATTTGGGTCAAGTCAAACTTGCCTTTTATGGACTTTCCATATTTAGCCAAGTCAAACTTGACTTCATTTTTCTCCATCTATTTGTTCTTTGCGTGTGACCCTATAGGTTCTTGTAATGTTGGCAATGCTTCTAACCTCTTAGAAACATAAGCAATGAGCGGTATCTAGCAACACATCATTGCTACCCAAGTTACAAGAATGTTGAGATCCAACATCACCAATGTGACTACTAATTATGACTTTCATAATATGTGACAATGTCCTTCTATCGTCGATATCTAGATTGATCTTATATGAAGCATAGACCGTGTCATCCTCCAATCAATCTATGTGTCTTGAACTCCAAGTAGACTCACTATAATCAAATAAGCTCAATATCTCATATTGCCTTATTTGGGCATGGTCATGCACTTAGTGATCTCACTCTATCAAGACTATGATATCTCTCCCGTCATATAGGAGGGATAGATCCCATCTACATCACTCACATCCCTCCGCATAATTTGTTACATACCAGTAATCACCTTTATAGTCCACCCAGTTACGGGTGACGTTTGACGAAACCAAAGTACATAACTCCTTATGTAGGGAACTATGGTGACTTCAGGTCTAAGGACTAATAGTCATACTAATAGTCACATGAGAAAGTATATGACACTCATATAACGATCCATGATACTTTCTCATGGTGGGTCATTCAGTATACATTCTCTAATGTATACCCATGTGTCAACTTGATATCTCATATCCATGACTTGTGAGATCAAGTCATCATGTTGACCTACATGCTAGTCTCTATGCATTAACATTGTCCTTGAATGTTAATACTTGACTAGGAATAATTAAGAGTAGTGTTCTCTATATCATCTCACTATCGATTCAACTAATCGATTGATATAGATGAGAATCTTCTACTCAAGGACGTTATTATACTAAGTTATTTGGCACCAATACACATAAGTACAATAACCATAAGAAATGCCTTTATATATAAGAAATATATATACAAGAATATGATACAATGAGTCCAAAAAGTAATCATCATATGATTGGCTCTAGGGCTCTCACTAACAATCTCCCACTAGCACTAGTGCCAATCGCTGTAGTATCTAATACCCAATGACCTAGTGTGACCATCATGCTTTATCTGTGCCAAAGCCTTGGTCAAGGGATCTGCGACGTTAGCCTCTGTGGGTACTCTGCAAATCTTCACATCTCCTCGATCGATGATCTCTCGAATGAGATGGAATCGCCGTAGTATGTGTTTGGTCCGCTGGTGTGAGCGAGGTTCCTTAGCCTGCGCAATAGCTCCATTGTTGTCACAATAGAGCTGTACTGGGTCGGCTATACTAGGAACCACTCCAAGCTCAGTAATGAACTTGCGGATCCAAACTACCTCCTTTGCTGCCTCAGATGCAGCAATGTACTCAGCTTCTGTTGTAGAATCAGCAACTGTATCCTGCTTTGAACTCTTCCAGCTGACAGTGCCACCATTTAAGCAAAACACGAACCCTGACTGCGATCTGTAGTCATCCTGGTCAGTTTGGAAGCTAGCATCACTGTAACCTTTTACAGTTAGCTCCTCTTCGCCTCCAAATATCAAGAAATATTCTTTAGTCCTTCTCAAGTACTTAAGAATGTTCTTGACTGCTATCCAGTGACGTTCACCTGGATCTGACTGGTATCTGCTCGTCATGCTCAAAGCATACGAGGCATCAGGACGAGTACATAACATGGCGTACATGATAGATCCTATGGCTGAGGCATAAGGGATCTTGCTCATGCGGTCTCTCTCCTCTCTAGAAGAGGGACCTTGAGTCTTCGAAAGACTCACGCCATGTGACATTGGCAGATTTCCCTTCTTGGAATTCTGCATGGCAAACCGTTGCAAAACGATATCAATGTATGTACTCTGACTTAGGCCAAGCAATCTCTTAGATCTATCTCTATAGATCTTAATGCCTAGAATATAGGCTGCTTCACCTAAGTCTTTCATTGAGAAGGAATTCCCCAACCAAGTCTTCACAGACTGTAGTGAAGGAATGTCATTCCCAATAAGTAGTATGTCATCTACATACAAAACAAGGAAGACAACTGTGCTCCCACTAACCCTTTTGTAGACACAAGGTTCATCTTCATTCTTGATGAAACCAAACTGTTTGATTGTATCATCGAATCGAAGATTCCAGCTTCGAGAAGCTTGCTTTAGACCATAAATGGCCCTATGCAGCTTGCATACTCTGCCAGTATGCTGTGGATCTACAAAACCCTCAGGCTGTGTCATGTACACATCCTCGAGGAGGTTTCCATTCAGAAACGCTGTTTTGACATCCATCTGCCAGATCTCATAATCGTGGTAAGCTGCAATAGCAAGCAAGATCCTAATGGACTTGAACATCGCGACTGGAGAAAAGGTTTCATCATAGTCAATACCATGAATTTGCTTGAAACCTTTAGCTACTAGTCTACCCTTATAGGTATGTACAAGTCCATCCATGTCAGTCTTTCTCTTAAAGACCCATTTACACCCAATGGGTTTGACCCCTTCAGGTGGATCAACCAAAGTCCATACTTGGTTGGTGTACATGGAATCCATCTCGGATCTCATGGCCTCTAGTCATTTCTCAGAATCTGGGCTCATCACAGCTTTCTGATAGGAGGTAGACTCGTTCTCAACGAGCATAACGTCATCACTGCTTGTAACAGGGTAGCTACCGTTAGAGAGATGTTGGACGGTTCCCAATATGGTAGATAACATATTTGACTCGCAATCAAGGTTAGGGTTGGTTGACAACACTACTCTGATGAGGAAGCTACTTGGGAGCTCGAGGATACGATTAGAGCTCGCTATCCTCATCTATTTACTTGAGGTGCGTATGGTTGGTTTTTATTCCGTATTTATATTATAACTGGGTTGTTAATTTCTCGTTGTTGACCAGTACTCGTTGCGGTTTATGGTTAATGGTTGTGGACTAGTCTGGGCTGTTGACTTCTCTAGTTGTTGACTAGTATTTATTGTGGTTCACTAGCTAAATTTGGGGACCAAATTTTTATTAGTGGGGGAGAATGTTGAAAACCGAAATTTTAAAGGGCTTAATTGTAAATTCCCAAACTTGGACGGCCTTTATGTAAAACTGCCATAAAAAAAACCTAAATTTAAAACCCAGCCCGTGCCCTAACTCCTCCCGAATCCCCTCTCCTCTGCGCCGACTCCCCCTGCGCGAAACCGCTGCAAGCGAACGACGCCGACAACCGCCGACGTTCGTTTCCTCTCAGGCCGTTCGTTTCCTCTCAGTCTTCCTCTTCTTCTTTTTCCTCCGATCACACCAAGCCGATGCCGATTGCCGGCAGTCCCTGTCCGACAAACGAAATCGGCGGTTTCCCTCCTGCGTTGAATTGCCGGTTAGGTGAGATATCAGGTAAGAGTTTTGGTGATATTACAGTAATCTTGTTGTTGTTAAGTGTGGGTTTGTTCTTGTGTTTTGGTGGGGTGATACCGTGAGGTTGTGATGAGGTTGCCGTGAGTTATTAGTGGCTAATTCTTCGGTCATGTGTGGAGTAGTTTTCGATCTTTAGCAAAACTAAAGTGTGTAGTTTCAATTATTACTCTACTCTTTGTTCCCTGCCGTGGCATTTTGAATGGGTGGGTTTGATCAGAGTCATCGATGGAGATTTTCGCTTACCATGAGCACTAATTTTGGGTGTTGTAATATTCTGTGTTAAAATCCTAGAATTTGTAGTGAAGCATGGTTAGTTGTAGAAAAGTTGTTGTGAGCAATTTGTTGGGTTTGGGAGTTTATTTGGGCTATTTTTGGTATTGGTCTGTTTCAGTTGTAAAGGGTTTTGCCATATTAATACCTTGAGTTTTCATTATGTAATAAAGCTGGTGATTGGTGAAATCATTATTGGGAAGTAACCTTGTATCCTTGATACGTGGATATTGGAGTTTGATATGGCTGGATTAACAGTTGTTAAGTGCTTATGAATTTCACCATGAACTACCCTTGTAACATGATTGTTTAAGTCTTGCTAGGATTTGATTCTTGTCATGATTAGCGAATAGTTTAGTTTCATTTTATTTAATTATATAAATAGCTAAACTACATCCTTGATATAGGACCTTGACATTGGATTCGTTCAGTTGATCGTGGAAGGTTCTCGTTTACGGATTTTTATAATTATTAGGTGGGTACTTCTCCTTTGTACTCGAATAGTTTTCTTTACCTTAAAAGCATGGTTATATTATGTCTGATAGGTTGCTTGACCTTGTTCTTTGTCGTTATTTAAAACATCGCCGTTGAGACTTATTCTTCGTTGATCTTCGAGTGTTCCCAAATTCGTATCTGTACAGTCCTCGATTGTTTTCTGTTCTATAATGTACCACTTGTACGCGAGTACCTAGAAGTCCATTACACACAGATAGGTTTATTTGGCATTAGAAATACCCTACCTAGTAGTGTAGGTGCTAAATAATCATGGGTTTTTGATTTTCGGTTGATTGTATTGATGCATCGTGTATTCGTTAGACTTTATTGCATCGTTGTTTCTTCGGTTGTTTGTGCATCGTATAACATGCACCATACTTGCACGTTGCATACTAACGACTGTTAGGCTTACATTTGGTTAAGCCGTCGTTAGTCATATTGTTGTTTGATTCACTCAACCACTTTTTATCGTGGTAGTTATTAGAGTGCGAGTATCTGTCCTGTTGTGCCAAACAGTGACACCCTCACCGTTGTTTTTAGAGGGATGAGCTGTTGGTGGCTCACCCTCACCGTTATTTTTCGAGGGATATTATAGCTGTTGATAGCTCCCCCGATGTACCGAGGTCTGGAGTGTGGACTCCCCAGCATCCTGTCCACTCAACCACACCTTTTGTGGTATTTGTTGTTGGAGTGGTACAGTTGTCACAGCCCTACCCACTCGGTCACACAGATGGGATGTGTTGATGGCTTGACTGGCGTCAGGGGTGACACATGTCATTGCATCATGTGCATACGTATTTCTTTTATGCATTTGCTTGTGTTTGATGCACTTATATGAGCTATGGTTGTTGCACATGATTGACATGCATGTATATCTTGGCTTTATTGTTATTGTATCATTTAACACCTGTTTAGTTATTATTCGATTTTATACCATGTCGTATTATATTGGTTATGCATGATTAGGTAAATTCTAAAATTCTTATGGACTGTACACTGTTGATTTCTCTACTTCGTTATCTTTATTATGCCATGCTTATTGTCTACTCATATATCCGCAAAGTCCGCCCGGACTCACCACCCCTGCTTTCTTCTTTGTTATTTCAGATAGCAGGTAGTCGTATTTTTTGGAGCCAGGAGAGGATCCAGTCCCCAGAGTTGAGTTGCTTTTCGTATTTGGTTTAGTTGTCTGTTTTTAGTACTTGAAGTTACATTTTATTCATTATCGGACTGGTTTTGTTACTATTATGACAGAGACTTTTGAGTTTTCGTTGGTTGTGATGTTCTTTATTGTTTAAGGTGGTTGAGCTGTTGGGACCGGGTGCATGTTGACATGGATACGGGTTCATAATTTAAAAAAATAATTACGTGCAGCGGAAGAATTAGCATAAATAATTTCTCAAATTATTTTAAGCACGTATCTAGCATGCAACCTTATGATGTATGGACATGATCATAAATTAAAATTTTGCAGAAAGTAAACTAATTTACTCAATACCTCGCGTAACTCGAAGTAAGGGACGAGATCCAACCGTAGCATCCCTTGGAAGCTTCGCCTCTATTCGCGTCCACGCCGAGTTCTCTTCGGGATGACTTCGCAAAGCCACGAGTTTCGTGCCGACAAGAACTACTAGATTCTCCAAAGACACAACTAGAATATCAAGAGAGAGAGATGGAAACTAACCACCAAGTAACGGAATCAAGATTCCGTGAAGGAAGGAAGGAGTCGCGACCTGCTTCGTCTTGGTGGTGGCTCACGGCAAGGGAAGGTGGCGCCGGCCCTAGAGGGATGGAGAGAAGGAGAGGAAGAGAGGCTAGGCAAGAATCCTTGATCACTTGAATTGATTTCCAAGCCTTGCCTATGCACCTTTATATAGTAGCCTCTTTATCGCCAAGTCTCCTCTTAACGAAATTTTTCATAAGAAATTTATCTTTATAAATTTTCTATGAATTATTCCGTTATACTAAGTTTTTATTATAACTCTATTTATAATAAAAACAACCATGTCTCCCCTTTTATTATGGAATAAAATTTAATATAAATTTTTCTTATCATGGAAAAATCAATTCATAATTGATTTTATAAAATAAAATAAACCAATCCATGGTTCATTTTAATTTCCATAAAAAAGAATAAATTTATTATATAAATTTTCTTATCATGGAAAATCAATTCATAATTGATTTTATAAAATAAAATAAACCAATCCATGGTTCATTTTAATTTCCATAAAAAGAATAAATTTATTATATAAATTTTTCTTATCATGGAAAAATCAATTCATAATTGATTTTATAAAATAAACCAATCCAAGGTTTATTTTAATTTCCATGAAAATAAATCTCTTTATATAAATTTCTTTATCCATAATTTTATAAAATAAATCGCGCTTGATTTATTTTATAATTTAAACCAAATAAATTGGTTTCCCTCCTTTATTGTGGCCGGCCAAACCAAAGAGGGTGGGCACCCTCTTTGGCCGGCCACACCAAGCCAAACCCATTACGAATTAAACTCTTTTAATTCGTCCAATAAGCCTTCAAAAGACATAGCCATTTTAAGCTTCCGATGCGCCTCTGATAAATTCAGATTCGACTTATTTCTCTTGATTGGAAAATCCAATTTTCAACTCGTTTTAAATCACTCGGATTACTCGTAGTGTGTGTGACAAAATAGGCTTTCAATTTATGTTGGCCGTCTATAATCAACCAATTATAGAACGATCATGAGTGACACCTAGTAGTACATCATGACCCCCAATTAATCGAAAGATCAACGGTTGACCTCAAAAATAATTCTGAAACCCTTCAGCAGCTCTAATGAATCGTGCCCCATTCCCTTCACCATCTTATACCCACTTGGTTCAGGACACGGTCTATGTGTGTCAGTCCCCACTAGGCTGACCACGTCACACCTAACCCAAGTAATGTCTTTCTCGTCCAACGGATTCTAATTACTGTCATGTTTCCTAGAAATTCAAACTCGGAACATGTGATGCTCTGGCCAGAGGCTTTGAGTAACAATCCGACGATAGGCCTTGGGTATACATCTCCTCGCAAGGAGTGGTGAATCCTTTGTAGGCTGTTCAAACATCTTCGGGCACTTCGGCTTATACCCAACCATCCTGGGTCCACACCTCCTTGGAGATGCTTGCTTAAGATGTCAAAGTATAAGTCTTCATGACTAAGATGACTTGAACACCGCAAGTCAAAGGAACATCGCACTTAAGCTGCAGTAAGAACTTTCATTGACATATCTATATGTAGATTACCATATGAAGTTTTACAGCTAGTCACTCCAATGAACTAGTTCCCTTAACTAGCATTCATGTTTATCTCCGGACATCCCAATGTCACCATCCAGTGAGAATCAGCTGATTAGAGAATAATCCATGCTAGTCTCAACAGAATTGATAGTGTCCGTATTTATCAATTCATCGACTAGGGATATTTTCAATACTTCACAATTGCACATGTAGAGATTATCACTAGTTGTGATTCCATCACAAATTCTCTCATGCTGTGAATTGTATTGCGGACATTCAGTAAATGAGTTTAAGATCCCAATCAAATACACAAACATGTATACTCAAATAGTGAATTTTCATTTATTAAAATAAATGTTTACAATCATAAGGCGATTGTCTTAGGACATTTCTCTCATATTACTAACAAACTTCCACTTGGCCTAATGCCAATCGCTACGGTATCCAATACCACAGGCTCTAACATGACCCTCAAACTTGCTCTGTGGCAAGGCCTTAGTTAAAGGATCCGCTAAATTCCTTTCAGTGGGAATTTTCTCAATTTGTATATCATTCCTACTTATAATCTCTCTAATCAGATGATAGCGGCGAAGCACGTGTTTGGATCGCTGATGAGACCTTGGTTCCTTTGCTTGTGCAATAGCTCCATTGTTGTCGCAGTAAACCGGCACTGCTTCATCAATGGTTGGAACCACACCAAGTTCGGAGACAAACTTCTTGATCCAGACTGCTTCCTTTGCTGCTTCCGAAGCTGCGATATATTCCGCTTCCGTGGTAGAATCCGCTACGGTGTCTTGTTTGGAACTCTTCCAACTTATTGCACCTCCATTCAAAGTAAATACGTATCCAGACTGAGATTTGGAGTCATCCTTATCTGTCTGGAAACTGGCATCTGTATACCCACGTATTACCATATCTCCTTCTCCTTATATTAGGAACACATCCTTAGTTCTTCTTAAGTACTTAAGGATTGTCTTGACAGCCGCCCAATGATCCATTCCTGGATCCGACTGGTATCTGCTTGTGACGCTCAGAGCATACGATACATCGGGCCTTGTACATAACATAGCATACATGATAGATCCTATCGCGGATGCATAAGGAATCTTATTCATGCAAATCCTCTCGTCTTCTGTGCGCGGACACATAGACTTCGAAAGGTTGATCCCATGCCTGATGGGAAGGTAACCTTTCTTGGATTCCTACATGCTAAACCTTTTTAGCACTCGGCCTATATATGTAGACTACGAAAGACCAAGCAACCGTTTTGATCTATCTCTATAGATTCTAATCCCAAGGATATAGGTTGCTTCTCCCAGGTCTTTCATCGAGAAAGTTTTAGATAACCAAATTTTAACTGACTGCAAGACTGATATATCGTTTCCTATAAGTAATATGTCATCGACATATAATACTAGGAATACGACTGCACTCCCACTAACCTTCTTGTACACACAAGGTTCGTCTGGATTTTGTGAGAAATCAAACTCTTTGATTGTCTCATCAAAACGAATGTTCTAGCTCCTGGATGCTTGCTTCAGTCCATATATGGATCGCCAAAGCTTGCATATTTTGGTTTTATCAACTGATGTGAAACCTTCAGGTTGTATCATGTATACATCCTCAAGCAGGTTTCCATTAAGGAAAGCTGTTTTCACATCCATTTGTCATATCTCATAATCATAATGAGCTGCTATGGCCAGGAGCATCCGAATGGATTTAAGCATAGCTACTGGCGAATATGTTTCGTCATAATCAATTCCTTGTTTCTGACGATATCCTTTTGCCACTAATCTAGCCTTAAAGGTAACAACATTACCTTCCATGTCGGTTTTCTTCTTGAAAACCCACTTGCACCCTATGGGCTTAATCCCTTCAGGTGGGTTAACCAAGTCCCATACTTGATTTTCGTACATGGAATCCATTTTCGACTTCATGGCTTCAAGCCATTTGTCCCTTTCTGAACTTTTCAGAACATCTTCATAACTGATAGGTTCGTCATCACTTATGAGTAACACGTCGTTCAATTCACTTATGAGAAATCCATATCTCTCTGGAACATTGCGTGTCCTATCAGACCTACGAAGAGGTGGTGTTTTTTTAGGTTCAACTGATAGCTCATCATTATGAGTTATTGGTTGTGGGTCTAGACTAGGTGTCTCTATAATGTCTATTGGAGTGCCTTGTACTTCATCAAGTTCAATGTCACTCCCACTGTTTTCTTGTAAAAGAAATTCTTTTTCCAGAAATACAGCATGCCTTGAAACAAACACCTTTTGTTCCAAGGGATGATAGAATTGGTAACCCTTCATTTCCTTAGGGTATCCAATAAATAGACATTTATCAGACTTAGCATCCAATTTGTCTGATACAGTTCGCTTCACATAAGCAGGACAACCCCATATCTTAAGGTGAGTTAAGTGGGGTTTCTTACTATTCCACCTCTCATATGGAGTAGTAGAGACTACCTTGGTCGGGACTCTGTTTAGCAGGTAAACAACTGTCTTAAGTGCATAGCCCCAAAAGAATTTTGGAAGAGTTTCATGATTCATCATCGACCTAACCATGTCCATCAAGATTCGGTTGCGCCTCTCAGATACACCATTATGCTGTGGTGTATACGGCGTAGTCCATTGGGACAATATCCCATTGTCCCTAAGATAATCTTGAAACTCTTGACTTAAGTATTCACCACCCCGATTGGATCGAAGTATCTTAATACTTTTGCCAAGCTGTTTCTCTACTTCATTTCTGAACTCTTTGAATTTCTCAAAAGCTTCAGATTTGTGTTTCATCAAGAACACATACCCGAATCGTGAGTGATCATCGATAAAGGTGATGAAATAGCTATAGCCTCCTTGTGCAAGAGTTGACATTGGTCCACATACATCAGTATGTATTAGACCAAGCAATTCTCCCACTGGATTACCTTTTCCAGAAAAGGGTAATTTGGCCATCTTGCCTTTTAAGCATGATTCGCATGTATCAAATGAACCGGGTTCAAATGATTCCAAAATTCCACATCGGTGTAATTTGGTCATGCGTTTCTTACTTACATGGCCAAGACGACAATGCCACGTGTAGGAGTCTATTCGATTATCTATTCGAGCACGTTTGTTGCTAACTTCGATATTGAAATCGTCACCGGATAAATCTAACGTGTAGATACCATTGCACAAAGTTCCATTCCCATAAAGAACGACATTTAAAGTTATGTAACAACAATTGTTACTAAAAGTTAAATGATAACCCTTTTCATTCAATCATGAAATAGATACAATGTTCTTTATTAACGAAGGAATAAAATAACAATTATCCAATTCTAAGACACGTCCTGTAGGGAGCTTTAGCAAATATGTTCCGATGGCAACAGCAGCAATCTTTGCTCCGTTTCCAACTCGCAAATTCGCTTCTCCCTTGACGAGTCTTCTTCTATTCCTTAGCCCCTGTATGTCATTACATATATGTGTGCTACACCCAGTATCAAGTACCCAGGTGTTTGAGGAAATAGAGTGACATTCAATAACGAAGATACTTGAAGAGGATGGGGCATCGGATGCCTTCTCTTTCAAGGACTCAAGATAAACCTTGCAGTTTCTTCGCTAGTGACCCTCCTTGCCACAGTGATGGCAAGTGCCTTTTAGGGTATTTTCAGTCTTTTTGGCCTTTTTCTTCTTTCTCTTATTCTGTTCTTTGGCCTTCTTCTTAGAACCTTTCTTCGAGGAACCAACTAACAGTACCGTCTTTTGATCCTGCTTCACAGAAGGCTCTACAGTCTTCAGCAAGTTGAGCAACTCAGGAAACTGGTCTGGAGTTGCATTTTCAGGAGGACGGTTGGGAAGTTGATCTTCAAGGACATAAGCAAGCTTCTCTGCCTTGAGGACTATCCTCAGGTTTCGAAGCCAGTCCATGAAGTTTGGCCCAGTCAGTTTATTGGTGTCCAAAATGGAACGCAAATTCAGAGAAGACATGATCGAGTGATTATCCTAGAAATACAAATTGAGCTTATGTGAGAAGAATGATAAAGAATGCATTAACATACATTAATTAAATCCTATTTATTTTTCGAATTGAATAACCCTTTTTATCAATTCGGGAGATCGTAGGAACATCTCCAAATAGGTTGATATCCAACCATAGAAAAGAACAACCATGGCTGTGGTCATCAAGTTATTCTTAGTTATAAAGGTAGGTAATTATACCGATTACATATCACATATATGTAACTATCACTTATGCTATCAACTAATTGAATGTTTGCATAAATCATTGGGTTGTTAACTCATTAACAAGTATGCATCATTATACATAGCACCCAACTGCACCTCTCTTTACATCGACCTTGGCTGTGGCACAACAAATCGATGCTCCAAGTTTAAGACTGACCCATTAATCAAGAAATAGTTTTAATATGGTTGGAGCTCATTCAACCATTTAGTCAGGCTTGGATGTGTCCAACAACCAAAACTAAGGATTGACCTCTGACTCCAACTATATTATTCATAAACTAATTCCATGGTTTGAACATGTTGAGGTTCAAGCCGGGCATGGATGTGTCCATCAACCCAAACGAGAAACAAAACTTCGGTTCTAACCATATTAATGGAAGGTGTTAGCCTTAATATTTTGTAAGGGGTTTTGGGTCTCATCCTTTCTTTTCTAAGCACATTCATGATATATAATTATGTCATGACTAACGATTTCCTTAATAAGTATGTATGTGACTTAATTTATCAAGTCTCATTAATTGAATTAGGAACCGGATTTCCTAATTCTAATTTCATACTTTATTCAAGGAATTGTTTTGGGAAACAATTTCCTAAATTGTCATAATCAATTTCGGAAATAATATGTTTAAGACTTTGATTTCTCTAAATCAAATCTTATTAAATTAAGAGACAGATTCCCTTAATTCAACCACATATTATTTTCATGAAAATCTCATTTAAGAAAACTCTATAGGAAACCATTTTCCTAATTAATTTTGGAGACAACAATATGTAAGAGCATCACCTCTTAAATCAAATTTCCAAGATTTGATCACATATTTTATTCATGGATTAATTAATTACAACAAATTGTTTTCTAAGGGTGGCTCCCCGAGGCTCAGATACCCAAAGAAAAGAAATTTGTCGTAAATCCAATTTGGTCCGCTCCCCGAGGCGTAACCAAATTAAACATGACAATTTTATTCAAAATGGGAAATTAAATTACAACAACTAACTTTAAATTGGACGGCTCCCCGAGGCTCAATCCAAAATAAAGAATTTTATTAATAATTTAAAACCAATTCGAATTTAAATTGTCAATTAATGATCCATAAATTTGTCTAGACTTTCTTGAAAGAAAGTGCCCAAAATTGCGAGATTTCATAACAGGTTTTTAGAATAATTGTAAGTTTCTGGTACAAAGAAAACTTATATATTTCCAAAGTTGGAAAATTTCCAAAATAGAAAATTTCCAAAATTGGAAAGTTTCCAAAAATGAGAAGTTTTCACAATTATCATAAAATTTCAGAAACTAAGATATTTCAAAAGTTTGCGAAATTTCATGAGGATTTCCAAACTTTGAAATTTCTAAATCTAAAATTTATCATAATTGGAAAGTTTGCATAATTGGAAAATTTTCCAAAATTGAGATCATGATAAAGTTTTCCGCAAAACAATTATATGATTATGTCGAACACTAACCGGCTCTGATACCACTGTTGGGACCGGGTGCATGTTGACATGGATACGGGTTCGTAATTTAAAAAAATAATTACGTGCAGCGGAAGAATTAGCATAAATAATTTCTTAAATTATTTTAACCACGTATCTAGCATGCAACCTTATGATGTATGGACATGATCATAAATTAAAATTTTGCAGAAAGTAAACTAATTTACTCAATACCTCGCGTAACTCGAAGTAAGGGACGAGATACAACCGTAGCGTCCCTTGGAAGCTTCGCCTCTATTCGCGTCCACGCCGAGTTCTCTTCGGGATGACTTCGCAAAGCCACGAGTTTCGTGCTGACAAGAACTACTAGATTCTCCAAAGGCATAACTAGAATATCAAGAGAGAGAGATGGAAACTAACCACCAAGTAACGGAATCAAGATTCCGTGAAGGAAGGAAGGAGTCGCTGTTGGATCGAGAGAACCGATAGAGGGGGGGTGAATATCGGAAATCATTTTTCGGAAAAACTTAGAGCAAGTACGCAGCGGAAATTAAGAAAACAAAGTCACACAGAGACACAATCAATTTTACCTGGTTCGGAGCCTGTGTCGACTCCTACTCCAAGGCCCACGGTCGTTGACCGTTTACTTTGGGCAATTCTATATGAGGCGCAATAATAGTTTACAAGAATAGTTTTACAAATTCAGCACAGTAAACTAAATAATTAAAAGGAGACTCTTCTTTTACCGACGTCCGATGTAGGTTGTCTTTTTCGGGGCAGCGGGACGTCGTCGGCTCGAGTTGGAAGGTTTCCGGAGCGAGGCGCGAGAGCAGAAGAGCGTGGAAGCGTTGATTAAAGTTGTTGTTTGAAGCTTGGGGTCGAGGGCCCTTTATATAGGGCCTGGGGGCGCCTGGGACGTCGGGGGCGCCCCCCCCACGTGGCGGTCGATCCGTCTCCAGCGCGGTCAACATCTGATCCCTTCAAAATCGGGATTAGTTTTGACCGGGGTGCCCGGAGCGCTCGGGGCGCCCGGATTGACTGGGTCAAACTTCTATCTTCTTGGCTTCGAGGGGAGCTGCTTCGGTAGCTATCACTGGGGGCGCCCGCAGCGCAGGGGGCGCCCGGGAGCAGTGGGGGCGCCCGGGAGCACGGGGGCGCCCGGGAGTTGAACTGTCGAAGCTGTCTTTGCTTTGTTGTGTTTTGTGTTACCTTGGGGGCGCCCGGGACACTCCGGGCGCCCTGGTCAGCTATTGCCTCATTCCTTTGAGGCTCTCTGAGTTGCAGACACACGTTCCTTCGGTCCTGCATCTAGGGTTAGTCCAAAACACAATGAAACAATAAATTGTTAGTTTATACAGCCTTAGCTGTCTTGGTTCTGACTTTGGGTCTCCAAAATGGAACCCTAGGTTGAACCGACGCCTACTGTTCCCTCGACGGGGAACGCATCCTCACCTACTCCTCTCAGGAGAGTGTACCTGATGCCAACCGTTCCTCTGGTTGGACTTTTGCCTTACGGTCCTTTGCCAGGTCTTGGATGCCGAGCTGTCCTTCGCCCGGTGCCTAGCATTCCTTCGCTAGGGCTTTTCACTCTAGCATTCCTTCGCCAGTGCCTAGCAGTCCTTCGCTAGGGCTTTTTACTCTGCACACTCAAGTGACATGTTAGATAACAAGTAAGACTTAACTCTTGAACCCTGTTGCCATTATCAAAACACAGGTTTGACTTTGGTGCTCTCTGCACCAACAATCTCCCCCTTTTTTATTTATGGCAACCCTAGTTCAAAAAGTTAAGTTTAATCAAAAGCATAAAAATTTGTTCCCTCCCCCTGGAGGGAATCTCCCCCTAGATTTTTTCAAAACGTCGTGGGGTTCTAAGTTTAAAAAAAAACTTTACATAGAAAGATTTTGCACTTTAAAAACTTAAGTTTAGATACTTTGGAAATCTTTTGATAACTTAAGTTTTAAAAGTTCATAGAGGAATTTTTGAAAGCATGAGTTTAGAGTACTTAACAAAAATTTGAAGACTTAAGTTTAAAATACTCAAAAAGTTTTTGAAAACTTTTAAGTTAAGTAGGATTTGAAAAACTTAAGCACTTAGTAAATTTTTGAAATAATTTAAGTACTTAGTAAATTTTTGAAATAATTTAAGTACTTAGTAAATTAAGTTTAAAGTACTTATGGAAGTTTTGAAAAACTTAAGCTTAAAGTACTTATGGAAGTTTTGAAAAACTTAAGCTTAAAGTACTTATGGAAGTGTTGAAAAACTTAAGCTTAAAGTACTTATAAAAGTTTTGAAAAACATAAGCTTAAAGTACTTATAAAAGTTTTGAAAAACTTAAGCTTAAAGTACTTATAAATGTTTTGAAAAACTTAAGCTTAAAGTACTTATAAAAACTTAGTACTTAATAAACTTAAGTACTTAGTAGGATTTTCTTAAAAAACTTAAGTATTTCTAGAAAGGTTTTTGAAAAGCTTTGAAAAGTAGCTAACTTTTTGAAAAAATTTTGAGAGTTTGAAAAAAATTTGAAAAATTTGAACTTGAACTCTCTCCTTTCCTATCTCTCCCCCTTTGCCATATATCAAAAACAGATAGATATTGTAGAAATTAATTTGCATAAAAAATGAGTTTAAAAAAATTCGTATGATTTTGCTGTACTGAACCAAGATCTAGACCAAATCAGTTGATTTTTCTCTTGTAGGGACATGTCTAACCCATTTAGCTACTTACTAACTGTTATAAGCAGTAGTTTTCGCTAGGGTTAGTCAAGTTAAGTGTTTTTGTTCAAGTTAGATTTTCTAAACTTGACACTTAACTTGATTGTTGTATAAGTTGTATTTAGTGCCCCAATTACTGCAGATGCACTGACTTAAAGCATCTTGAATTAAGGCAAAGACCTAAGTATCTCATCCCTTTCTAGGTTATCAACCAAAAGTACCCTAAGGTGCTTGTGAGATGCTGGCTTCTAAATCTATAGGTGCATGCAGTTCTAAGGTTAGGGCCTAAGCTAAGTCCATTTGCGAAAAAGCCCTAGTTTTGAAAGGGGGTAGTTTTTAAAGAAAACTAAGTCGAAAGAGATTTAAAACAAACTGATTTTGAAATTAGTAAAATAGTTTTTCAAAATTCTATTTTTAGAAACTGATTTTTAAGTCAAGTAAAAAAAAATCAACAGTAAAGTTAATCTATTCTATAGAGCACAGTCCTAACTGCTGAATAGACAAGAAACCAGTGCTCATAAGCTAGTCAACATAGAATAGTCAACACAGTCATACAGTCAAACATAAGTCAACCCTACTGAGTAGGGGCAGTCAAATAGGTACTGGTACAATACTAAGCAAATCTAGGATGAGGGACCGGGATGATCAGAGGAGCCTGGCTGCCAGGATCGAAATAGAGTCATCATTTTGTGATACTCTGCATCTCTGGCCTCCCTGTCAGCTCTGTACTGTGCCTCTCTGGCCTCCCTCTCGGCTCTAAGGGCGCTCATGTAATTGTTGTAGTAGCCCAGATTTGCCTCCATGTTTTCTGCATGATTGGCCTCCGCTTCTTCTCGGAGGCTCTGAACACGTGTCTCAAACTGTGCCACTCGATCGTAGAGTGTCGGTGGATCGGGCTCGTCTATGTGTACTCGGGCTGCTGCTGCTAGATCTCCGACGTCAACGTCGACCTCCTCGTCTGAGTCGATCGGAGCTCCGGCCTGCTGTCGTCTCCAACTCAGAACCCCGGTGGCCGATACCTCTAGACCCGCTAACGAGAAGTTCCTAAATCCTATTTCATCAAAGTCGGTCATAGCGGTTATTTCACCCACGGTTATGTCACGACCGTGGTGATGAAGGAGAAAGGTGATAATATGGCAGAATGGAGTACGCACTCGTCCCTGGGTCGTGACACTGGACGCATGTAGAATAATATGAAACATGTGTAGTCCAATGTCTATGTCAAGGTGATGGACTAGGGCATACAAAAGAAAGGCATGAAAGGGTCGCATGGTCCCGATATCTCTAGTGGAGAGTGGTAGGATACAGCGGACCAGGACTCTGTACAGGGCATAGTCCTGTGCCTAAAGGTCAACGGCTTGGAATCGTCTATTTGCGGGGAGTCTAGCTTCCCTATAGAAGTAGGCGTGGATAGTGTCTAAGGTAATGTGAGAATAGGGAGGGTCAAATGGAGGATTCCTAGGTGGATAGCAGCAAAATGTGGACTGAGAGGGTCGTAGTCCAAGGAATCGGTTCAACAAAGTAGGGGTGATAGACAGAGGTATCCCTTGGACAGTAGTGTGAAACATGAGATTATCTTGTCGAATTATGTTATTGTAGAATTCTGCACATAAGGATTCATTAATGGTATGAGTGCAGAAGACAAGATTATCTAATTGATAGAAGTTAATAATATTCATGGCTACGGGGCATGATTGGGTAAAGAAGTGTCTATTAAGATAACTTGTTTTAATGGGCTTGTAAATGGTTTGAGCAAACTTGTTGCATAATTCTAGGGTAGGGAATCTAGGGTCATGACTTGGTTCGGCACCGGGGTTGGCCGGGTTTGGTCGGCGTCTTCTAAGTTAAGGAAATTAAAAGAAGCATGAAGATATTGCATTAAAAATAAATTTAAATGCAATAAAAATAAAAATTATACTGGGCAGCTCGGGGAGGCATGGTTGAGGATGAGGACTTGCAAGATCTCCTTGGAGTGAAAGAAGTGAAGAAGGAAGTTGATTTTGGTGTGGGAAGAGAGGGGGAATTCGGGTGCCTTATATAGGCAAATCAACGGGGGCGCCCGGGGGCGCCCGGGGGCGCCCGGGAGCTTCCGGGCGCCCAGGTTAGTGGTTACTGCCAAAGGCAGTGTTTTTGGCTGGTTGGGGGCGCCCTCATTAGGCTGCTTTTGCAACTTTTGCTGCATTGAGAGCCATGGGGGCGCCCGCGTGGTTCCGGGCGCCCTGGTCAAAGGCAGAGGCAGCTTTTTGCCTAGGGAAAAAGAAAAAGGTGTGGTGGGGCGCCCGAGGAGTCACGGGCGCCCGGGACTGTAGCGAAGAGACAAGTTTTGTGTTTGACCATGGTTTAATCGGTTTGACTATGGTTTGACTACTTTGACCATGGTTTGACTATGTTGACCACGTTTTGACTATGTTGACCATGTTTTGACTATGTTGACCATGGTTTGACCAATTTGACTACAATATAGGTATTAAAGTAATTATAATTGACTTTATTCTTACTATCTCACCCAATCTAGGGTTTTCAATCACGTTAGCCTTATGGGTTTCGTGAGACAGGGTAAAAAAATATTATTTAATTTGAAAACCTTAATTAATTTTGAAAGCATTTCAATTTATTTTGAAAGGAGATGTTTGAATCTATACTTAGCTGAAAATTGTGTTAGATTTGAATTTTACAAAAAGTAATTTGAATTTGAAATTCAAAAATTGGCTTCCAGGTCTTGGCGAGGCACTAGGCCTTCTTTGGCCGTAGCCTTATTGGATCATCAATCCTTTCCTTGACAAAGCCGTTTAATGAAGTTTCATTTTCAAAATTAATTTTTGAAAAAGTTCTGGTCTAACTAGTTTGGATTTTGGATCGGTAGCTTCGGCTAGTTTCACCAGTCTAAAGAGACCAAGTGAACTTGATCTTATTAGAATTGGTTTCCCTAATGTACTATCATCTCACCTCCACCCAATACTATGTTTTCAAGTTTCAGTTAAGTTTGTTCTGTCCTTATACTAACCTAAGTCTAAGCATGGTAAATTGCATAAGTTTAAATAAACAATCAATCAGGCAAATTGCATGAATTAAATTCTATTTAACAATAAAAATAGTTTTTAATTTGGCTCCCCCTGGACTATAGCCACGATAATAATTAGGCAAGATGTGAATCTTGTCCTTGGGGATCCAATACTGATTTGATCCAGTTAGTTTGTTCAGGCACAGTTTAGGTACCCATGCCTGAACTTTACTTCTGGACTGATTCAGTATAGCAAAGTAAGATCTTTGTCGGGATTTGGTTCTATAGCCAAGTCCGGATCGATTTAGAACGGACTTCTGTTTTCCAAGAATCATGTCAAGACCCTTGGAACCAGAAGTGAATCGTTCTAAGACCGCTCTAAGATCCTTAACCTGAGTTTTCAGGGAGGAGTTCTCTTTCTCAAGTTTTTCAACTTGAGTAGGAGTTCCTTCTTGAACTTTCTCGGTTAAGGATTTAGAGTCAGCTCCCTCTTTCAGGAGTTTTACTTCCTGTCGGAGGGATTCGACTCGGAGTTTGGCTTTCGCCAAATCTCGAGAAAGATATGAAATTAAATCGTTTAATTGACTTCTATTGAAACCACTTACCTTGATTTCGCCATCCTCTGAGAAGGTCAGTTTGCCGTCGTCCTGTTCTGATTCTGACTCGGTCTCAACTTCTTCTGAGGCGGTCAGGGCTAGTAGGTTTGACTGGGGTGCCTCTTCTTCTTCTTCTGAGGAAGATTCGTCCCAGGTTGCTTGCAGTGCTTTCTTCCTTCTCGTCCTTTTAGTTTTCTTTAGGTTAGGACACTCTGACTTGTAGTGACCCTTTTTCTTGCACTCGTAGCAGGTCACGTTGGGCTTGTTTTTGTCGTTTGCGGGTTCAGCTAGTTCGTCCTTTCTTCGGCCGGCTTTCCGTCTGTTGGTTTGGTTCTTCAGCTCTTTGTAATAGCTTCGGGCCAGTCGGACCAGCTTCGTTTGTTCTCCTTCTTCGTCTTCTGCGTCTGAGTCTGAGTTGGACTCGGGTTCAGGTTGAGGTTTCTTCTTTGTCGATCTTCCAGTTCTACCTGCAATGAAGGCAATCCCTTTCTTGACCATATTGGAGTTAGTTTGTTCGTGCAGTTCTAATTCGGAAAATAATTCGTCTAATTTTATTTTAGAAAGAATCCTTGTATGCATCTACCATAGATGCCCACAAGGTGTTCCTAGGGAAGGCGTTTAGAGCATACCTTATTAGGTCATAGTTTTCGACCTTGTGACCTATAGTGTGAAGACCGTTCATTAATTCTTGGATTCGTGTGTGGAGTTGGGCTGCTGTTTCGTTGTCGGCCATCTTGATGGTGTACAGTTTGTTCAGGAGCAGATCCCTTTTACTGATCCGAGTATCTGATGTTCCTTCGTGCAGCTCGATCAGTTTTGCCCAAAGCTCCTTGGCACTGTTGAAGGGGCCTACCCGGTTCAGCTCCTCTTTTGTCAATCCGCATTGGAGAGTCTGGGTCGCCTTTGCATCGACTTCAATTTTGCGCTTCAGGGAGTTGTCCCATTCTGAGTAGGTCTGCGGTACTCCTTCGGCGTTTTTGGGGATCTCCAGTCCGGACTGGATGATGATCCACATGTCCACCTGAGTTTTCAGGTGGACCTCCATTCGACTTTTCCAGTATGAAAAGTCTTCTCCACTGAAAAGTGGAGGTCTGGCGGTGCTAAATCCTTCTTGCATGGCCATTTAATCTGAAACAGAAAACTAACAAAAAAAAATTTCCAAGACTAGGTCTTGGATTAGTAGTGCGGGATGAATAAAATGAAATAGCGAGGGGTGTTGCACCAACCTCGATTAACGAGAAAAAAAGAAAATTCGAACGAAATATTCAAAAAAAATTCGAACGAGAAAAAGAAAATAAAAATCCGAAAAAAAATTTCAAACTGGTGGTTGCACCAAGTTTGAACTTCCCCGCTCTGATACCACTTGTTGGATCGAGAGAACCGATAGAGGGGGGTGAATATCGGAAATCGTTTTTCGGAAAAACATAGAGCAAGTACGCAGCGGAAATTAAGAAAACAAAGTCACACAGAGACACGATCGATTTTACTTGGTTCGGAGCCTGTGTCGACTCCTACTCCAAGGCCCACGGTCGTTGACCGTTTACTTTGGGCAATTCTATATGAGGCGCAATAATAGTTTACAAGAATAGTCTTACAAATTCAGCACAGTAAACTAAATAATTAAAAGGAGACTCTTCTTTTATCGACGTCCGATGTAGGTTGTCTTTTTCGGGGCAGCGGGACGTCGTTGGCTCGAGTTGGAAGGTTTCTGGAGCGAGGCGCGAGAGCAGAAGAGCGTGGAAGCGTTGATTGAAGTTGTTGTTTGAAGCTTGGGGTCGAGGGCCCTTTATATAGGGCCTGGGGGCGCCTGGGACGTCGGGGGCGCCCCCCCACGTGGCGGTCGATCCGTCTCCAGCGCGGTCAACATCTGATCCCTTCAAAATCGGGATTAGTTTTGACCGGGGCGCCCGGAGCTCTCGGGGCGCCCGGATTGACCGGGTCAAACTTCTATCTTCTTGGCTTCGAGGGGAGCTGCTTCGGTAGCTGTCACTGGGGGCGCCCACAGCGTAGGGGGCGCCCGGGAGCAGTGGGGGCGCCCGGGAGCACGGGGGCGCCCGGGAGTTGAACTGTCGAAGCTGTCTTTGCTTTGTTGTGTTTTGTGTTTACCTTGGGGGCGCCCGGGACACTCCGGGCACCCTGGTCATAGGGACTCAGCTTCCCTCTCTTCCCGAATCTCATCACCCCTTTCATAGGGGCCACTTTCAGGAATACTGAATCCCCAACCTCAAACTCTAGTGGTCTGCGTCGCTTGTCAGCGTAGCTTTTCTGCCGGCTCTGAGCAGTCTCTATCCTCTGGCGGATATTCTTTATAGCTTGAGTGGTTTCATCTATAATATTAGTCTGGAGTCCCATCTCCTTCTTTTCACCACTCTCAAGCCAGCATATAGGAGATCTGCATTTCCTTCCGTATAGTGCTTCATACGGTGCCATCCCGATAGTAGCCTGATAACTGTTGTTATAAGCAAACTCTGCCAGACTCAGGTATCGGCACCAGCTTCCCTTGAAGTCCAAGGCACAAGCTCGTAACATGTCCTCTAATATTTGATTCACTCTTTCAGTCTGCCCGTCAGTCTGGGGGTGAAAGGCCGTACTGAATTTCAACTTCGTGCCAAGAGCCTTCTGCATGTGTCCCCAAAAATCTGAAGTAAATCGACCATCCCTATCAGAGATAATGGTCTTGGGAACTCCATGCAGTCGGATAATTTCCTTGACGTACAGTTGAGCCAACTGCTCTACTGAGTGGGTCATCCTGATGGCCAGAAAATGGGCAGACTTGGTGAGTCTGTCCACAATAACCCGTATGCCATCATATCCATTTGTCGTTCTAGGTAGCCCAGAGATGAAATCCATGGAGATGTCTTCCCATTTCCACTCGGGAATAGACAGAGGTTGCAAAACTCCTCCAGGCCTCTGGTGTTCTGCTTTGACCCTCTGGCAGGTCAAACACATACTGATATAGTGGGCTACATCTCGCTTCATACCGGACCACCAAAACTTGCTCTTCAGATCTTGATACATCTTGGTAGACCCAGGATGCATCGCATAAGGTGTTCCGTGAGCTTCCTCGAGAATCCTTGTCCGTAAGTCGGAGTCGTCGGGAACACATAATCGATCCCGAAGATATAAGACTCCGCTGTCCGAAATCCTAAATCCATCGTCCTTGCCTTCGAGAACTTCTTGCTTGATTCTCTGAAGACTCGGATCATGATTCTGCTTTTCCAGAATATCGTCGAATAATGTCGGCGCAATCATCAGGGTGGACAACTGTCCTGATATGATTTCAATCCCGTAATTCATAATTTCTTCCCCTAAGGGTTGGGACAAAGCTGATAAAGACATCAAAGCAGCACATGATTTTCTACTGAGAGCATCGGCTACCTTGTTGGCTTTTCCCGGATGGTACAGGATCTCACAATCATAATCCTTGACCAATTCGAGCCATCTGGGCTGTCTCATATTCAGATCTTTCTGGGTGAAGAAATACCGCAGACTCTGGTGATATGTATAAACTTTACACTGAGTTCCATATAGGTAGTGCCTCCATATTCTCAGTGCAAAGACTACCGCGCGCTGCTAGTTCTAAGTCATGAGTAGGGTAGTTTCTTTCATGTTCCTTCAGTTGCCTAGAGGCATAGGCAATTACCTTCCCATTTTGCATAAGCATAGCTCCGAGTCCAATTTTAGATGCGTCGCTGTACATATCGAAACCCATATCGCTCTCTGGAAGAGTCAATATTGGAGTGCTAGTCAACCTCCTTTTCAGTTCCGTAAAGCTCTTTTCACATTCCTCGGTCCATACATATTTCTTGTCCTTCTTTGTAAGAGCTGTCATAGGGGCTGCAATCCGAGAGAAGTTCTCTACGAATTTTCTGTAATAGCCTGCTAGCCCGAGGAAACTTCTGATTTCACTGGCATTCTTGGGTCTAGTCCAGTTACTCACGGCTTCGATTTTAATTGGGTCCACCATTACTCCTTCCTTGGAGATAACGTGTCCCAAGAATGATACTTGATCGAGCCAGAACTCGCATTTGGAAAATTTAGCATACAGTTGTTCCTTCCCAAGAATCTGTAGTACTATATTCAGGTGCTCAGCATGTTCTTCGGGAGTTCCCGAATATATAAGGATATCGTCGATAAAGACGATGACAAATTTGTCGAGGAATGCCGAGAATGCCCGATTCATTAAATCCATAAACATAGCTGGAGCATTGGTAACTCCAAATGGCATAACTACGAACTCATAATGTCCGTATCTGGTTCGAAAAGCCGTCTTCGGTATATCCTCCTTTTTCACCCTAACTTGGTGATAACCCGATCTCAGGTCAATCTTAGAGAAAACCGTGGCTCCCTTCAGTTGATCGAACAGGTCATCTATCCTGGGTAGAGGGTACCTGTTCTTGATAGTCACGTTGTTCAGCGCCCGATAGTCGATACACATTCGCATCGACCCATCCTTCTTTTTCACGAACAGTACGGGAGCTCCCCAAGGGGAATGACTAGGGCGGATGAGTCCCTTGTCAAGAAGCTCTTGTAACTGTCCCTGTAATTCCTTTAATTCCGTCGGCGCCATACGGTACGGCGCCTTAGAAATGGGGTTAGTACCAGGAACCAACTCAATTGCAAATTCTATATCTCTTTCAGGTGCTAACCCTGGTAAGTCATCGGGAAATACCTCTGGGTAATTGCATACGACTTTGACATCTTCTAGCTTTTACCAGTTCCCACCACATCCTGGCGTCGCCAGTGAGGCAGAACGAGACACATTTAATTTTCTCATGCTTGGGCCAGTCTAATAATTCCATTGTGCTCTCAACTGTCTTGAGCCAGGCCTGGGCGTCCCAGGGCTCGCAGGTGCCAGAGAACTTTTTCGGCTTCAGTCTCTGCCACTGAATCAGATAGGCCTCCTGTCGGACTCCTCGGACCGGAGTGTCCGGGGGTGCCTGTGCAGTTGGAGGCTCAGTCGGTATCGCATTCTGACTTCCCTGCGGGGTTGCAGTGTTCCCCTGCTGGGTCATTAGAGTGTTTATTATCTGCTGTTGTTCAGTGACCTGACGCTGCAGGTCCGTGATCACTTGCATCATATTAGGTGGGGGTGCTGTCTCATTACCCCGATTGCTACGTCCTCTAGTCATATCTATCATACAGGTGATAAATAAGCTACATAAGAATTAACGCTACTTTCTCTTGTTATGCAAGCATAAATCATCTCTATATATCATTACTGTACATGAAATAAAATAAAGCGAGGTTAGGATCTCTTACTTGGAAGCGGCAGGATGAAGCTTGATGTGTGTGTGGTGGAGGGGAAACTGGCTCTGATACCAACCTGTAACGTCCGCCCTTATATCTACTCTCGGGGCGGGGTTACGTAACAACCCATCATATAATTATTTTCTTTTCTTCTAGCATAAAATTAAAACAACCAATGCAAGGGTGCGAGGACTAAGTGCTGAGCATGCTTATCTAACTATCAGGTGATATTTACAAGTGCTAAGCATACTAGTCGATACATGCCAATCTAATATCATGCTTGAATCATTGGAACATGGTAAGTGCATAGTAAGTTTAGTAATATGTGAGTCATGATAGTAAGGTTCACAAGTAGTTCAACTTACAACATAATCAAACCTAATCAAGTATAAGGGTAATTACTAACATTCCTTATCAAGGAGTCACTAACAAAAGCATAATAAAGTAGATATATAGAAGTCTTTCTTTCCCGAGCCACCACCCCACACATCTTCAGCCCTCCTGCCTCTTCCTTTAGTTCAAGTGTTCCTTACCTTTATCTGCAGCATAAGACAACACATAACTAGTAAGCACAAAAGCTTAGTAAGGATCCTGTCCTACTCGCAAAATCCATACGAAAGCATACAACATGTACATATAATAAATCATAAACATGAGTTTATCATAGCATACTAAATATCAAAGTTTCTAAGCATGCAGCATAAAGTATCTTAAGCATACCCTTCACATATAATCAATGTTTTTCAAAACAATTCCATAAAGGTATTACTTAAAAATACATCCATATCATATAGGGCCCAGTTGTGTACCACATAATGCGCGTTCCCTAATGGATTGGGGTAGCGAGCCACCAACCAATTAGAGCAGGACCCTTACGTCCTACCGGAGCCATGACCTTACGTTAACATGCACCCCGGATTTGTTTAACGACCCCCTTACGAGTCGGGTACACAACTTCCAAAGTAAAATACTTATCATGTCTTTACATATATGCTAAGGAGTACTCCAAATTCACTTCTCAAGGGACACACCACTCTTCAAGGGTGTTTCTGATCCCATAGGGACACACCACACAACATAAGGGTGTTCTTGATCCCATACTTAGTGGAGTATCCTTTCAAGAATTTTAACATACACATCACATGCAATCTCATAAGGGTGCCCCATGGGCTATAAGACATGCTCATATATACATCATAATTCAACCACTTAAACATACTTATATATATGACAAGATTGGTCACATAGATCATACTCATATCATAGGAAGTGGTAGCATGCTAAAAGTTAAAGTTTTCCAATCAAACGTTCCATTTAAACATCACATGCATATACATATCATCATCCCCAACATAAGCATATTCCATAGGGTAGTTTAACCTTCACAAACCCTAATCTTAGGGTGTTGGCCGAAAGTCATAGGGTAGGGGAAATTAGGGTTTTTGCAATAAAACATTCACACAGGCATTTATACAAACACTTTGTATACACTATCTTACAATACACTAAGCATGGATATATATTATAGGATAATTCAACCCTCACAAACCCTAGTTCCCATGCCTTGGCCGAAACCCATCCAACCCTAAACCCTAGTTTTTGTCATCACAAAATGAAGGGACACAACATATATGTATACTCTAAGTTCCAAGGGGTCTTCTCATGCATCAAGGAGTAACCAAGGTCTCCCCCTTGGGGTGGCCGAAACCTATACAAGGGTAAAACCCTAGGTTTTGTTCACAACATTTTGAAGGAAACAACATATACATATACCCTAAGTTCCAAGGGGTCTTCTTATGTATTAAGGAGTAACCAAGGCCTCCCCCTTGGGGTGGCCGAAACTCATCAAGGGGAAAATCCCCATTTTCGAAACAATCAAGGAGAAGAAGAAAAAATAAAACAACCATACAATGACTATTACATTGCAGGCGAGGGGATACTTACATCCTTTCGCTTGAATTTCTCCTTCTCTTACTCCTTACGGTACCCTTGGTTGAAGGAGAAATGAGAATTTCCCTTGTTAGACTTCTCTAGCACTCTTGGCCCTAGTAGAGGGCAAGATCCTTGAATGGTTCCTCTTCCTTCCAATTCCCTAGGGTTAGAACCCTAGGGTGCACTTTTCGAAATTGGAAAGGGAGAAGAAGGGCTCTAGGTTTTCGAAAATTGAAGTGGGGAAGAAGAAGAAGAAATGTAACTTCTTTCTCCCTCTCTTATTTATACTCTTCTCATGAAGGGACATGACTCTTCACTTCCCTAGCTTTAACAAGCATGTTTCTTATTCTCTCAACATGAAACATGGCTTGGTGCAATGGTTAAGACATTGTTAGTGCAACTAGGAGGTTCAAGGTTCAATCCCAGCTTCTTCCTTTCTACATCTTCTTTTTATTACATTTTGCACTAACCCACATCCAAGCCCATTAAGCCAAGCCCATCATAAAATTTCATAATAATTATGTTTCATGAATTCATAATGTTTCATATGGGAAATTTTGGGGTGTTACACGCCGGCGCTAGAGGGATGGAGAGAAGGAGAGGAAGAGAGGCTAGGCAAGAATCCTTGATCACTTGAATTGATTTCCAAGCCTTGCCTATGCACCTTTATATAGTAGCCTCTTTATCGCCAAGTCTCCTCTTAACAGAATTTTTCATAAGAAATTTATCTTTATAAATTTTCTATGAATTATTCCGTTATACTAAGTTTTTATTATAACTCTATTTATAATAAAAACAACCATGTCTCCCCTTTTATTATGGAATAAAATTTATTATAAATTTTTCTTATCATGGAAAAATCAATTCATAATTGATTTTATAAAATAAAATAAACCAATCCATGGTTCATTTTAATTTCCATAAAAAAGAATAAATTTATTATATAAATTTTCTTATGATGGAAAATCAATTCATAATTGATTTTATAAAATAAAATAAACCAATCCATGGTTCATTTAAATTTTCATAAAAAGAATAAATTTATTATATAAATTTTTCTTATCATGGAAAAATCAATTCATAATTGATTTTATAAAATAAACCAATCCAAGGTTTATTTTAATTTCCATGAAAATAAATCTCTTTATATAAATTTCTTTATATAAATTTCTTTATATAAATTTATTTATCCATAATTTTATAAAACAAATCGCGCTTGATTTATTTTATAATTTAAACCAAATAAATTGGTTTCCCTCCTTTATTGTGGCCGGCCAAACCAAAGAGGGTGGGCACCCTCTTTGGCCGGCCACACCAAGCCAAACCCATTACGAATTAAACTCTTTTAATTCGTCCAATAAGCCTTTAAAAGACTTAGCCATTTTAAGCTTCCGATGCGCCTCTGATAAATTCAGATTCGACTTATTTCTCTTGATTGGAAAATCCAATTTTCAACTCGTTTTAAATCCCTCGGATTACTCGTAGTACGTGTGACTAAATAGGCTTTCGATTTATGTTGGCCGTCTATAATCAACCAATTATAGAACGATCATGAGTGGCACCTAGTAGTACATCATGACCCCCAATTAATCGAAAGATCAACGGTTCACCTCAGAAATAATTCTGAAACTCTTCAGCAGCTCTAATGAATCGTGCCCCATTCCCTTCACCATCTTATACCCACTTGGTTCAGGACACGGTCTATGTGTGTCAGTCCCCACTAGGCTGACCACGTCACACCTAGCCCAAGTAATGTCTTTCTCGTCTAACGGATTCTAATTACTCTCATGTTTCCTAGAGATTCAAACTCGGAACATGTGATGCTCTGGCCAGAGGCTTTGAGTAACAATCCGACGATAGGCCTTGGGTATACATCTCCTCGCAAGGAGTGGTGAATCCTTTGTAGGCTGTTCAAATATCTTCGGGCACTTCGGCTTATACCCAACCATCCTGGGTCCACACCTCCTTGGAGATGCTTGCTTAAGATGCAAAGTATAAGTCTTCATGACCAAGATGACTTGAACACCGCAAGTCAATGGAACATCACACTTAAGCTGCAGTAAGAACTTTCATTGACATATCTATATGTAGATTACCATATGGAGTTTTACAGCTAGTCACTCCAATGAACTAGTTCCCTTAACTAGCATTCATGTTTATCTCCGGACATCCCAATGTCACCAGCCAGTGAGAATCAGCTGATTAGAGAATAATCCATGCTAGTCTCAACAGAATTGATAGTGTCCGTATTTATCAATTCATCGACTAGGGATATTTTCAATACTTCACAATTGCACATGTAGAGATTATCACTAGTTGTGATTCCATCACAAATTCTCTCATGCTGTGAATTGTATTACGGACATTCAGTAAATGAGTTTAAGATCCCAATCAAATACACAAACATGTATACTCAAATAGTGAATTTTCATTTATTAAAATAAATGTTTACAATCATAAGGCGATTGCCTTACGACACTTCTCTCATATTACTAACATGAGCCACCCATTATTATTTTATTTCGATATAAACTGCGTGGATGTGTTTTTATACATTATTGTGATGTCAGCCGCTTGTGGCTGAGCTATATTGGTGAGATATTATGTATTATTGCTCCATATTGTCCGCCGTACAGGGGAGATGTTGCCCGATTTTCGAGGAAGCATGTGCCTCTGGGGGCGTGACAATTGGTATCAGGATTCATAAACTCAAGTACTTATCCTGGAGGTCTAGAGTTCGAATCCTGAAGAAGGCAAAAATCCACTGGCCAGGGGTGGAAAGACCTAGTGAGTAACGACACGGTTGTTGGTCGTCGACATCGGTTGTTGGTCGATGACATAGTTGGGCCGGCAAATGTTGATTTGGCCACCAGGTTGTTGGGCCGAGGGGCCAGGTTGTTGGGCCGCCAAATGTTGATTTGGCCGCCAATGGGTTGAGGGGTCGTGTAACGCCCGAAAATTCTCAAACCTAATTTTAGAAATATCCTAGAATTAATTTTGAATTTATGGATATTGTTATAGAATTTTTTCCATGGACAAATAAGGCAAAAATGAATAAAAACAGAATGCGCAGTAAAAAATTTTAAATGGGGTTTGAACCCACGACCTATACCAGGAAAAGAGAAAGACTTACCAAGTAGGCTAATCTGTTTTCGTTAAAATAGAATAGAGCGAAGGATAAATAAGGTAAAGTTAGTATTTAACTTAGGGTTTATTGTATAACATAATATAAATAAGGAATTAAAGAATTAAAGAAGGTGTTTTGAGGTTGCGTGAGCCCTAGGTGCGCCGACGCCCCCTCCTCTTCTCCTCTTCCTCTCTTGCGTCTCCTCGTCCTTCTCTCCTCTTCTCTTGCCGCCCAAGACAAAGGGGAAGCAAAGGGAAGGTCTCAAGAGGCCCTATTCTCTACAAGAATTCTCGTAGACGCGAGGAGAACGCCAAGGAGCAAGAAGAACGTCGAAGTTCGACGTTCCCTCGGGAATTTCAGATTTTATTCGTAAGGAAAACCTAGCGCAGGATGTAAGTATCCCTCACCTGCAGTATAAGTAGTTTCGGTTGACTTTTCATATGCTTTATTTCCTTGTATTTATGCTTTACGATTAGAAATCATAAATTTTGAACAAGCAGGCACGTTAGGTGGTTGTTAAAATGTTCAGTTCAGTTAATGCTATAGAAAGCATTAAAGAATAGAAATTCTTGCTTCAGTTTATGATTTAGACCAAGGTCCAACGGGATGGGCTCCTAGTTGCCCTTAGGTTTAGATAACCTAGTAAAAGCAAGAATCAGAAAAGGAAAGAAAAGTATAAAGGACTATTTTATTTTCAGTTGGCATTGTACCGGACTTCGGTCCAGGGATAGGCTCCAAGTTGCCTCTAGGTTTAGATAACCTAGTATGCGATGGACTTCTAGTTGCCCCTAGGTTTAGATAACCTAGTAGAACCCTAATGGATTCGGGATTTGCTACCTCGGGTTTATTAGGGATGCGCGCACAGTTGGTACATTGCCGGGCCCACAGCAATTGATTATTACTTTCACCTACTATATGTATTTAGTTTTCAGAAATTCATATTAGCACGTGATGAATTTAATAATTAGTTTTATGTTAGTTAGTTTCAGTTCCAGTTCAGATATGTATGCCATGCTATAGCTTACTTTTCAGTTTTAGTTTAGTATGTGTCATGTCTCAGTTATATGCCATGACATTCTATGATAAGTATTTTAGCATGAGCCTAGCATGATTACTTATGGATATGAGCATGTATGTGCATAGCATGTTTTACAAAAGCATAATTCGAGTTTTCATAGTTTTGTGAGGCTAGATGGTACTTACTATGCTTTATGCTTATTAGTTTGCATTTCCTTATACTGCAGATACAGGTAAAGGAAAGCACTAGTAGCGGAGGCGGCGGGCTTGATGCAAAGTGTGTGTGATGGTGGAGTTGGAATAAAAGTCTTCGGAACTTGCAAAGCATAGAAATAGTCTTTATTATGCTTCTTTAGTTATTCCGCAATATATTATGTGAACTATGTATGAACTTAATTAGACTTGTATTCGTGGTGCCTAGTATGCTTGAAGTACTTTACTTATCTGACTTAATATTAGTTTTGTGAATGCTTGAATGTCACGAGTCATTTACTTGTGATAGGGTAATTTAGACCCATATTTACGCTTTAGAAGTAAGAACTTGATACTTTTGATCTACATGCTAAATACTTAAGATATGCTTGTTCTAAGATTAATACACCATATGGAATGACATGTAGTAGCTAAGGATGCCTTTAGATAGGAATACTGAATAGTTTCAATAAGAAGTTGATACGAACTTGGCACATTCATGTTTATGCTTCTACATGTCTCTTTTATGATTTCTAAGTTGCTATACATGCTAGAAACCCTCCAAAAACATGTAATAAATGTCTTAGAATAGTTATGGAACTTTATTTATGTCATTAGGTTTGTTAGATATGATTTTGGTACATTGTAGCTCAAGTTTGATAAGTTCTGGGAATCTGAAAGTTGAATTTTCAAAACTACCAGTCGACTGAGAAAACACCAGTCGACTGGTATCGGGCACAGAAACATTCTGTGGCCCGACCAGTCGACTGACATATAGCAGTCGACTGGTTCTGTGTAAAACAAAATTGTTGTAGAGCAGCTGGTTAGTGCTTTAGTCATGCAATGCAAAGGTGGGGGGGATCGAATCCTGGCCAAGTTAATAAAATTAAAGTTTTTGTTTTATTTTGGTTGGTTAGTACTTTAAACATGATTTAGAATTGTTAGTTCAGTAAATAGCGAAATGAGAATTTTCGAAATTCTCCCAGTTGGTTTAGCATTATCAGAAATCACTAATTAGTCAGCCAGCCAGTTAGTTAGTAGCGATCCGGCTTAAAGCTTAGTACCAGAAGACGGGTCGTTACAGGTCGTGTCGTTACATACTACTATATAGGCACGAGCCTAAATAATCTACATGACTCGGGTAGGATACTCGATATCCTAACTATAGACGCAACACATACTGCTCGTGCTATGACAATGTCGGTTGGTCTGCTCAATGGAGCAACACCGCAAACACACAAGGAAAAGACGGGGAGGGGGTAAGAGAGATGTGGAAATAAAACTTAGGTTTATGAAATGAACTTAAGAAATCAATCAACTCCTACTTTAAATAGGTATTCTAAACAACTTTTCTAAGCCCAAATAAATTTACCTCAATAAAATATCAAAAATATTCATTTTAAATTTTGAAAAAATCCAAAAACATCTAATAAATTCTATATATTCCTATAATTTTTTTACTCATTAATTATCAATTACTTTTTTTATTATTTTACTTAATAAATTCATTTAGGTCAATTTTAGTAGTTTTAAATTCCTATTATCTCTAATATTAAATTAAAATTTAATTTCAATCTCATTTAATACACACACACACACTAACTTTAACATTTATTTGGAACCATTGAACATACTTCCCTGTAGTTGTTACACATAATGAATAAGATATAAAATGTAAAATTATTCGCACTTACGTTGGGTCTAGATGTTTAGGATCCATCTAACTCATCTAGACTGAGTTGCCAAGTTACAGCTCCCAGTTGCTTGCTCTTAGACATTGTTTGCCAAGTCTTCCGCTCCCAGCTGATTCCACGTAGACATGAGTTACCTAGCACCCAACTAGGAATTAGTCTATCAAGCCTTAATTACTTAGACTTGATTCACCTATCCTCTAGCTAGGAATTTTTCTACTAAGCCTTAATCACTTAGGCTTGACTCACTTAGCTTCCAGCTAGGAATTTATCTACCAAGCCTTAATCCATTTGACTTGATTCACATACACCAATCTAGGAATTTGTTTTCTTAGTCTCAACGAAGACTCAACTCATATCTAATTCCAAATCAAGACTTAAGATGCCTAGATCCACTAGAACTTAGTCATTGTCTAGTTCACAATTAGGATATTAACACCTATTAATTTTTCTACACTTGCAAACTTAACACAACTAGTTAGATCACAACTAATCTAACTAGTCATATATTAAAATTTTAGAATAAATATTATGCACTCAGTACCAGCAATCTCTCATTTTTTTGATAATATGAAAACTAAGTTAAAGTTAGTAATAATCAAATAATAAATAAGAATTTTGAATTTATATTCAATGTATGAAAGAAGATAGAGTTAGTATAGCCATACATGAATATAATAATTGAAGAAATAACTCCCCCTTAATTATTTCTCTCCCTTAATCAAATAAGGGATTGAATTTAGAAGTTAATAAACAATATTAACTTTATCTCTCTCTTTAGCTTTATTTTTAATCTTTCTCACCCTTTTTCATATATAAAAAAAGGGGTTAAAATACAAATAAAGCATGACATATTGTCAAATGTAATATTGCAAGAATTAACAAAGATAAGTTAATTATAGATGGATTCAAGTTAGACAATTGTAGACCAAACATAGAGTTTAACTTATAATGAACAATAGAATCTAAGTTAAGTCAAACCAAGAAGTTAATCTATTATGCACATGCCAAGTCTTCTTCTAAGTGTATTGAATTCGGGTTGAACTAATGGTTTTGTAAAGATATCTACTATGTTAGACATGGATTCAACATATTTGAGTTCAATATCACCATTTGATATGTGTTCTCTAACAAAATATTGTTCGATTTCTATGTGTTTGGTTCCGGAATGATGTACAAGATTTTTGGTCAAATTTATTGAGTTGATATTATCAATCATTACTTAGACCTTTTTATAATTAAGTTCATAGTCTTTTAATATGTTCATCATCTATCGTAATTGAGTGACACATCCACTCATAGCAACATACATAGCTCCAGTGGTGGATAAGGCTGCATAATGTTGTTTTCTACTACTCTAAATAATTAGATATTGTCCTAGAAATTGACAACTACCACTGGTACTATTCCTATCTAACTTGCATCTAGTATAGTCTAAGTCAGTAAACCCTACTAAGTCAAAGTTACTTGTTCTTGGGTACCATAGTATTACATTGAGTTGCTTTTATATATCTTAGAATACTTTTAACAGCTACTAGAAGAGATTCTTAAACACAAGATTGAAATCTTACACACATACCTACTGAGAATAATATATCTAGTTGACTAGCAGTTAGGTATAAGGTTCACCTATAATACTTATATAGTGTTTTGCATTGACACCTTTTACATTTGGGTCATTGTCTAATTTTACATTTAGGGCCATTGGGGTTGTTAAGTCTTTAGAATTTTTCATTCCAAATCTTTTAATTAGTTCATATGTGGTCTGATAGACATAAATACCTTCTTTATTTTGTTTGACTTGTAACCTAGAAAATAGTTAAGTTCTCCTACTAGGTTCATTTGAAATCACTTTCCATAGTGGATTTAAAATCATTTATAAATGAATTGTTAGTTAATCAACATAAACCTAGGCAATAAAAATATCTTTAGCATGAGTCTTGATAAACAGAGTTGGATCAACTTTATGTTGGGGTTGGAAGGTTACAATCATATCCCATATTGAAAACATATGGGAAAGATAATAGGTTTATAAGGGAAAGATATCTCCATTGGTATCAGAGCTAGGTCGCTCTTCACCGGATTAACTGCCGGAAGAAGCATGAGCTAGAGCCATGATTCAGATCTAACCATATGCGTTAAGCCTTAAACAAAGGAAGTGTAGGCTTCCGTGTCTTAATCAAGAGGACTAGATACCAGGCAGAGAAGCCCTAGTTGTGGCTAGGCGGTGAAGTTCTAGTAGGTCGGGTGGACCGAGGGGAAGAAAGCCCTAGTGGGTTGAGGATCAGTCATCAAATAGAAAGACTTTCCGCTTGAGGGGGGCCTATGGTCCTTTGTTTGAGGAGGGGATTGTTGGGGTTGCAAGGATGCAAACATAGTCCCACATTAAAAATACATGGGAAAGATCATAGACTTATAAGGGAAAGATATCTCCATTTGTATGAGGCATTTTGGGAGAGCCCAAGAGCAAAACCATGAGGGCTTAGGCCCAAAATGGACAATATCATATCATTGTGGAGATATCTAAATTTATTTTGGTCCTAACACTTAACCCTATCTAAAACCTTTAGAAATTAAGTAGGTTGACAATCTTTCATACCAAACTCTAGGGGATTGTTTTAATCCATAAAGTGTCTTTCTGAGTTTTAGTACATGGTTGGGTTTATCTAGGTTTTCAAATCTTGGTGGTTGAGCTACGTATATCTGTAAAGCCATTTAAAAATACTGATTTTATATCTATTGAAATAATTTGAATCCTTTATGAGTAGCAAAGGCTAAGAGTAACCTAATTGACTCAAGTCTAGCAACTAAGACATAGGTTTCATCATAGTCCAATTTTTTTACTTGACTAAATCCTTGAGCTACAAGATGAGCATTGTTTCTGGTAATTTTTCATTTTTCATTTAACTTGTTCTTGAAAATCCATCATGTTCCTATAGCAATTTTATCACATGGTGTTGGTACTAGGTCCCAAACTTGATTTTGATCAAATTGGGATAACTCTTCTTATATAGCTATTATCCAATCTAGATCAAGTTGAGCTTCATCTATGTTCTTTGATTCTATTTTTGGTATTATAGTTGTCTGACTTATGTTTCAATGAGTAGATCTAGTTCGGACTCCTAAGTTTGAATCGCCTATTATTTATTCAACTAGATGACTATCATTAGTCTTGGATGCTCTTATAGTTTGATTTTCAACTTGAGTTCAAGGTTTCTCGTCGTTGGATTCATGTCTAACTTGCTTTGGATTATTGTTAACTATTTTATCAATTTAAAAATGAATAGATTGGTTTGTTTTGGTTGAGTTTTCTTCATTAAAGGTTACATTTGAGGTTTCTTCAATTTTAGTGGTTTTCTTATTATAAATATTATATCCTCTACTATTTGTTGCATACCTACAAAGATTTCTCCATCAATATTATTTGTAAATTTTGGTAGGTTATCTTTAATGTTTAATATATAGTTCTTGAATCCAAATATTTTCAAATATTTAATTGAGGGTGTTTTATTAAAGAATATTTCATAAGGTGTTTTTTGTTGGGTTTGTTAATATGAATTGAATTTTGAACATAATGTGCAGGTTGTGTTAATGATTTCTGCCCAAAAATGACTTGGTAAATTAAATTCATTTAACATTGTCCTAGCTGCTTCTATTAGTGTTCGATTCTTCCTTTCAACTTTGTTTTGCGGTTCTAGGATATGAGAATTCATGTATGTATCTTTTGTCTAGACAAAATTTCTTAGACTCATGATTATCAAATTTTCCTCCATGATCACTTCTAATTTTCTTAATTTTAATGTTCATTTGATTTTCTATTTGTTTAATAAATTGAATATGTTTATTTATCTTTTTGTTTTAGAAAATAAGTCTAGGTAAAATTTTGAAAATTCATCAATAATTACTAGACAATATTGACTTCCATTTAATGATTTAATTTTGTTACCTTCAAATAGATCCATATGAATTCTTTCTAAGATATGAGTTGTTTGATTTGAATTACTCAATTTATGGATTGATCTTGTTTGTTTTCCCTTTTATATGCATCACAATTTAAGTTATCTGATTTAGTTATGGTTGGTAAACCTTTAACTAAGTCATTTCTAGTAATTTTTAATAACTGCCTAGTATGAGTATGAACTAGTCTCATATGTCATTGTCTAGTTTCTTCTTATTGCGAAAGAAAACATGTATGTGAGAAAGAAGGTAAACTAATGGTATACATGTTATTTTTTCTGGTTCCTACTAAAGTTAATTCAGGTATTTTGTTGATTTAGCAAGATATTTGTTAGACAAGAATTGAACTTTATTTCCAATATCACAGAGTTGACTTATGCTAAGCAAATTAAAACTTACGTCTTCAACAAATAAAACTCTTTTAATGAATAACATTGAGTTTAATACATTCATTATTTGACACAATTACCTTTAGCTTCTTGTTGTTTTCGAAGTGGACTGTCCCCATATTTTCAGCTTGACTGATGTAAACATTTCGTGGTTTCCAGTAATGTGTCTAGAGCCACTACTGTCCAACATCCACTCATGTTGAATATGATTTTTCAAGAATTTTGAATTTGATTTGGCGATGAGTACAGTGCAACATATTTGTTTTGATTTAGCTTCTTTATTTTTGGTAATTAGCTTCTCCTACAACTTTTTTGCAACTTTAAAAGGTCTAATTTTATAAACATGAGGATAAGTCAGACTGTAAATAATTATGTTTATTACTTTTGCATTTGACTGAACTGTTTGTTTCATGTTGTTTGTCTATGATTTAAACCTACACAACTTACTTTCTATGTCTCTTGGCAAATTAATTCCATTTTTAATTCTTTCCCAGCATTCTAAGTAATTGGTTTTAAGAATATCTTCCACCTTTCTTCTTCAATTGTCAAAACTTTTGTTATTATCAAGAGGAGGATGGGTTGTGCTAAAATCTTCCTAAAAAATATATATGCAAGTAAGTATTTGTTCAAGCTATATTAAGGTCTAAGAAAAAGAATGAGTTTGGTTTAGTTGTAATTAGGATTTAGATTTAAGTGTGGGCTAGGCTTGGATTATTAAATGATTTGATTTAATTGTTCCTGATTCAGAGAGCAAAGTTCGCCCTATAATAGATTTGGGGTTTGCTTTGGGTGAATTTTGCAAGAGTTTCAAAAATTGGATTCCAGTCATGGCAAGACATAGGGGTCTTCTTTGTTGGTGTTGAGAGCACAAAATATAACCTAGAGTTTTGATATATGAGTAAGGTTAAAGTTAGGTTAGTTGTGATCTAACTAGTTGTGTCAAGTTTGAATGTGAAGGACACTTGACAGGTGTTAAAAGTTCTGGTTGTGAATTAGACAGTGATTAAGTCCTAGTGGATCTAGGCATTTAAAAGTCCTAATTAGGAATCAGGCATGAGCTAAGTCTTAGTTAAAGACCAAGCAATATAATTCTTATTTGGAAGCTTGGTGAATCATGTCTATGTAATTAAGGTTTGACAGACAAATTTCTGGTTAGAGGTTAGGTGACTCAAGTTCAAGTGATTACGGCTTGGCAGACAAAATTCCAAGTTGGACATTAGGTGAATCTATTTGGGTCAAATCTAGTCCAATAAATACAAGTAACTTCGCATTCTATATCATACCTATTATATGTAATAACTATAGGAAGCCTATTCGACAGTTCCAAACAACCAAATGGAATTCAGAGGTGACTGGTTGGTAATAATTCTAGACGAAGGGATTTCGAAAGATCTAGACGATCGTAGCTAAGACAAGGCGAGTAGAGCATACGGGAAACCAGAGCAGTTTCTAGGCGATCAGGAGACAAAGTTATCAGCAATTCGAAAAAGGTAGTGAAGATGAACTTTGACCCCTACTCAGGTGACTGAAGGGTGTACGGGTGATAGAAGAGCTTTGTTAACGTTATCTTAGGGATAAAAATTGGAAACATGTCAGTACCTCTATAGGCGACCAAAGAAGTCCTATATAAGGAGTTTCGAGATAGAGTTTAAAAATCACTCATCGCCACATAGTTCACTTTTGTTCTGGTGCTCTAAGTGCTTATTAGCCTTCTTTGCTATGACACACATTTCATTTCTGATCGCAATACGTAGAGTAACATTTTTATTTATTTTAGTGTTGTCTTAATCTATTTTATTGTGATTAAACTTTTTAGATTCTTTTTCTGTAAAATTGTTCCACCTAGGAGAAATTAGAAATAAGAATCACATTTTATATCTACTGTGTGTTTATACTTTTGGTTTGGTTGATCAACTTGCATACATAAACTATTAGCTAAATCTGTTGCATGTTTTTTTGCCTTTGTCTTGATTGAATCAATATAAGTTTAATTTATTTCCGCTGTATTTACTCTGATTGATTTAGCTACTTTAATTACTATCTATTTATTTATTTAAATTCTTAACGCTATTCACCCCCTTCTAGCATTGATTTTGATCTTACATTCTCGAGTATCCGAACAATGACCACTTCCTTAGACAAACCTTTTTTAAGAAAAGTAAATCAACTTTAATACAATGTCTTGATTTAGAGTAAGATGAGATAACTTCTGCTAGTTCTACATGACTAGATGCACCAAGTAGGGAAACACAACTTAGACATGCAACTATCCAAGTTTTCCCAGTTTCTATCATCTCAACCTGCTTTGATACCAAATTATAGGATCAAAATCAAAAGAGGGGGGTGATGAATAGCGTTAATAATATATAAAATGAGCAGATAGTAATTTAAAATAGTTGAATCAATCAGAGAAAGTACAACGGAAATAAATTAAACTTAGGTTGATTCAATTATGTAAGACAAAGACAATAAAAGCATGCAATAGATTTATCTAATAGTTTAAACATGTAAGTTGATCAATCAAACTAGAAGTATAGACATGTAACAGTTATAAAATATGATTCTTATTTCTAATTTCACCTAGGTAGAAAACTTTATAGAAAAAAGAATCTAAAATGTTTAAACACAATAAGCAAGTAAGGAAACACTAAACCAAATAAAAAATATGTGTCATCGATTAGAAATAAAGCACACATCGCAGCGTGTTGCAACACAGAAGACGAAAGAGCACTTAGAGCACGAGCACATGAGATTAAGAGATGAGTGATTTTCAAGTCCTGTCGTGAAACTCCTTATATATGACTCCTTTGGTTGCATGGAGCCATCCCCATTGCTTGTAGAGGTGCTGATGTGGCTACAACTTCTGTTCGTAAGATAACGTTAATGAAGCTCTTCAATCGACTATACATCCTCCGATCACCTAGGCAGGGGTTAAACTTTATCTTGACTACCTTATTTGGATTGCTAATAGTGCCATATCTAGGTCGCTTAGAAGCTACTCCGGTCGCCCGTATACCCGTTCGCCTGGACCCTATACGGTTACCTGGAGCGTATATGGTCGTCTCGACCGTGCAAAATCCCTTCGTCGAGAGTTATCACCAGCTAGTCATCCTTGGTCTCCATTCGGTTGTTTGGAACCGTCAAACATATTTCTCTGTAGTTGTTACATATAATGAGTAGATATAAAATGTAAAGTTACACGTACTTATGTTGAGTCTAGATGTTCATCCATCAGTTGACTCATCTACACTAAGTTGTCAAACCACAACTCCTAGCTGCTTCCACTTGGACTTTGCTCGCTAAACCTTTAGCTCCTAGCTGACTATGCCTAGACTTAAGTCATCTAGCACCCAGATAGAAATTTGTCTACCAAGTCTTAATCACCTGAACTTGATTCATGTAGCTTCTAGCAAGGATTTTGTCTGCCAAGACTTAATAACTTGAACTTGATTTACCTAGCTAGGAATTTGTCTGCCAAGACTTAATCACTTGGATTTTATTCACCTAGCCTCCATCTAAGAGTTTGTCCACTAAGTGTTAATCACTTGGAATTGATTCACCTAGCCTTCAGCTAGGAATTTATTTATTTATTCTCAACCAAGACTCAGCTTATGTCTGATACCCAATCTGGACTTTGGATTTCTAGATCTATTAGCACTTAGTCACTGTTTAGTTCACTACAAAAACTTTAATACCTACTAAGTATTTTGCACTTGTAATGTTGATATAATTGGTTAGATCATAACTAACTTAACTTTAATTTTAATTATACATTAAAATTCTAAGTTAAATATTATGATCTCAGCACATATAAAAATTAGCAAGTGGTTGCTATAATATTATAATATATTGTATTAAATATTACATATAGTTTTCACCTATTTTAGTAATTAATCATATTTGTTATAACGCTAAAAGTAAAATTATTTTCAGGATAAAATATCTGATAGTAAGTTCTTTTTATTTTTTTTAATGGACAATATTTTTGTTGATAATTTTTTTAATCTGGGTGTTTTTTATTTTTGCTCAATGCTGAATAAACATATGGCTATGATTTTGATACCCATCATGGTTAATGCATTGATATACAATTGATTGAATGTGATTGACTGTGAGCACGGGCCATTCAAAACGCCCATGGTGCTATCAGATGTGTCTTGTCGGCCCGTCGTCCGTAGAATAAGCGAGAGCAGATAGTTGTCCGTCGTCAGATGGTCCAATTCTACTTATTTTTTAATTGTAATTTTGTTCCTCAAATAAATGTTTTTTTTTACAAAGTCTTTGGATTGTTATGATTTTCTCATATTTGAGTTTGATCAAATATGTTGAATTTATTTACTTGATGGATAATCTGAATTGTTATCATAAATTTTTAATATGGTCCAAATGTCACAATTCTCCTTTATCACCATCTTCATCATAAAATTGACCTCTCGTTCCTACATTATTGAATCATCAAATGGGCATTCTATTAAGATTTTTTTTTAATGAGCAGAGTACTTCATCTCTTGTATATTTACTCTTCTATCCCCAGTCCACTATTCGACCAATTTTGGTTAGTTTCCTAACCGATTCACATTAAAATCCTAAATCGATAGGACAGGTAAGATAAGGATTCAGGATTTTAGGGCTAATTGAAAAAATCCCAATACATTTAGTATTTTGTGCTTCTCGAAAAATTCAAATATTTCGAACCCTTTTGAGAATCAAATTTGACGTTAGAGGGAAAAGTGAATAGTATTAAGAATTTTAAAAATGAACAGCTGCTAAAAAAATAGTTGAATCAATCAATATAACATAGCAAATAATAAATATTACTTAGACTTATTCAATATAAGTAAGAAAGACAATATAAGTATGAAATTGATTTAGCTAATAGTCAATCATGCACGTATTTAATCAATTAAATCAGAAGTAGACACACATAATAATAATAATAATAATAATAATAATAATAATAATAATAATAATAATAATAATAATAATAATAATAATATGATTTTTATTTTTAAATTACTCCTAGGTGGAGAATGTTTACAAAAAAAGAATCTAAAATTTAAGTATAATAACAAAATGAGACAACACAACAGAAATAAAAATGTACTCAAGGTGTTGCTGATCAAATACGAAGCACGTGTTGTTGGTGCAAGATATATCAATGATGTCCTCCTCTAAGTGTTTCAATGTTTGACAATATGCTTAAGTCAGTGATACATTGAAAAGGGAAGGGTAGTAAAGAAAACTGGACCGAAGTGATGAGAAGTCCTAGTTAACATAGGCACTAAGTCCTGATCAAGGATTGAACACTAAGACTTGGGGAGTGAAGCTGGGCACTAAGACCTGACCGAGGGTTGGGCACTAAGTCCTGGTGAGTGAAGCTGGGCACTAAGACCTGGTGAGTGAAGCTGGGTACTAAGACCTGACAGAGGGTTGGGCACTAAGTCTTGTTGAGTTGGGCACTAAGACTTGGCGAGTGAAGTTTGGCAAAAGTCCTGACAAGTGAAGTTAGGTAACAAGTCTTGGTCGTGAGATTGGGCAAAAGTCCTGGTGAGTGAAGCTGGGCAAAAGTCCAACCGGATGGGTCGGGTGGCAACCGTCTCCTGAGAGGAGTAGGTGAAAGACGCGTTCCCGGGGATGGGAACTTAGGCGTCGGTTCGACCTAGGGTTTCGCGGAAACCTAAAGTCAGAACCAAGTCACTAAGGCTAAGGTTGTATATGTGTTTGCCTTGTATTTATGTATCTTGCAGGTACCTAAAACTGAAGACAAAGTAGGCAAACAAACACACAACAGGGCTGGAAACATAGCAGCTAGGCGCCCCTATTGACCAGGGCGCCTCAATGAAATAGATGCCTCAATGATACAGGGCGCCTCAATCATTCAGGTGCCTTGTATGTCTAGGGCGCCCTGGTTGAAAGCCTTATCGGCTGCTGCGAGTTCGGCGCCGAGATGAGGTTTGACCAGGCTCTATGAGGCACCTCATTGATTACAGGCGCCCTATACCAAGCCTATATAAAGGGGCTTCGACCCCTCAACTCAAGACAATATTCGAAAATCATTTTGAGCCTTCCAAGTGACGACAAAGCGCTAACGACGAAGCTCTGCGACCAAGGAAGCTCCAGGAGAAAGTGCGCGACACTTCAAAGTTCCAGATCGGTCGAGTCTTCAACTCTTCTTGTTTGGTTTGAATTTACAATTCTGCATTATTTCTCTATATCTTTTTTTATTGTAATTTGTGCATTGTAAGACGGGTTTCTCCGCCTCCAGAATGTCCTAAAAGGAGACCATTAGTGGACGGGCATTTCCCATGCTTAGGCCTTGGATGTACTGACCCTGGGGGATTGGGAACCAAGTAAAAAATCCTGTGTGCACTTTGTTGTGTGTTCGTTCTTTTTGTTTTCCGCTATGCTACTAACTCTGTGTCCAGAACAAACCAAAAAGTTTACGAAGTTTTTGCGAAGTTTTTACGGTCAATATTCACCCCCCTCTATCGACGACACCGGCCCTAACAAGTGGTATCAGAGCCTGGTCGCTCTTCACTGGACTAACAGCCGACGGAGCAAAAACGCCAGGAGCTGAGGGGGAGCCCAGGGGTGAATCAGTTATATTTTTTTTAAATGTCAATTTTTAAATTTCATATCACATGCTTTAAGTGCAGGGAGAGAGGACACTATAAAAATCAGTGTCCTACTCGTAAGACTCGAACTTCACCACCAGAAGCAAAGGAGCCACCAGCGCCCAGAGTCCGGAGGGATAAAAGTTAAATACGGTGCTTCAAATGCGAAAAGTACGGACACTACAAGAATAGGTATCCGGCAAAGGTACTCAAAATTTACGTTCAGAAAAATTTTCAAATTCCTGCACTATCCTATATAGATAACATAGATAATTTTTTTAAAAAATTAAACTTTGTAAATAGTCAAATCAATATTTTGCATGATCAGTTACAAAATATAGATAATGTTAAAATATCAGAAATTAACTTTTTAATCCTTAATGTCAATTCAATAATTTCTAAAATAAATTCTAATAATATTAATTATGATAACCTTGAAATTAATTTTGGTAATTTTACTGATAATCCAAAAATTAAATTTGATAATTTTAAGGATATTCCTGATATTAAATCTGATAATTTTAGTGATAAGTCTGAAATTAAATTTGAAAATGTTAATGATAATTCTGAAATTAATTCTGAAAATTATGAGATTAATCTTGAAAATATTGATGATATTTCTGAGGATAAAGATGATTTTTCTTAAAATATTTCTGAGGACAATGAGGATATTTCTAAGGATAGTGAGGATAAAATCTTTTTAGATAATAATTTAATTATTTTCTTGGAAAATCCTGAAAATAATTATAAACCATTAACTAATAGCCAGAAAATTACTCCACCTATTATGAAGATATAAAAGGATATAATCTTGATGATGAGGATGAGGAGGTAGATGAATTTTCATGGATCAAGGCTATAGTTAACAAAATTTACACAAATTCAAACAAATCAGAATTTTTGGAAAAACATGAAAGAATAAATAAAGAAGAAATAGTAGATGAGTCAGAAATTTTTAAAATCATAAAAATGATGAAATTAGACCCACAATTTTTAATTAACCCAGAAATTTTGAAATTTAAATCAAATTAAATCTTAATAACCTTAATTAATTCTTAATTTAATCTTTCATTAATTTAACTTCAATTAAAATTCAATTAACTCATAACCTTAATTAATTCATAATTTAATCTTTCATTAATTTAACTTCAATTAAAATTCAATTAACTCAAATCCAAATTAATTTAATCCTTAATAAATTTAATTAATCCTTAATTAATTTAATTTTAATTAATCCTTATTCAACTTCAACTTCAATTAATTCTTAATTTATTTAACTACAATTAATTCTTAATTAATTCAACTTCAACTTCAATTAATTCTTAATTAATTTAACTCCAACTAATTCTTAATTAATTCAACTTCAACTTCATTTAATTCTTAATAAATTTAACTCCAATTAATTCTTAATTAATTAAACTTCATCTTCAATTAATTCTTAATTAATTTAACTCCAATGAATTCTTAATTAATTAAACTTCAACTTCAATTAATTCTTAATTAATTACAATTAATTACTTCCAATTAATTCTTAAATAACTTAAACTCAAATTAAATAAAATCTTACCCAAACTGCAACAATCAAATTAATAATAATAAATATGTCAAAGTTGGTTGACATATTCGTGGGTTCACACGAAATGTATCAAATTGAGAATTTGATACATTATTAGAAACTTAAGAAAATGTTATGAATTGTTTGACTCATGCATAACTGTCATTCATGTCATTCATGTTTGGCATGCCATTCATGTCATTATTAGAAACTTAATATATTTGGCATGTCATTCATGTTTAAATTTATGTATGATTTAGAACGGTTATAGGAAAAAGACTAGTTAAAAATTGAACAACATAGTATTAGGTGGAGGTGAGATGATAGTACGTTAGGGAAGCCCTTCTAATAAGGTCAAGTAAGGTAAGGCGTACCCTACTTGGTCTGTTTAGTCTGGTGGAACTAGCCGAAGATACCGATCCAAAACACAAACTAGTTAGATCAAAATTTGTCAAGAAGTAATTTGAAAATGAATTTTGGGTAAAAGTCTTTGTCAAGGAAAGGGTTGATGCTCCAATAAGGCTACGGCCAAAGAAGGCCTCTATGCCTCGCCAAGACCTGGAAGCCAATTATCGAAACTCAAATTCAATTTACTATTTGATATATTTGAATCTAACACAAGTTTTGATTAAATCTTAGATTTAACAATAAATTAAGAAAAATTACTCAAGCATCTCACAATATGCCCATAAGGTAGCCATGCTTGCTTGTACTGAGACATCTAGAATGGGTGAGATGTTAAGGACTAATAAATTGAAAAATATTTTTCAAAATTAGTTTCCAAAATTCTTAGAATATTTTTCTTAAAATGTATTTTCAAAATAGTACTTTAACATAATAATGCTTTTATGGATTTCATTCTTATCTGATTGTCTATATATGATAGATTTTCAAAATTATATCTTTTCGAGTAAGTGTTTGCCTACATAATTAGACACAAGCCTTTAGGTCAACACTAGAGTCCCTTAAGATACTTAGATAGAGTCATACGGTGTCGAAAATAGGGGGAGTTTTTTTCTTTTTAAACCTTATGTTTTAAAATTTATCATCTCAAAATAAGGCTTTCAAAATTATTTAAAAAACAGTATTATGTCACTAACATTTCAAAATATTTGTCAAAATTTGTGTTTATTTCCCTTTTGATCTTGATAAACCCTAAAGACACAGAGGAAATCTTCTTCATGATCTATAAGGACTCCTAGGATGTGTCAAATTTAGGGGGAGTCTAAGTCAAAAGAAAACTGTCTGACAAGTATTTTTCTAAATTTTTTTCTGGCATTTATTTTTGAAATTATTAAATAATTCTTTTGATCTGAACCAAACCTAAAGATTCAGAGGAAGAGTACTTGTGGTCAACAAGCTTCCTAGGACTGGGTCAAGTTTAGGGGGAGGTCAAATTAAAAGAGTTATTTAACATTTCAAAATAATATATTTTCGTGCACGATATTTTCAAAATCCTGTTGAAAACATATGTAATTTGTCTTTCAAAATACTATTAGTATGTTTTTCAAAAAAAAAATTTGTGGCTTATAAAATCTTTTTGAAATAATATTTACTTGAGTTTGGAGAAATTTCAGGACAGTTAGGGAAATGTCCTTGTAGTTAACAAGGTTTCCTAGGATTGTGTCAAACTAGAAAAGAAACCAAGTCATGTAAAATATTATGTTTTAAAAACAATCTTTTTCTAAGTACTTTCAAAAAGGGCATAATATTTTTCAAAAGTACTTATATTTTTCAAAAAGTTCATAATATTTTCAAAAAGTACTTATATTTTTCAAAAAGTTCATAATATTTTCCAAAAGTACTTATATTTTTCAAAAAGTATATAATATTTTCCAAAAGTACTAATATTTTTCAAAAGTACTTATATTTTTCAAAAAAGTTCATAATATTTTTCTAAAGTACTTATGTTTTTCAAATTCATAAGTACTTATATTTTTTTTTCAAAATTGCATAATATCTTTCAAAGGTACTTGTAGTTTTCAAGATACTAATGTTGATAAAGTACAAAATTTTTTAATACTTTTCAAAAGTGCAAATATTTTGTTTCAAAGGACAATTTTTCAAATCTTTTTCAAAGTGAAAATATGTTAAGTGTAAAATATCTTTCAAATTTTTTCCATTAATTCTCAGAGTATTCTTCTAAATGCACTATTCGTTAAGTGAAAATCTTTTTATGAGTGCAATCTTTTAAAATCTTTTCTAAATGAAAGTCTTTCTAAGGCAATAATTTTCTAAGTGCGAGAATGTTCTAACTTCAAATTATTTTCCTACAAATATAAAATATTTTTCCAAATTGCTCAGTACTTTTCAAAGTGTAACTTTTTTTGGTGCAATTATTTTTTTGACTAGCTCTTACCTATGCTTTCAAAGATTTATACTAAGTACTTTCAAAAGAAAAAATGTTTTCATTGTTGGTGCAAGTGTTTTTGGTGATTTTTGATGTATGACAAAGGGGGAGGGTGCGCTTAAGATAGTAATTTTTTGTCTCTTATCTTAAGTTAGAAATATTTTGTCTCTTACCAAGGATCAAATGCAATCAAAATGTTTTTTTTCTCAAAAAGGGGGGAGAGTGAGCTGAAGTCTTTCTCCCAACAGATCAAAATGTATTTTGAAAACTTAGATCATTTTTTTCCAAGGATTAGAGTTTAGCCCTTTCATCCAATCTAACTTAAGATATTGTCAAACATCAAAAAGGGAGAGATTGTTGGTGCAAGATGCATCAGTGATGTCCTCCTCTAAGTGTTTCAATGTTTGACAATATGCTTAAGTCAATGATACATTAAACAAGGGAAGGGTAGTCAAGAAAACTGGACCAATGTGATGAAAAGTCCTAGTTAACCTAGGCACTAAGTCCTGATCATGGATTGGACACTAAGACTTGGTGAGTGAAGCAGGGCACTAAGACCTGATCGAGGGTTGGGCAATAAGTCCTGGTGAGTGAAGCTGAGCACTAAGACCTGGTGAGTAAGGCTGGGCACTAAGACCTGGTGAGTGAAGCTACGCACTAAGACCAGACCGAGGGTTGGGCACTAGTCCTGGTGAGTGAAGCTGGGCACTAAGACCTGGTGAGTGAAACTGGGTACTAGGACCTGGTGAGTGAAGTTGGGCACTAAGACCTGGTGAGTGAAGCTGGGCAAAAGTCCTGAGAAGTGAAGTTAGGCAATAAGTCCTGGTCGTGAGATTGGGCAAAAGTCTTGGTGAGTGAAGCTGGGAAAAAGTCCAACCGGATGGGCCGGGTGGCAACCATCTCCTGAGAGGAGTAGGTGAAAGACGCGTTCCCGGGGATGGGAACTTAGGCGTCGGTTCGACCTAGGGTTTTGCAGAAACCTAAAGTTAGAACCAAGTTACTAAGGCTAAGTTTGTATATGTGTTTGTCTTATATTTATGTATCTTGCAGGTACCTAAAACTGAAGACAAAGCAGGCAAACAAACACACAACAGGGCTAGAAACATAGCAGCTAGGCGCCCCTATTGACCAGGGTACCTCAATAAAATAGGAAACTCAATGATATAGGGTGCCTCAATCATTCAGGCGCCCTATATGTCTAGGGCGCCCTGGTTGAAAGCCTTATCGGCTGCTACGAGTTCGGCGCGGAGATGATGTTTGACCAAGCTCTATGAGGCGCCTCATTGATCACAGGCGCCCTATACCAAGCCTATATAAAGGGGCTTCGACCCCTCAACTCAGGACAATATTCGAAAATCATTCTGAGCCTTCCAAGTGATGACAAAGAGCTAATGACGAAGCTCTATGATCAAGGAAGCTCCGGGAGGAAGTGTGCGGTACTTCGGAGTTCTAGATCGGCCGAGTCTTCAACTCTTCTTATTTGGTTTGAATTTACAATTCTGCATTATTTCTCTACATCTTTTTTATTGTAATTTGTGCATTGTAAGACGGGTTTCTCCACCTCCAGAAAGTTCGAAAAGGAGACCATTAGTGGACGGGCGTTTCCCGTGCTTTGGCGTTGGATGTACTTATCCTAGGGGGTTGGGAACCAAGTAAAAAATCCCGTGTGCACTTTGTTGTGTATTCATTCTTTTTGTTTTCCGCTGTGCTACTAACTCTGGTCCAGAACGAACCGAAAAGTTTATGAAGTTTCCGCGAAGTTTTTACGGTCGATATTCACCCCCTCTATCGACGACACCGGTCCCAACACTTGTTGCCGCATGTCATAGCAAGAAAATGAAAGAGAACTTAGATCACAAGAACAAGAGTGAATTCTATGTAAATGAATTATTTTCAAGCTCTACCTCGAAGATCCTTATATTGCACTCCTCTGGACGCCTGTATCAGTGTTGACATAATTACAACTTTTATCCGGAAGATAACATTAACGAATCTCTTCGGTCAACTAGACACCCTTCGGTCGCCTAGGAAGGGGTCAAATCTCATTTTTACCCACCGAGCTCAGATAGATGATAACACCATCTACTGGTCGCTTGGAACCTGCTCTATTCGCTAGACCCAATATGATCACCTAGACCCTCCAAAATCCCTTTGTCGAGAGTTTTCACCAGCTAGTCGCCCCCAGACTCCCTTCTCTATAGTGGTTACACGTAATAAGTAGGATATAGAAAGTAAAATCACTCACACATATGTTGGATCTAGATATTCAGCTTTTAGCCAACTCATATAAACTGAGTTGCCAACCTACAGCTCTCAACTACTTCCACTATGACCTACTTGCCAAGCCTTTAGCTCCTAGGTAACTACACCTAGACTTGATTCACCTAGCTCCCAGCTAGGAATTTGTTTACTAAACATTAATCACTTGGACTTGATTCACTTAGCCTCCAGCAAGAATTTGTCTCTCAAGCCTAATCACTTGAATCTAATTCACCTAGCCTCTAGTTAAGAATTTGTTGCTTAGTCTCAACCAAGACTTTGCTTGACTCCCAATTAGAACATTAACATGTGTCAAATAATCCACACTTCCACACTTGACACAATTGGTTAGATCACAACCAATCTAACTTTAACCTTAATCATATATCAAATATCTATATTAAATGATATGCATCTAATATCAACAATCTCCCACTTTTGATAGTATAAAAAGTAAGTTAAAGTTAGTAACAATAATAAAAAAATATGTTAGATTTTTAATTTATATTCAATGTATGAAAAAAAATATAATATAATTAGTATAGTCATATATGAATATAATAATTATATAACTCCCCCATAATCATATAAGGAATTAAAACTAATTTTATACTTTAATCATTTACCTTTCTCAATATAATAATTAAAATATAACTCCCCCTTAATCAAAACATTTTTATATTTTATGCATTTAGTTTTCTACCCCTTTTTATGTATAAAAAATGGGTAAAAACATAAATATAGATGAAATAAAGGATCAATGCATATGGTCAAGTGTAATAAATCAATCAAATAAATTAATAATTAATTTGCAATAAGAGAAAGCAATTAAAAATCTAAGTTTAAGTCAAATAGACAAGGTGATAAACCAAACTCAATTCAAATAATAACTAAGATGTGACTTGAAGTAATAAAGTCAAATGCAAGCCAAAATAAACTGCATGAACAGTAGAAGTCAAGTCAAGTCAAGCAACAAGAAAAAAGTAGTCATACTCCAAGTCAATATAAAATACCATAATGGTCAACCAAATCAACTAAAAGTCATAGTTTGGTCCAAGAGAGTAGGAGGACGGGGATCCTGAGTTCCAAAATGAACACGTATCATGCCAAATATCTCGTGTACGTAAGTTTGGATGTTAGTGACTGTAGCCTCCAATATAGTCTAATGATGTTCTGCTGTCTGTGGAGGTAGAGGTGTCGGAGGTCCTAGTAGCTAGGCTGGAACCTAATATGGATCCTCATCGTACATAGCCAGTATCTCCTCAATCCACAGAGAATGAGTCTCATTCCTCCCCTCCTTCCAAACTAACATGTTTTCTCTAAGGACTAAGTTAGCTAGGGTAAAGTTCCTAAAGTCTATCTGATCATACTTGGATGATACTAGTTGAATGTTACCCTAGGTAACAATAATGCCTAAGGATTCAAAGAGACAAGTCAAAAATATGGAAATAAGACATGTGAACTTGATACTAGTGGAGATACTAGAATGATGAATGATACACCTAGAGATGTGCATACTGAAATTTAGCTCCAACCTATGCCTGAGTGCATAAATAAGGAAGGAGTAGAATGGTCGTACAATAGAAAGGTCTCTGATGTTAGTAGTTAAATGATAGTAATAGATGACCTTGTTTAGGACATAGTCTGTGGCTCGGACCTACATGGAATAGAAGTTGGTGATGGTTAGAGTTCATTCACCACCAAAAATATAAGTGTATATGCGATTGAGAGTGATACTAGAGTATGGATAAGGAAATGGTAGATTGGTATATGGGAAGCAATAGAATATGGAAGGTGAGGGATCCAACTCAAGATGGTTCCAGATCAAATAATTTGCGAAGATGATATCCACAACTCCCACTCTCGATGTGGATGAGAAGTCATCTCTCTTGGCCAAGTTATTGTAGAACTCAACATAGAGATTGAGGTTTATTGCTTGGTTATAGCAAACAAACCTGGAGATACCATAATAGGCTATAATCTCTATAATGTCGGGCAGTGGTCAATAAATAATTTCCTACTTTAATATCGAGTATACATGGGTAAGTAGGTATACTGATCATGTTTAATCCTATGATCCTTAGATGGAACATGAGGGTCAATCATGTAATTAATTTCACATTTTGAATATGGGTGATTGTGTAGAGATAAGGTTGATCGTGTATAGATTTTCACCTAACCTGGTCAACGTGGTTTGAATGTAGATTGGTTTGTTACTAGTCACTTGTAATTCCAGGCGATTGGAGTCAATTATGTTGACTTTTTGATTATCTAGCTAGGTTTTTCAATCTTGCCTTAGATTCATAAGTCATATTTCGGAAGCAAGTTAACAAGAAATTCAAAGGAAGTAAAAAAGAATATGATAAGTGACATTTTATGAAAAGTAACTAAGTTTTTATCAAAATAAGTTTTTAAAAATCTTTTTCAAAGTGTCCAACTTTATTTTGAGCTTGACTATCTATGATAGGAGCTTTTAATCGAATAGTCAAGTTAGATAAGAGTCTCGAGCTAAATCTTTTGATAACTAAGCTATTAACATGTGGAAATTTTCTAACATGATCAATTAAAGTTTTTACTCCAATTCATTTTGATGCACTAATATAAGCATATGAAATTTAGAGGCTATAACCATAAGCATCTCACATCATTTTATATTTTTAAATCACAAGAAAGTCATTCCTTAGTCTGTTTGGTGAGATACTGGCTACCTAGATCTATGGTAGGGAATAGGCTAAATCAATCTATGCATGAGTTGAGTACAATAAATTTTTGTGGAGATAAAAATTATAATTTTGAAATCATATTTGAAAATAATAAACATGTAAATGTGGTTTGAAATGAACCTAGTCCAACAGTTTAAAAAAATTAGCTCCTCCTTAGATGGAGCTCTAACATGTTTCAATTTAGCAATTCAGTTAGCATATTAAAGGTTAATATTTATCACATGTATATGTTGGGTACCCAATAGCAATTGTATTGAATTTGATTTACTAAGCATGATTTTAGAATCCAAGCAATCTTATTTCTCATTTCTTTTGACTAAAGTAAGATAAGAAACATGATTTTGATTTGAGTTAAACCCAAGTCTAGTCTTGTTGTAAGTAGCTCATCTGGTGCCAATCATCATATTTAAATATTTAAATCCAGACGTGAACTTGCTCAAGTTTGACTTTAACTCACTAACTTGGTTTTTCAAATTAGTATTCCCTTTCTCAAGATTTGACACCTAAGTTGAGGTTCCAACTTGACTAACCTAAGTTAATGAATCTATGTTAGTCCTTTCCTTAAGGTCTTTGACCTCCATAAGGAAAGTCTTAACTTTTGACTTGTATTTAGCTAGAGTTTTAGTCAAATAAGCAATAGTTGCATAGAACTTTTTAGTAACTGGATTTGTTACCTCAATCAGCTAACTCATCTGAGTCACTGACCTGATTTGAATATGATGTTAAGTTGTATTCTAACTCAGACTCTTAACTTGAACCTTCTCTAATTGCCATTAGTGCTAGTTAGTTGACTTGGTCTGAGTCTGATTCACATTTTGATGATTACTGTTCCTCCTCCTCTTATCAAGTTCTTCCTCCTTTCTTCTAGTAAAGGGTAGTCGGTTCTAAAGTGTCCTTTCTTCTTACATTCAAAGCATCGAATGTTTGCAAGATTCTTCTTTGAAATTTCTTTTTTCATGAATCTTTTGGTGAACTTCTTTTGTTGGATCATCTTTTTAACCAAGTGTGCGACTTCTAAAGGACGATTAACTTTGTTATATATTGATTCGGGCTTTAGGGTTTAGGGTTTAGGGTTTGTTATATATTGATTCGGGCTCGAATTCTGACTCTGTTTCTTCCTTGGGATTGAACTTTGGCTTGGATTTTTCTACGATCAAAGTTATACCCTTCTCTTTCTCATCATGATTAATCTACTCATGAAGTTTAAAATCACAAAAAAAAATTATCTAATTTAATAATGGACAAGTCCTTAGATAGTTTGTATGCATTAATTATTGATGACCACAGGTGATCCTTGAAAATGTCTTAAGTGCATACCTGATCATGCCATGATTGTCTACCTGTTCGTAGATTTCATGATTGCCATTTAGTATTTCTTTAAAGTAGCTGTACAACAGACTTACTGTTTCACATTGTTTTATTTGAACATTTTGAAGCTGACTTAGCAGTAGATCCTTTTTAGCAGTTCATGAGTTATCTATACCTTCATGCAACTTGATTAGTTTTCCTAGAGCTTCTTATCATTGCTAAATTGGCCAACTTTGGTCAGTTGTTCCTGTGTTAGCTTGCATTCTAATATAGTTGTGGCTTTAACATTGACATGAGCCTTGCCTTTATGGACACTTGTCTAGTTTTTAAAGATAACTAGAGTGCCATCTTGATTTATGGGTAGCTTAAAGCCTATCTTGATGCTCAAATAGTTTTCTATGTCATTCATAAGATAGTATTTCATTCTCCCCTTCCAATAAGAGAAATTGTCGTCATTGAAGAGAGGAGGGCGGGTTGTACTGAATCCTTCCTATAAAGACATATCTCAATTTTTTTTTTCAAGTTGTATTAAGGTCTAGGATAGGATATTGGTTTAATTTGAGTTTGGTATGACTGTAATTTGGGTTGGATTTGGGTTCAGGATAGGCTCATATTAATAATCAATTTTTTTGTTTGTTCCTTTCTCAAAGAATAAAGTTTGCCCTATGTTAACTTTAGGTTTTCCTTTGGGCTAATTGAACAAAAGTTTCTGAGGTTAGCTTCTAGGTCCTTGTGAGACACAGAGGTCCTCTTGAGTATCAGAACAACAATCACTTCCATAGACAATAGCTTAAGAATCTGGAGCTAAATCAATTTTAATATAATGTCTTGGTCTAACATATGTAGAATGAGGTCAGTTAGCTTATTCTAGTTCCACTTGACTAGATGTACCAGGTAGGTACTCCTTACCCAGCCTAGACATGCACCTAACCAGGCTTTCCTAGTAGACTATTAGGTCAACCTACTCTGATACCAAATTGTAGTATCAAACTTGATACTAGAAGGGAGGAAGGGGGGAGGGGTGAATAACATTGGGAAATTTAAAAATGAGCAGATAATACATGACATAATTGAATCAATTAGAGTAGCACAATGGATAATAAAGATTACTTAGACTAATTCAATTAAGTAAGATAAGGTAATATAAGCATACAGTTGATTTAGCTAACAATTAAGCATACAAGTATTTGATCAATCCAATCAAAAGTAGACATATGCTATAATAATAATATGATTCATATTTCTAAATTTTTGCTTGGTGAGAAACCTTACAGAAAAAATTAAAAATTAAGTATAATAATAAAATGAGGCAACATAATAGAAATGAAAATATACACAAGGTACTGTCGATCTGAAATGAAGTGCATGTTGTAATGTGTCGTAGCACAAAAAGTGAAAGTGCACTTAGAGAACAAGAACAAGAGTGAATTCTGTGTAGATAAGAAATTTTCAAGCTCTGTCTCAAAGCTCTTTATATATCTCGTTCGTAGCCTAGAGCCTTCCTGATCTCCTCTATTAGTGTTGAAGTGGTTATAACTTTTATTCGTAAGATAACGTTGAGGAAACTCTCTGGTCAACTATACACACTCTGGTCACCTGGCATGGGTTAAATCTAATCTTAAGTTGCCTCGCTCAAATAGCTAATAAAGACATCTATCAGTCGCTAGGAAGTTGCTTTGGTTGCCGCTATTCTTTGGTTGCCTGGACCTAATATGGTCATCTGGACCCTCCAAAATCCCTTCGCCGTGGGTTATTGGTGGTTACCCCGCAAGTGCACGGAAAGTTGTCATGTAATAAAAGATATATCCTCAGGGACAGATTAACAAGCACTAGGGAGATTTGCTAAAGTGAACTAGCTAAGTAGTTAGAAGTGTAAAGAAGATTCGTACAAGAACCAGAGCAAGAATGGGAAGGGAGGAAGAAGGTCGAAAGTTAAGAGAACTCGATGTGAAGACTATAAAGAGAAAATGTCCTAGGGTTTAGGTTTCCTTGTGATGGTCCTTAATGTTCTATGGTTGCTAGTGCCTTGATCTCTATGATTTGACTTTATAGGAAGCCTAATTAGATTATCAGGGTAACCTCATGAATGCCACTTCAGAGTGTCTTTCCGATTGGCTATCCAATGCTATTAGATAGGCAAAGTAAGCTAAAATGTTGGGTTAAAGGATTACCCTTGTCAGCTATGCTCCCCAATCATGCAATTCTAGATTACACAAGTTATCTCCTAACATGAGATTAGGGAAACCCATTATGATCATGGCTAGGTTCAACCTTGTGTGGAAATCACCTCCAAATCAAGGGAACACTCAATGTTGTCCGGTTAAAAAGATTACCCTTGTCACATAGGGCTCCCCAGACATACAACCTTGAGCATATCCTCTAGATGGAGGTCACTCCATACATCCATTCAATCAAACACAACAAATCAAGCATACACTCAGAGATCTAAGCATATAACATTCATTGTAGCATTTAATCAAACAAGAACCATATGAAATCATGTCATCAATACAAGGGCAAAAGAAATCCATTGAGTGTTACATTAAATCACATCACAAATACTCCCAAAACACTAGAATATGGGAATCTACTCTCTAGACATGAGAGAACACAAAGACTCAAGGAAAGAAAACACTCAATCATCCAAATTGGCAAAGCAAAGAGGAAGAAGAGAGAAATGCTAATCCTTCCACGTGGAGAGTCTTAGGAACCAACCCAAGCCTTCAAGATATGTGGGGAGCATTGGAGATCATCCTCTATCTACCGGAAGTCGCCGGAAAAAAGATGGATGACTTAGTGTAAGCCTCCCCAAGGGGAAAGCCCTCCTCCCCATGAAAAGGGAAGGGTTCCCTTTTGTATACTCGGGCCGCACTACCCCCTGGTTGGGGCACCGGGGCATGATGGGGGCAGGCACAACCCCGCCGTGCCCCCTGCGACATTGGGGGGCATGGGTCGTGCTTGGGTGGTACGACCCCGCCTTGCCTCCCTTGGATGGGGAGGCACGGAGCTGTGACAGATGGCATGACCCTGTCATGCCATCCTTGCTGAAGAGGCACAGGGTCGTGTGAGCCCACACGACCCCCTACAGCTCTAGTTTCGATCGGCTCCAACTCCATCTAGCTCTAGTTTCGGTGATCGTCTTGCTCTGTTTCTTATCCATTTTGCTCCAAATCGCTCTCTCTCAAGGAAAATAAGAGAAGAGTATATCTTTGAACTAGGGGAAGAAAATATACTAATAAAAAGCTAAGTAGGGGCATAATTATCCAAGTTATAATCAATAGAAACAAGTGAATGAGCGTTAAAACAATGATATAAATGTATCTAATCTACGCTCATCACACCTTCAGACTTAAACTTTTGCTTTTCCTCAAACAAATACTTTGTTCGTACTTATGTATCAGTCGTTATGCTTCATAATCTCTAGTGACATGGTTAAACTCTATCAAACATTCACTAATGAGCATGTTATATAGAAATTAATTAGAGAAATGCCTAAGAAAAAGTTCTCCGTGCTCAGTGCAATAAGTGGTCGTATTTCTTCATGTATCAAGCCTAATGCCTAGTCAAGTCGTCATATAATAAGATTCCTTATAATCCTCGCGATAGGCACTTACCTATCACATGCTTGATTCTATTGGTGCAAGTTGCATCAGTGATGCCCTCCTCTAAATGTTTCAATGTTTGACAATATACTTAAGTCAGTGATACATTGAACAAGGGAAGGGTAAGTCAAGAGAGGAGTACCAAAGTGAAAGAAAGTCCAAGTAAACCTAGGCAATAAGTCCTGGTTCGAAGAATTGGGCACTAAGTCCTAATCATGGATTGGGCACTAAGTCCTGGCCGAGGGCTGGTCACCTAAGACCTGACCAAGGGTTGGGCATGAAGACCTGACCAAGGGTTGGGCACGAAGACCTGGTTCGAGGAATTGGGCACGAAGACCTGGCCGAGGGTTGGGGACCGAAGACCTGGTTCGAGGAATTGGGCACGAAGTCCTGGCCGAGGGTTGGGCACTGAAGTCCTGGACCTAGGGTTTGGGCACGAAGTCTTGGTCCGAGGGATTGACCAACTTAGTTGAGCGATGACTAAGGACAGAAGTAGAGACGGGTCGAGGTTCGGACGTCTCGAGATCCGAGAGTATCGGAGGCTAAGCAAAAGTCCACCCGAATGAACTGGGTGGCAACCGTCTCCTGAAAGGAGTAGGTGAAAGGCGCGTTCCCGGGGTGGGAACTTACGTTGGTTCGACCTAGGGTTTCATGGAAATTTGAAGTCAGAATCAAGTTCTTAAGGTTAAGAATGTGTATATATTTGCTTTGTATTTGTGTATCTTGCAGCTACCTAGAATGGAAGACAAAGCAAGCAAACAACGGGGCTGGAACCCAGCCAGCTAGGCACCCCCATTGAAGGGGGCGCCCTAATAGAGCTAGGCGCCCCCATCAACTGGGGCACCTCAGTCAAAGAAGACAGAGCAGGTTAAGTCAAAGAAGCCAGAACAGGCTTCCATTCAGGCACCCCCATCGATACAGGCACCCTGGTTCAAAGCTCTATTTGTTGTTGCGAGTTCGAAGCAGAGATAAGCTTTGACTGGGTTCATTGAGGCGCCTGGGAGGTCCAGGGCACCCTGGTCAGATGCCTTATCGACTGCAGTGAGTTTGGCGCGGAGATAAAGTTTGACCAAGCCCTTTGAGGCGCCCCGGTGATCACAGGCGCCCCCAATGAAGCCTATAAAAGGGGCTTCGACCCCAAGGCTCAGAACACAACTTCCAGAACTATTCTAAGCTTCGTAAGTGACGACAAAGTGCTAACGATGAAGCTCTGCGACCAGGAGGCTCCAGGAGGAAGTGCGCGACACTTCGGAGATCCAGATCGGCCGAGTCCTCGATCATTTCTGTTTGGTTTGATTTACATTCAGTTCGTAATTTCTATAACTTCTTTTTGATTGTAAATCTTGCACTGTAAGACGGGTTTCTCCACCTCCGGAAAGTCCAGAAAGGAGACCTTTAGTGGACGGGCATTCCCGTGCTTAGGCCTCGGATGTACTGACCCTGGGGGGTTGGGAACCAAGTAAAAAATCCCGTGTGCAATTTGTGTCATTCTTTATTTTTTGCTTTATTTTCTGCTGTGCTACTAACTTTGATTAGAATGAATACTGAAAAGTTTACGAAGTGTTTGCGAAGATTTTATGGTCGATATTCACCCCCCCTCTATCGACGACACCGATCCTACAGATTCATCTCTTTTAAACTACCCGTGGTCTCAAAGGTATGCTCGGATCAAGAAAAGCCTAGTATTTATTTTTCTAGTAACTAATTAACTCAGTTTTAAAGGAAAAAATTACTAGTTTCCACTCACAAAGCTATTTTTTAATCTCTTATTCAAATTCAAATGTTTGTTTAGTGCTTTAGGAGTGTAGTACTAACTCAATCTCAAGTTTAAACTATACAAGCATGGTGAGATAAGATTTTCTAAGTGAGCCTTAATGATCCGAGCGACATCCATAGCCAAAATATACAGTTTGAAAAGTCACCATGGGACATAAGTACTAACACATCGTATGAATCATGACTCTTTATCATATTTTCACCATTAAGAATAGGCAAAGTGATAGAGATCCTATGTCTAAGCCAAACTCAAATATCTCAAATAAAGTAATGCTCATTTCATGCTAATGAAGATAGAGAAAAAACATTCACTTTACATACTAGCATTAATAATCGATAATATAAATAAAAAATATGGATATAAGAGTATCTGCTAAAAAATAAGACATAACAGCAGTGAAGTGCATATATCGAACTTTATCTCAAAACAAACTAGCTAAAATGGAACTAAAACAAAGCAACATGCATGCAAATCAAGTTATGTACATGTTGTTAGTGTTAAACCTAGAGCTAATTATGAAATGATTGACTAGAAACTTTTTACATCATATTATATTAATAAAGACAATATTTTAGTTGTTATATTTAATTTATGTTTGTGCCAAATGAATAAGTATAATAATATTGATGGATAGTAAGTTTTAATTTATATCATATCAATTGGTTGGATTAATAGTGAGATGATGTAGAGAAGACTACTCTTAACTATTCTTAGTTAAGCATTAATATTCAAGGACAATATTAATATGTAGAAAACATGTAGGTTAATTATTGGCTTGATCTCATAAGTCATGATATGGGATATCAAGTTGACACATGGGTATATATTAGAAAATATGTATTGAATTAATCCGCCATAAGAAAGTTTCATGGATCGTTATATGAGTGTCATAAACTTTCTCATAGTGACTATAAGTATGAATAGTTCTTAGACCTGAAGTCACTAGGACTTCCTATATAAGGAGTTGTATTCTTTGGTATCACCTAACATCACCCATGATAGGGTGAACTATAAAATCGATCACTGGGTATGCAACAAATTATGTGCAAGGTTGTGGGTGGTGTATATGAGATTATCTCTCTCATATGATGAGAGTGATATCTATGGACCCCTTGATTGAGTAGGACTACTAAAATGCATGACCATGCTAAAATAAGTTAATATGAGATATTGATTCATTTGCTTGAGTGAGATTACTTAGGTATCAAGAAACACATAGATTAATAAGAAGATGACACAGTTATGCCTCATTGATCAATTAGATATCAAGGATAGAAGAACAAAGTCATATAAGATAATAGACACGGAAAGGTTATGTCGGATCTTGACTTTCTCATCACTTGGGTAGCAATGATGCATTGCTAGACGCCATTTATTATTTATGTGTCTAAAGCGGTTTAGATACATATCCAATGTTACGAGAATCTATTGGGTCACACACAATGCATACGTTATTTCGGAGATATGTTGATTTTAGTTTGACTACATGTGGTATGAAATTGGATAAATTGAGTTAGACTCAAATGAATTCAATTAGATTATGAGATTGAGTTAATTAGAGTTAGACTTATTTAGATTAGACACAACCACTTAAGATGGATTAATGATCATTAAACTATTTAATGAATCATTATTAGAGAGGAATACCAAGAGACATGATCCATTGGATGAATAGAATATGAAAAGCCAAAAGGATACCAAGAGTCTTTGGTATTCATTGAGGTGTATGAGCATTAAACAAATGGGAGATAAAGAGGCAAAAATTTCATATTCATTGGATAAATATAAAAGTCATTTTCACTTTTGAATGATTCATTCTCTCCTTTTCTTCTTAATCTTGGACGAAACTCTTTCCTCCCCATTCTTGGTCAAAACCTATTTTGAGGTTTTTTGATTTCTTGTTTGTGAATCATCCCAAGTTACTAGCACAACTAAGGTGATTATTCTTCGAGACTGAGATCATGTTCATGTGGATTCTATTGGTGGCACGACCATTCTGATCGTGTAAATATCTAGCTAACCAAGGATTGGCGGGATACGCTAAGGGCACACATCAAAGGTATAACTCTTAGGCAGAACTTTGTACAAATTTTTCATATGGATCATTGGAAGGGATCCTATTTTCCATTGCATATATTGTTATTTCTTCCATAGAGATCCCTACACATGTATGTACAAAACACCACCAGTCTTGGACAACTCAGTGTCCCATTGAGATCAGAAAGGAGGAGGGGGAGGGTGATGGCTAGGGTGCCTAAATGGTGGAGGGGGATATGGGTCCGAGGGTCTCTCATGAGGGGGAGGGGATGGCCGTCTTGGAGGGAATCAAGGCATCTGTGGCAGCCTACCTATGTCCTCATGATACTCATACATCCTAGCCACCTGTTGCTGAGTGATAAACATCTCATCCCTAAAGTCTCTCATGACGTTCATCTTGTGATAGTAATCGTTCACAAATTCAGACTTTTGCCCCTGAAAGTTCCTCATCATCTAAGTTATCCCGAACTTCTTGGAACTGATCTTAAGAAAGTGCCTAATTGATTTCCAGCCAATTTTGTGTGGCACTCTGACTCTAACTAAGGTTTGCAAAAAAGCTCGAAAATTGTTGAAATCAAATCTAGAAGTCCCGCATTGCCATAGGCAAACGAATGTCTCCCCTGGTCAAGGTGCTCGGTCAACAATGTGTCATGATACATTGTTGGCTCGTGAGTCTAAGTCGACTGTAGGGTCTAGATGACGAGGCTTGTGGGTTCTCTCAAGAGGGTTGGCTCTTTAGGGCTTAAGCTTGTAAAATCCAATTGGTGGGGTTGTGAACTATGGTCAACTAGAGATTTGTTAGGTGAAATGGAAATCCATTCCTCCTAACAAAGACATATTCGTTCTTATTCCAAACGATCATCTTGATGGCTAAAAGAGTGTCTATGTAATTTTTCATGTTCCCATAAATGATCTCTAAGTCGAACAACTCCTATTCCAAATAGATAGCTATTTAGGTAATCAACCCGCCAAATACTATATTGCCCGAAGTAGCCTTAACAACCCTCACAATGTCTGAAGAAGTGGAAGCCCGTGTCAAAGTTGATTTCGTTCAACATAGCCTAAAAAATGTAAAGTTCTACTTTCCTAACTTCTCTGTCGCTTTCAGCTCCACCAAAGATGGTCTTACTCATTATCTGATGAAGGTAATAAAAAATGAGATTTTGTGGGCAAGTGACCTTAGAACGTGATGGTTCATAGGGCTCGTTGAGGTCAATAAGTTGGCTCTAAGATGCATTGCTATCAGAATCATGATAAAAAATTCTAGTTACCTCCACAGGCAAGTCAAAGCAATTATTAAAATCATGGGGTCTATAAGTGATCATGGTTCATTAATCTAAACTAATTTTTTCATTATGATCGTTATTCAAATAAAGTTGACCTATAATAAACTTAGGAATTCTAGGACTAATCGGGGATATCTGGGATGGGTGTTATACATGATATCGTTCCAATCTATGACACTTATCAACCAATCAACATCATCCTTGATCCCTAAAATGGACATGGTATCTAAGTCAAGATAGCTAGTGCAAACTATTTTACGAGAAACGAGAGTATCGAATCTAGATTTTTTATCATCATTCAAAAAAATAATGCCAAAAGAATTAGTTTTTTGTTACCCTTGTCACGTACCGGTCGCTTGCCCTTGCCCTTGCCTTTAGCTTTAGCCTTCCCCGTGTCCACTTTCTTGTCCTTGCCCTTGTCTTTTCGTGGATCATCCACTCCACTGTCGCTTGATGAGCCACTCCTCTTTAATCACTTCAAGATGGTTGCCATCCTTTTGCCAAATTGTAACGCCTGCCCTTCCCGCCTTACGGTGTAGGCGAGAGGCGGCGCTACGCGAACATACATACATGCATATGGAGATCTTAATGCAGCGGAATAATTTAAAACTTCCTACATATGCGTTTAACCATGCAACTCATATTGACATATCTTAGCTATCATTCTTAAACAGGGTTACTTGGTAAACTTAGCATTGTCATAACATAAAAGAAATAAGACATAGCATGTGAGACATAACATTCTTGAACATGTTTGCATTAACATAACTTATCAACATATTGTTCTAAATGAACACATCATGGAAACCAACATAAGTTGTTCTTTAGGAAAAACTAACATAGTGTATAGCATGAAACTAGAGTTGACAAAACAAAACATAAGAAGTTGTTCTTTAGGAAAACCATCATAAAGTATAACATGAAACTAGAGATGACAATGCAAAACATAAAACATGTGATAATTATGAGCAATAGGATCTTTTTCTTTTTCTTTTTCTTTTTCTTTTGCCGAGTCACTGCCACACACACACACTTGCCCCTCCTGCTGCTTTCCTTAGCTAAGTATCCTCTTGCTTGATCTGTGGTATAAGAAAGTAAAACTTATAAGCACATAGGCTTAGTAAGACTCTTTCCTACTCACTAAAATCATACGTCGCATACAGTAGGGTGTCAATCGGGGGGTGGGTCGGGTTGGGTCAGGTGAGAATTTTTTTTTAACTCCCAACCGAACCGACCCAACCGATTTCACCGAACCCCAAACCGAACCAACCTGACAACCCACCCGACCCGAATAACCAAAAAATCGATCAAAACGTTTTTTCGCCATTTCCCTATAATCTTCACTTTTATTTCAATACTTCATCATAATATACTATATTGATATAATAACATAAAATATTTAATTTCAAAAAAATTGATTTAACAAAAAATCACAAAATATTAAATTTCGGTCAACCCGACCGAGAACCAACCCGAATTTTCAACAAACCCCCAACGAACCGACCGAACCGAAAATTTAACCCGAACCCATTTTTTTCGGTGATTCGGTGATCGTCGGTCGTGTTGATTTTGACACCCTACATACAGTCAGTGAAAAGCATAACATAGAGAGTGTAACATAAATAAAGCATATCATGAGTAGGTATCATAAAGCATTTGACATGAGAGGCATATAGATGTACATGGAAATACATAACATATGGAATGCTTAACATGAAATGAAATACATAGAGCTCATGCATAAGAAGTACTTGACATAAAAATAAGCACATAAAATATTAACATAGAGAAGTTCTTGACATAAAACATAAGCATATGACATACTTGACATAGAGAAGTTCTTGACATAAACATAAGCATATGACATACTTGACATAGCATAGATGCATAACATGAATGAATGCATGAGTTAAATGCACATAACATAAGGATTCTTATTTAAAAATCATAATTATAAATACTTAAACATAAATCATAACATCATGGGGGGCCCCAGCTTGTACCACATACATACATCCATCATTTGCGTGCATCCCTAAGTAAATGCGAGATAGCTAGTCTCGACCTACTAGGGTACTAGGTTACCGTCAACCTAGGGACAGCTACGGTAGTCCAGAACCGAGGCTTTCATAAGGATCCCATCCCTGTTGGACAGCTGCGGTAGTCCCAAAACCGAGGACAGCTACAGTAGTCCCACCCCGAGGCTTTCATAAGGAGCTCATCCCTTGGACCTTACTTGGGTCCGGTACAAGCCCATCCATAAAGTAAAATAGCTTCACACGCTTCTTTGTTTTCATCATATTTCATCATTCATAGAACTTACATAGCATAATTGAAAACATAAACATGATCTTAGTAAATGAAGCATGGTATAAAGCATACTTAGCATTTCATCATTCATAGTTCATGCATAACATCATTATGCCTTAAAGGCATGAACATCATCTTCATTCATAAGGTAGGTCATGCACACATCATTATGCCTTAAAGGCATGAACATCATCTTCATTCATCATCTTCATTCATCATCTTCATTCATAAGGCATGACATACATACATAATTATGCCTTAAGGCATAAACATCATCTTAGTTCATAAAGCTTGCATGATCATGGTACATAAGGTAAGCATGCATAGATAAGTTTTTACATACATGGTACATACCACATAGCATACATGATCATGGTATCTATCATAAAGCATCCATGGGTAGGATCCATATGAACATGATACATACTACATAGGTTCATGACATTCAACATAAAACATGCGTAGGTCTTCATAACCATAATATACATATGTTCAAGGCATTTAACCTAATGCATGCATAATTCTACATAAACATGATACATACTTCACAACACATGGGTTCATGGTATATGGTTTAAAACATCCATAAATAAAACCTACTAAAACATGGCACATAATATAAGCATACAAGGTCATGATGCATAGCACATAAAGTTAGAGTTTAGGCATTATAAAATTCATACAACATGCTTGAACATATATCTACATCATAATAAGCCATAAACAAGTACACTTGAAACCTTAGACTAACCCAACCCTAAACTTGGTGCTTGGCCGAAAGTTGTAGATGGGAGTCCCATTATTCAAGTAACATGTGAGGTACCATAACTAAAGTAAAGTCCATACAATACATACAATGCCCTAGGAAGCCATTAGAACACATGATAGGGCTAACCCTAACTCCTAGCCCTAACATTTGGTCTTGGCCGAACCCCTCGAGGGGTCTTAAGTCCATAAAAAATTCATATAATTCATAATTAACATCCAATATAATACATACAATGCCATAGGAAGCCATTAGAACACATAATTGGGCTAACCCTAACTCCTAGGCCTAACATTTTGGCCTTGGCCGAAACCCTAGAGGGGTCTTAAGTCCATGGAAAATTCATATAATTCACAATTAACATCCATTATATCATAGGGAATCATAATAAGCATGCTTGGAGGGTTAGATCTAATTCTAACCCTGGAATTGAGAGAGGGGCCGAAACTTCATAGGTCTTTTTGGTGCTACAAAAGTTTCACAACTCACAATTCATTCTTTATTTATCATGAGAAAGCATTAGGAAGCATAAGTGAGGTTTTAACATCATCCCAACCCCAAAAGATTGCTTGGCCGAAAACCCTAGAAAGCCCTAATCCATAGTTTTCTCAACATAGAGCCCAAACAAAACTTAAATCATGATAGACAATATAAAAACTATTATACCACAGGTGAGGGAGTCTTACCTCTCTTTATCTTGGTTATAAACCTTGAATAGAGAATGAAAAATGAAAACCTTCTTGGCCTTAGAACACCCCTTGCCCTTGTAGCCTTGTAGAAAACCTTGGATCTTCAAGAGGGAGTCCTCTTGTGAAGTTTTCCAAGGGGAAAACCCCTTGGTGAGTCTCGGCAAGGAGGAGGCACGGAGGAGGAAGAAGAGGGGAGAGGAAGAGCCTTGGTGGAAGAAAAAAGGAGAAAATAATTCAAGTGCCTCTTCACCTCTCATCTATCCCCTTTTTATACTAAGTGAAGGGGGCATGGTGCATCTTCACATGGTGTCTCTTCCACTTCCTTTAGCCTCAACTAAATTCTTCTCTCTTTCCGAATAGCACTCCCTTGCTAGGTGAATTAGTTAGTACATGCATGATGAGGCTTTGCCTCTATTCTAGGTCCAAGGTTCAATCCTTGGTGCATGCACTTTATTTTTATTCCATTTACTCTTATTTTTGGCAAGGCCCACATAAGAGCCCACCAAGAGTCATGCTAATATTCCTAATTGGAATTCATTTCTATTTATGTTAAAATTCTACCTAAGGTCCACTACTAGACATGGTACTAGAAGAGCCCATGTAAGGCCCATTAATACTTACTTTTTAATTCATATAAGAAATCAGGCTAAGGTTCATGCTAGTGTTCATATGTTACTCAAGAATCCATATAGGCATGATCAATATTTTAAAAAAAATATTGAGAGGATTCTACAGGCGTTACAATCCCCCATACCTCGTGAATGTTCATCCTCGAACTTAGAATAGCTCCGGGTACTTGCGTCTCATCTCATCCTCGCGTTCCCAGGTTGCTTCCTCGAATCGTTGACTTTGCCATAGGACCTTGACTAAGGGTACCTCCTTGTTCCTTAGCTTTTTGATTTCCCGATCAAGGATCTGGATAGATCGGCTTTTAAAACTCAGGTCCTCCTGAACTGGTACTGTTTGTGGCTCGATCACTTGGTCTGCATTTGGAATACACTTCTTGAGCATCGACACATGGAACACGTTATGAATAGCCGACATCTCTTGGGGCAGCTCCAGCTCATAAGGCACCTTGCCAACTCTTTTCAGGATCTGGTACGGTCCCACATAACGTGGACTTAGTTTTCCTTTCTTTCCGAATCTCGTTACCCCTTTCATAGGGGCCACTCTGAGGAATACCAAATCTCTAACATCGAATTCTAGGGGCCTACGTCGGACATCCGCATAATTCTTCTGCCGACTCTGAGCAGCTTCTATTCGTTGTCGGATGTTCTGTATAGCTTGGGTGGTGTTGTCGATAAAATCCGTCTTGAGCTCCATTTCCTTCTTTTCACCACCTTCGTACCAACAGATCGGAGATCTACATCTCCTCCCGTACAAAGCTTCATAAGGTGTCATTCCGATAGTAGCTTGGTAACTATTATTGTAAGTGAATTCCGCTAAGCACAGATATCGGCACCAACTCCCTTTGAAATCTAGAGCACAAGCTCGTAACATGTCTTCCAGTACTTGATTCACTCGTTCCGTTTGCCCATCAGTCTGAGGGTGAAAGGCGGTACTGAATCGTAGTTTAGTGCCAAGAGACTTCTGGACGCATTCCCAAAAATGTGAGGTAAAGCGACCGTCCCTATCTGAGATGATGGTCTTGGGAACTCCGTGAAGTCTGATTATCTCCTTAGCATATAATTGAGCTAGTTGCTCAATCGAATAGGTCATCTTGATTGTTAGGAAATGGGCAGACTTCGTCAATCTGTCCACAATTACCGATATCGCATTATATCCGTTCATAGTCTTGGGAAGTCCTGAAATGAAATCCATAGAGATATCTTCCCATTTCCATTCTGGAATTGGAAGTGGCTGCAGAACTGCTCCAGGTCGCTGGTATTCCGCTTTCACTCGTTGGCAGGTCAGGCAAGTGCTGACATGCTGAGCCACGTCCCACTTCATACCGTACCACCAGAATTTCTCCTTCAGGTCTTGATACATTTTGGTGGATCCCGGATGCATCGAATAAGGGGTTCCGTGAGCTTCTGCTAATATTTCCTTCCGCAGCTCCGGATCATTAGGGATACATAGACGATCCCTAAGGTATAATACTCCACTGTCGGCGATATGAAAGTCATCGCCCTTTCCTTCTAGAATCTCCTGCTTGATTCTCTGAAGACTCGGATCACCATTTTGTTTTTCTAATATGTCGTTGAACACATCAGTTATATGGTCATGGTAGAAAGCCGTCCGGAAATGATCTCGACCTCGTAATTCATAATTTCCGTTTCGAGTGGGCGGAGCAATACTGATGATCCCGAAAAGTGTCACGAATGTGGGCCTCAAATTTAGATATTTGTAAAGCTGGAAACCCTTTTTGCTAGCAAAGATGAGAACGTAGTAAAGGGGTCATAGGTCGTCTTTTTCCTAGGGCTAGTTGAGACGGTTCGGTTCGATGCTTGAGTTTATGTGTCGTTGGTATTTTTTTGGGTTTCAAATAGAACTTGGGTTTTGGGTTTAATTAGAATTGAAAATGCAATTGAAAGAAAGTAAGCTTAACTAATTGACTAAAACAAGGTGATGGCAATTAATTGATCTCAACCAAATGACAACTTTAATCAACTAGTGCAAATCTGCAACCTTTAGAAATCGAACTGATACAAAATGCAATAGCACTCTATACCTTGTGTTCAACTTCAGGAATTAAGTCTCGAAATAAGCTGAATGCTAAACAAACTGTTATCAAGAAGGAAAACTGACACACACTTCAGCTATGAATAGCTGATACGCAAGGGAAAAGTTGATACAAAGTTCAGATATGGTAAGCTGTAATTTTGAGTTAAAACAGAACTTCAATCTATGTGAAGCAAATGACTAAGAAGCGAACCACTTACAAGAAGATTTCAAAAGAAAATTAATCCAAAATAAGAGTTCAGAACCAAAATGTTATGCAGAAATAACTTGAAGACATAGATGAAATGCAATAACAGATTGAGTGCTTAAGCTGGCAATTGCAACCTGAACTTGATTCACTAATCGAAAATCAAGAAACATAAGGAAAGATAATGGCTACTTAGCACAATTTCAGCTATGATGAACTAACTGGTAGCAAAAACTCGGAGATCAAATCAAGGATTGATACTTAGTAAACCTGAAAGGTTGATGAATTGAGATCTAATGCAGAAATAAAACTCAACAAACTGACATTGAATGCATCAACCTAATTTGCAGCAGAGATGAAGAAAATCTAATGTGAACTTTACTCAGACTTCAGAAAAACTAAACTGGCAGAAATAAATCTGATAGCAGAAATGGCACACTAACTTGCATAATTGAAAAGAAAAATGCAATCAGAACTGTTACCCATAAGTTGACTCCAGTTGCTATACGAATGAGACAAGCTACAATGGATAAATGCAGGAGAAAAACTAAAAGCTGTTAGAAACAAAGTTCAGAAACTGAAGAAGGAATTGATACGCAAGCAATGAAACATGACTTAAACTAAAATTTAGGACAATTATTCACTAAACATGCTCTCTAGCTGATTACCTTGCAGAATGAAACCTAATTAAAGTTGAAACCATTCAAGTAAATGAACTAAAACAAATGATACGAAGGCAGAAATTGTAATTGAAATTGCAAAACAAAACTGATACGCAGCTAAACTTCTGATACGCGAGAACTAAACCTTGAAATAGACTGGAATTGAAATCAATTGTTCACTAGACAAGCTTCCTAGTTAACTACTTACAGAATTTAACCCTAATTAAGAAAGAACAATTCAGAAAATGAAACTAAAGCAGCTGATAAAGTGCAGAAACAGAGTTGGTTTGTAGAACTGAAATTACAGCTAAAGCAAAAGAAAATGCATTAAGTAACTAAGCCTCGATCATTCCCTTGTCTCAAGACCTCCTTGCCGTCACACAAGAGTAAGCCAAGAACCACTTCAGCTCCGCAAATCAATGGGGAAACAGCTTCAATTTCGACTCTGCTCACAGACTGCACTCGGCTGGAGAAAACCAATCCGATCTCCTCGATCTCGCGATGTCGAGATGTGGTGATGATTTGGTGATGATCAAAGAGTACCAGAGAACCCTCCAGTAAGCTCTGATGGCAGAAAATGGCACGCGATCGTGATTGAATCGATCAGATCACAGAAATTGACGAAACCCTCAATCAACTCTGCTCCGGTGCGAATTCGAGCTTGAATCTACACAAAAACCTCCTCCCGATGATCGAGATCGTGTTCCAAGGTTGTGATCGAGATGGCCACGCCTTCAGATGGAAAAATCGCCAAAGAAATGAAGAACAAGTGAAGAAATGAGAAGAACTCAGCTACAAACTGGCGAAGACGCGATAGAGAGATCGGAAGCTATTTGCAGTTTAAGTAGTTAAGCAGTGGACGACACAGATTAACCAACATTCATTCAACAATTGATCTTCATCCGATTTGACTCAAACTTCCCAGATCTTAATCAAGGGTCAGGATCATCCTTGGGGTAGCTCGGATTTGCCAGATTTGCAACGGATGGTTCAGATCCCCTTGATCTTTGAACGAACGGTCTAGCTTCTCCCTAGCTTGATCCGACAGCTAGATGATTTTTGATTTGGACGAAACCTTCAGATCTTGATCTGATCGCTTAATTAGCCTTAATCCCAGCTCGGATTGATCAGAAGTTCTCAGATGGTCTAGATCTAATCGTTCTTGCATCGGACGGTCCATATTAGTCGATGCTTGATCACTTGATCCAGTCCACTTTTGACTCAACTTTGACCCAACATGACCTAGGTCCATGATCCTTCCAAGCATACAAAAGTAGATCAACAATTTATTGACAAAATAATTCAAATATATCAAAATTTGCAATTAGGTCCAAAATGAATGTAAATCCTAGAACCTAGGGTAAATTCACAATTACGCAAGTAAAATATGGGTCAAACACGGATTTATGCATCTGAAATGATCAATAAAATGATACATATCAAATACCAATAAGGACATCAAGGCGGCACTGGACTTCCGGCTGAGTGCATCGGCTACTCTATTTGCCTTCCCTGGATGGTAGAAGATCTCGTAGTCGTATTCCTTCACTAACTCCAGCCATCGACGTTGTCTCATATTTAGTTCTTTCTATGTGAAGAAGTATCACAGACTCTGGTGGCCTGTATAAATCCTACACTGTGCTCCATATAGATAATGCCTCCATATTTTGAGAGCGAAGATCACGACGGCCAGTTCTAGATCGTGAGTGGGGTAGTTCTTTTCATGTTCTTTGAGTTGTCTAGAGGCGTAGGCAATGACTTTACCACTCTGCATAAGTACAACTCCGAGTCCCAATTTGGAGGCATCGCTGTACATGTTGAAGCTCTAGTTACTTTCCGGAAGAGTAAGAATCGGAGCACTTGTAAGTCTTCTTTTTAGTTCCAGGAAACTCCTTTCGCAGTTTTCCGTCCATTCATACTTTTTATTCTTTTGAGTGAGAGCCGTTAGAGGGGCTGCAATTCTTGAGAAGTCCTCCATAAATTTTCGATAATAGCCTGCCAGCCCGAGGAAGCTTCTGATTTCACTGGCGTTCTTTGGCCTGCTCCAGTTACTCACAGCTTCAATCATTGTTGGGTCTACCATAACTCCATCCTTGGAAATAATATGGCCCAAAAAGGCTACTTGGTCGAGCCAGAACTCGCATTTGGAGAACTTTGCGTACAGTTGCTTTTCCCGAAGAATCTGTAATACTATCTTCAGGTGCTCGGCGTGATATTCTTGGTTTCTCGAATAAATAAGGATATCGTCGATGAAGACAATTACAAATTTGTCAAGGAAAGACGAGAATACCCGATTCATAAGGTCCATAAACATAGCAGGAGCATTTGTCACGCCGAAGGGCATAACGACGAATTCAAAATGTCCGTACCTTGTTCGGAAAGCCGTCTTCGGAATATCATCCTATTTTACTCTGACTTGATGATAACCAAACCTCAGATCGATCTTAGAGAAAACAGTGACTCCCTTCAACTGGTCAAATAGGTCATCTATCCTCGGAAGGGGATACCTGTTCTTGATCGTCATGTTGTTCAGTGCTCGGTAATCTATGCACATTCGCATAGATCCATCTTTCTTCTTCACAAACAGTACCAGAGCTCCCCATGGAGAGTGACTAGGGCGAATAAGTGCCTTATCGAGTAACTCCTGTAACTGTTCCTGAAGCTCCTTTAATTCAGCTGGCGCCATACGGTAAGGTGCCTTGGAGATCAGGTTAGTACCAGGAACCAATTCAATCTTGAATTCCACTTCTCTATTAGGAGCTAATCCTGATAATTCATCTGGGAATACCTCTGGGTAATTGCATACAATCCTGACATCTTCTAGCTTCTGGTCCTTTGTTTGACTTGCGTCGACCACATGTGCTAGAAACCCGGTGTATCCCTTGTCTAACATCTTCTGTGCTTTGAGAGTCGATAAGAATTTCCCGGTTCTTTTCCTTGGCTCTCCGATAAATTCAAACATAGGATCTTCCTCGGGTTGGAAGACCACCTTTCGCTTACGGCACTCGATAGAAGCACCGAATTTGCTTAGAAAATCCATATCCAATATAACATCATAATCCTCCATGTCGAGTACTATCAGATCGCAGTAGAGTTCTCTTTCTGCGATTTCGACTGGCACATCACGCAGTATGTGAGTGGATGCCATTATTTCTCCCGAAGGCAGAGTCGTTATGAACTTACAGTCTAGAACTTGTGGAGGCATATCTATCTTCTTAGTGTATGGCACAAAAATGAACGAGTGCGTTGCCCCAGTATCAAATAATGCAGTAGCATACTGACTGTAAATAAGTATCTGACCTATGACAACCGTAGAAGCATTCACAGTGTCCTCCTTAGTAATAGAGAAAACCCTGGCATTCGTCATAGTTGGTGGGGCCTCCAACCTCTCTTGGCTCATCGGAGTACTTTCCAGCTCAGCTTGCATATAGTGTAGTTTCGCTGGTGCACCCTGGTACTGAACATGCTGTTGGGGAGGTGCCTGGTTCTTGGTAGGACAGTAAGAAGCCATGTGTCCTTCCAATCCGCAGATGAAACATCGGTTGGTACCTTTGCGGCATTCCTCGGGATGCATTTTTCTGCATGTAGCGCATGGGGGAAACCTGGACTGTTTATTTGCTGGGCCCCCTTGGGAGTTGTTCCATGGCTTCCGTTTACCACTATGGTTTTCCTTCCAGTTAGCGTTGGTACTCTGAGGTTTCTGACCTCCTGAGTGATAATGAAAGGGAAGAACATTAGGGATAGGGAAAGGGAAAGAATCGAGAATCCCGGAGTGAACTTGATTCTTACTTTCATTTAGCGCCTTCCTTTGCTGATTGATATTGTTCAGGTAATGCTCGGTGACTAGGACACTACTAAACAGCTCCTCAACGGTCTGCGGTCTGTTAACTCCGTCGGCCATGTTCAGGGCTATTTCGGGCCGCAACATCATCAGCATAAGTCTGACCCTTTCTTTCTCGGTGCGGACCAGCTCGGGGCATAGGCGAGCCAGTCGGTTAAATTTCTTGACAGCTTCATTGACTAAGAGGTTGCCCTGTCGGAATTCCGTGAACTCGTCGTAGTGTCTATTTGTGACACGCATATTGAAGAATTCCTCGAAGAATTCCGATTCGAAATCCGTCCACTTCATCTGGTTCACCTGTCTTTTGGCCTTGACCCTTTCCCACCA